>SJYO01017766.1:857221-880675 GCA_006410555.1 Capra ibex
AAACCCTCTTACCCTTAAGATTGTACATATGACAGTACATTCTTAACTTAGCGGTCAGGTACAGACTGCATCCCACGTCGAACGAACCCCGACCACGTACCCCTACTGGGTCTCTCTACAACACCCCTCCCTCCACCCTCCCCCCAAGTACAAACCCTTGCGTACATTCTTAATTTCTAAAATTTTAAATTTTTTTTTTATTTTTTAATTTTAATTTTTTTTATTTTTTATTTTTTTTTTATTTTTTGAATCTATCATACAGACCACCAATAAGAATTGCAACTTTTGAGATAGTCATGGAAAATAGAAATTTTTCCCGAGGGGGACAACGATCCGTCATTTTGTTGGGTGTACGTAACGTCCTCTGAGGTGTCCCCTGCACCCAAACTAGGGACCCACCCCTTCTAGGGGACCTCTTCCTTTGTCGTTGGGTGAGGTTATAAGAACGGGTCCTTTAGAGTAACCGACCTCCCGATGTCAGGTAACGCAACGTTTTCTCAGTCTGTGTTGAATCACTGATTTGTTGTTGTTGGAAATTCTTTACAAATAAATCCCATAAGTTTTTCTATGTTTCGTTGTTATACTACTCGTGGTTACATGGACCGAATTTATTTTTCGTATCAGTCATCTTATTCAAAGCGGTAAACCCTTAAAGTAGAGGAAAAGAAAGGAGTGATTTCTACTAATATGAGGTCTTAACGAAAGACAGTAAGGATATCAAAATAAATATGAAATGATGTACATTTACATTATCAAGAGAAAAGAGTTATAAGGACTGTTACAAAAACGACATTCTGACACATTTAAAGGAGTTGAACTATGTTATCACTACTGTTAAATAACATGTGTCTAAAAAATTTTACACCAGACACAACACCCTTCCAGAAGTTTACTACTATTAAACCTGTGTGTACATTAAGAAGAGATTGGCCCTCAGTAGTTATAAAGAAACTCTGTCGATTTCTAACTAGGGTCTCCTGGGTTTTTCATACTGTTGTAAAGAAAGTAGAAATCTCGAAACAGAGGTAGGAAGTGAGGGTTAGGCGTTCGGAACCCTCCTCCCTATCCTCCCCACGACATCCCAGTGGGACCTGGTGAGACCTACTACAAGTTGGTCTCCGTCGTACATAATCCCCATCAAACCTACAGAACAAAGAAGTAAACGTGGATGTGGTCCGTTTAGTAGACGGGAAGTCTACTTGTCCACCTTCCTACATCTGTTTACGATCGTGTAATTTAGTCTGGAACAGAAACTCTCTGATCTACTTGTATCATGAAAACTCCTGAACTGAAGCTTCCTCCAGGGTGGGAAGGGAAGTCAAAAGTAAAATCTACCCTAATCGATACATCTCGATAGTGGATCAATAAGACTAGTATATAAGTAAGTCATTCATAAAATCTTATTTTTGACATCTTCCATACCCACCAGGAGACTCGGATCACCCTATCTCTCGATGTGATTGTTTGTTAATACTACGGTGTTTAGAAATGTTTCCTCTATTAAAAAAAAAATTAGGGTCTATCCGTTCCTGTATCTCTTCCTTTTGTGACTGAATAAATCTTTTACTGGAATCCGTACTACGACTTTACTTTCTACTTCGTTTCAGTTCTCTTTTATTCTCTGAAGGGACCTCAGGTCACCGATTCTGAGACATGAGGGTTACTAATCCGAACACAAGTTAGGGACCAGTCCCTTAATCTAGGGTGTACGACGTTGATTGTGAGTCACGTTGGTGTATTTATTTATATGTTCTTTTATTTTCAGTCCAAAAGATAGTTCAGATTATAAAACACTGATTGATCTAAGGACTCAAATCCATGGTCGGGGTGGTAAATGGTCTACACATACAGAATGTGTTCAGTCCATTTGAGAGATTCGGAGTCAGAGGATTATTTTATCTTTTTTTCTATTGACAGGTGTGGAGAATCTCAATAACACTTATTTAGATAAACAACGACAACAAGTCAGTGAGTCAGTACAGGCTGAGAAACACTGGGGTACCTGACGTCGTGTGGTCCGAAGGAACAGGAGGTGGTAGAGGGTCCCAAACGAGTTCAAGTACAGGTAACTCAGTCACTACGATAGATTGGTAGATAACAAGTAAACGATTCAGTACAGACTGAGAAACACTGAGATATCTGACATCGGGTGGTCCGGGAGACAACTACCTAAAGAGGGCCGTTCTTATGACCTCACCCAACGGTAAAGGAAGAGGTTAGATTGGTAGATACTTGTATACATTTAACGACTTTCTTAAGTGACGGTGAGTCAACTGTTATTTATAATCTATCAGCTCCCAGTAAGTCAGTATTACGTACCTTGTTTCATTTCAAAAGAAACACGGGTTGTACTTCTGAATTGAGACTTAAAGGATTAAATAGACTTATTAGACCTCTGTCTATAATGGACGTTTTGGTGTTTAAGTAAGTGAAACTCCGAGGTACTAAAAAACTCCTAAAAACTGTAATCGACGTATAAACTCAACCTACAGTTCGGGGTACTTTGAAGATTAAAACAAGGAAAACATCCTACAGTCTTGTAAGCAGGTGACACGGAGTATCCGTGAAATTAGAGACGAAGTGAAAGACTCAGAAAATATAGAGTGAGACGGAGACCCTTACCATAAAAGAGGGAAAGGGAAAGCTATAGTAACAACCTCGGAACACAGATTGACATGAGTTTTGCAGGATAGAAGTGTGCCCGAAGAAACCAAAAACTTACGGTAATAACCCTTCTACTTCCTCTATTTATATCTTAAAGGTAAAGGAAAAGTGCACCTTCAGAACTCTCGGAGTTGGAACCCGTCAACAGTCGTCATCCGAAAAATCTTTCGTACGAGACACGAAAATAACTTGGGTCTGAAGAGACCACACACTCACTTTGTCAGTGACCGTCTCGAGATCCGTTAGAAAGGTGTTAGGGGAGAAAAGAGAGGGGAAGGACCCGTGTGGTAGTGGGATGACCTCACCCTAAGTCTCATCCCCTTCTCTCGTATTCTTATTAAATAGACACCTTATTCTTCCCTTCCTTACACTCCCTTTCTCTCCTTCCTCCCTCTTACCTCGTTCTTTAGTTGTACTCGTATGTGACGCAGTATGGGTCCCCTGACACGAAATTTGTGCACTAGAGGTCAGTAGGAGACATCCACACGTACACTCCCTTCCTCCCCGATTCGACATCACACTCTTGGAGAAATCGTTCATGTCAGGAAGTGCTCGAGAGAAACCTTTCATCTACCCCGTTAAGAACCACCAGATCCGAATCTCTCAAACCAATCCTGAAGTGTCAAAGTGATGTCTCCCATGTCCAAGTTAAGGACTAGCCCCTTGATTCTAGGACTTTCAACATGTTACCACCGACTTTTTTTCTTTTACTCCTTCTTTCTTTCATTTATCTATAAAACCTCTACCCTCTTCTGTGTGAATGTGTATCCACAAAACATTATAACAAAGGTCAACAACCATTCTTATAAATTACTTTCAGAACCTAAGACTTCATAAACAAAAATTTATTATTATCATCATTATTATTATCTGTAAACAAAAGTGAAGTTAAATTGACGTTCATTTTCTCTGAGACTTTTAATAGATGTAAGTAATTGAGTAACAGTCAGAAGCTTTCTTAACTCCTTCATGAGTACTACATATTTCTTCACACAAGCCGTGACGACATCCATGTGTGGCAATGTTTGTGGTCTTAGGTAACATGATCTGGATTTTAGACATCAGGACTTTTATTTCAATTGATACATCAGACTCTTCGCGTCGTGACTTCCTTACTTTAAACTAGTCCCACACCTACTACCGTGTATCCATCCGTCCATCCTCCCTTCTTTTCTTGAAGTCATCTGTCTCCTTTTTACGTTTACTTTCAGTCACTAAAACTTTAGTGAACTTTTCCTCCCGAGACACGATATCAGACACAAATTTTTATATGGTTCAGTGTGTGTGTCGTTCGGGTAATAATAGGAGATTTACACTGTAGTACCATCTCTTGGTCATATACATTAAAAAATAAACGACAAATATCTTAATCGTGAGACTTGTTTCCGATGACTCAGTACCCAATCCGACACTCGAAGGACACTCATTCTCACTCACTCGTGATCTCATAGTGACTTCTTATACTGATAATTTTCTGTCACCAACCCCACAAATAAAATGATGACAGACTACCGAGATGTCACTTCTCACATACATGAATGAGGGTCTTACATGAATGAGAGAGAAAGTGAATAGAGTTAAAGGATATTGGGTTATGACTAGGAATTTTTCTCGTTTCTTTTAGATACGGATACCTACTTTCTATAAGAATATGATGAGTAATTATAAGCGAGTCCTCTTTATAAGTCTCTTCAAAGTTTTTATTTTGACACGAGGTTCCCTTGAGTTAATATAAAAACTCTGTAAGAATACCTCTAATGAAAGGTATAGTTTATATCGTAAATCGTAAACTAGTTTTGATTTCCATGATAGAACGGAGCGTTTGTGTTTTCGGTTCTGTGTTCCTGTCAATGTTTATACGACGAACTACAAGTCACCGTCCATCTCCAAACATACGTCGGACCTACGTTCGGTCACTCTTTGAGGGTCCAATCGGACTATGTTCCTCTGTTTCTCGTCACCCAAAACGTAGTCTTCTGTCGCTCGAGGTCAAGGTCGAGACCACGACAGGACAGGAATTCGAAGAATGGTACAGTCAAAGAATATAGTATGTTGTCCTCTTCAGAAAGGAGTACCGTGTCAACACTCCGAACATTCGGTGTGCACACTTTTACGACGTCTTTGCTAGTTCACGATCTTTTAACTTCAAATGACAACACCACTAATGTTCCCCGAGTTCACTTGCCATGAGTCTGATCGTGAATTCCGTTGGGACCATTGATGTCTTAAAGATCGTAGAAATCGGAGACAGACTATGTGTGACGACTCCAGACTCATAAACTTTGTCGTCCCAACTTTTGACAATTACCTAAAACGATGAAACATCTCAAATTTTTGATACGAACAATCTCCTGTCAAACAACCATTGACGTAATATGGTAATAATTAACTTAAAACTTTGTATATTGTCACTAATCATACTTAATAAAAGTCAGACTTTCTATTATACGAGTATCGGTACACTAAGACAGGGTCCCTCTTTCACAGGAGTCATACACTCAATAGTGGTCGGGAGTTGCGAAAACGCACTTTTTCGCTGCTATGGTTTTCCGCCTCTACACATTCTTATATGTATCAACCAGTACATCTTCGATCGTAGGATCATTGACTTATTTAACAACAACAAATCAACGATTTACGACAGACCGAGAAACGTTAGGGTACTAACATCGGACGGTCCGAGGAGACAGGTACCCTAAAGGGTGGATTCCTATGACCTTGTCCAACGGTAAAGGAAGAGATTCCCTAGAAGGGTTGGGTCCCTAGCTTGGACGTAGAGGAAGTGACGTCCGTCTAAGAAATGGTGACTCGGTGGATCCTTTGGGTTAACTTAATCAATAGTACATTAATTATGGTGTAACCACTCCTATACCTCTTTTCCCTTGGGAAGATACAACAACTACCCTTACATTTAATCACGTCGATGAAACCTCTTATAATACTTCCCAAGAGTTCTTCATTTTTATCTTGATGGTATACTGGGTCCTTAACATATGTACCCATATATAGACTTTTTTTGTGTGGTGATTAAGTTTTTCTATGTACTTGGGGTTACAAGTATCTTCGTAAAAATATTAACGACTCTACACCTTCGTTAGATTCACAGGTAGTCCCTACTTACCTATTTCGACATCATATATATATTACCTTATAATCAGTATTGTTTTTTTTACTTTAAAATGGTGAACCTTGTTGTACCTACCTGAACTTTTATAATACGATTCGCTTTATTCAGTCTCTTTCTGTTTATGACATACTAAAGTAAATAGACACTTTAGATTTTTTATGTAGTTCGATCACTTATATTGTTTTTTTCTCCGTCTGAGTCTATATCTCTTGTTTAATCATCGATGGTCACCCCTCTCGACTTTCCCCCTTCCCTTTATTCCCATCCTCTAATTCCTCATGTTTGATAATACATATTTTGCTCTATGTTTCTACATAACATGTTGTGTCCCTTATATCGGTTATAAAACATTGGAAATTTTTGACTCAGTACTATAACGTGTGGACATTGAATATACTACAACATGCAGTTGATAAGAATCTTTTGTTTATTAATTTTTATTTATTTTAATGGAGAAATAAAGACACGATAGTTACTGATGAGAATACTTTTCTTTTTGTCACTTGATCATAAACCCAAAAAGGGACGACAACGACGACATAATTATGTACTCTTGTACTACTGTTTAAATACATGTGATCTGGGACTCGGTGGAAGACTTCTTAGGTGTCTAGGAAGACCCAAGTCTATGGTGTATAACACAATTGACGTAGTAACCACTGTTAACATTTATTTTATGGCGACAAAGTTATTCTTTAGTACCACAGGATCGGGAGATATCGTTTTCGACTATCTTGGAAGAAGCCTTTGTTGTTCATGTAACATTTTCAAACGATATATATATAAAAAACAATACATAAATTAATCTATCGTAACTATGGTACGGAATATTAATCCACGTTTAGTTTACGATTTCTTACTATGTATGGAAAGGTTGTACTAGGTTAATTAAGATTTAGACGACTAATATCAGAGTACATAATTCCTGAATAAGGGTGACGTAATTTATTTACGTAACAATTTCTGACAGAGGGGTCTGTCTATTTTGTAGTAAATAATTCAAAGTACGTGTCGATAGATTTACCTCTCATTACGTGAACCTCAGCCACAGCCTAAAGGATGACAAAGAGTCGGAAGACACCCACTACACAGACAGAGAAACACGCGTCCGACTTACACGGAATCAAAAAGAACAAGGACTGGTATCGGACGTATGACAAGTACATCGAGTTTATGAGAGAGGACTTCAAACCCGTGTCGTAGACAGACAATGGTTAAGGACAGAGTCCCACTAGCCAGTCTCTCTGACCTCTGTCTCTTGCGGTACTGCGAGTACAAACCCCACAAGGACGAACAAGTCCTTCTTGGTACTACAGGAATACACGATAGTTAATCCTGAAACTGAATTAAGAGATAAATGATTGTAACCTCAAATCTCTACAGACATAAAAACGTCCACACAATTTTTTTAAAAAAATAACGTGCTATAAACGAGATGTTATAACACGACCGAAGACGGTCTGTACCTGTACTTACATAGTTGTACGAGAACGGATAAGTCTTTCGTGGTACTACAGGTATGTACGACATATAATCCTGCTACTGAATAAAGAGACAAATGATTGTGACCTCAAATCTCTACAGATATGAAAAATTATCCACAGAATTTAAGAAAAAGAGTGACTACGTGTAACAATAGTTTAATTGTGTATTTTTCACATTTAACGGGTGTGTCGTGTCGTTTTTGAACCTGCGAAAAGTTATGTAGGGGGTGGGGGTGAGAGCAGGGGACATTAGTCTCTCTACCTTTTGGCCCAGTCCCAAAAGCTCAAGGACTCTCAGGAAGTGCCTTCCGAAGGACAGACATGATCTTAGAGGTGCAAGAACACTTTGACCGAAGAACGAAGTGGACAAGACAGCGACCTCTTCCGGGTCTACAAGGACACTTCTCAGGAAAGACTGAAAGTTTCGCATCGCTGACTGAGCTGTCTCCTCAGTCCGTCACCTAGTCCCGACCGAGATTGCCGCAAATTCGGAGAGCGGCAGAACCTAGGATATACGAGAACAGACCGACCCTAAGGACACGACATAATCCGACTCTGTTTTTCGTGTCGGGTGTGTCGTTCCCGAAAGTATCCGTCCGTTAAATAAAACCCTCATTTCGGTCCCTTACCTCACCCTACCGCCCCTCGTCCTCCGTCTATTTCTTTGACGTTGTCCCTTCCTCCTTTTTAGGTAGGTTCACACTAAACACTCAACCGACACAACATTTGAACTAGGACGATCGTAGTATACTCGTCAACATATCTTGGACAGAGCCACAATAAGTAGACCCCCTGACTCCGACGTTCCGTATTCACACTCCGCAGATCCGTGGGGTACCTCAGGAAATAAGTGTTTTACGAGGGTTTATGGGACTCTGTTACAGGTCAGAATCTCGTTGTGAGGACTAAAGGATGTACAGGTCATTTTTCTTTCATGAAAGGAACCGTCAAACAACGTGCACCTAATCTAATATAGTGTAGAGGAAATGATAATTCCAACAACAATAATCTTACTTAACTTAAGACCTTATATAGAATCAATAGATTAAGGTAGGAAAGTAAAAAGACTACTCTTTTGTTTCGGAATCTTTCCATTCGTGTAGAATTCAGTGAAGCACCACAGACTGAGAAACACTGGGATACCTGACATCGGAGATATCCGCGGAGCCAGGCACCCTAAGAGGTCCGTTCTTATGACCTCACCTAACGGTACGGGTGGAGGTTCCGTACAAGGGTTGGGTCCATAACTTGGGTGCAGAGGACGTAACCGTTCACCGAAGAAATCGTGACTCGGTGGTCCTTTCGGGGATTTGGAAGGAATGAGACGTGGAAAAAGATTCTGTGACATCGTTGTGGTAGAAAAAAGAGAAAAGAAACCTTGGTCTGGACGTAACGGTAGACTGTTGAGTACGTGGACATTCTTGACGACGGTGGGTAAAAGAGTTTTTTTTTTTTTTTTTTTCGTAACATGTAAATTAAGGTAGAACCGTAAACGAAGAGTTTCTTCAGTCTGAATGCGAGGTACAGTATTTATTCTAAAAGGGGTTCATAACTAAGAAAGACCTGAACGGATAGATCACTACTCTAAGTGATAAAAACTCGACCATTAGAGGAAATTAAGTATCGGTCTTTTAAATCTCGATGTCTCTATCAACCTCTTGACCGGGTCTCAAAAAGTTTTACATGTGGTTAACGTAATCTTGGTCGACACCACGATTAATTTACATAGAGTCCGGACGGAAGACTTTGCTTTATAGACTCCTACCCTGGATTTTTGGATTTAAAATTCTGATCGAGGGTCCCATAAAAAATGAAGTAAAATACCTCTTAGTGACGAGTTAAAGTACATTTAACCTTTAGGTCACTTTCTTTCTTTCTTTAGGTTTAATGGGTTGGTTAATTTCGACGTCAAGTCGGATTTTGTAACCAGAGGTTTAAGGTTGCATCCGTTTAATCCATAAATGCACCATATGGTATAATACTGTTGGTGTAGAGTTTTGGTCTTTTAAGGAGGGAGTCTGAGACTCATTAGTCTTAAATATCCTTTTCTAGAAACTGGGAAACCGTGTCTCCTACAGATAATAATAGAATTTTTTAGACTGTTTATAGTCATGTAAAAGTTTCTGAACCAGTTACGTTGTCAATACTTGTTAGTTAACCTTTCTGTTTTTACTAGTAAAAAAGGACTTCGGTACTTGGATTTGTGAAGTCTCGATGTGTTATGCCTAATTTCCTCTCAAAATTTAATATAGACACCCTCACATAACCTTATCTGAAAACTCACTAAGTAATTAGACTACGAATAAAATTTGTATACTTTATTACTCCAGTACTTCTTTAACCAGATTAATACCACTGGTCAAATTACTGAGTCAAATTAATCTAAACCAATCACTGTAAATATTGGGGACATCTTTTTGTCATATATTTAACTTTTCTTAGAACTAACTTCTTTATCGAGTAATTTTGTTTTCTCTCTTTTGTTTGTCTTTTTCCTTTTTACTTGTCCTTGTTTCGACGACGAATAGTCTCCGCACGTATCTACTCTCTATTCCCGTTTTCGAGGTTATGAGACCGGTGGACTACACTTTTCGAGTGAGTGACCTTTTCTGGGACTACGTCCCTTTCTAACTCCCGTCCTCCTCTGGCCCCGTTGTCTCCTACTCTACCGTAGTGGTCAAGTTACCTGAACTCAAACCCGTTCGAGGTCTTCTACCACTTCCTGTCCCTTCGGACCACGCGACGGCAGGTACCCCAGCGTTTCTGTCTGTGCTGAATCGCTGACTTGTTGTCTTCCCGGTCTGACGTTCAAAACCTGTGTATATGTACACCATTTTTACCCTTTAGCAACCTGTACCGTTCAGTTTTAGCCACTGTTTGACTTTTTTTCATATTAGTCATTTGTGCTTCCAGTACGAACTCATCATTTTGGTCTTCAGGACACGTTCAATTATCAAATAGTAGTTGCAATCTAATCGAATATGCTAATTACAAAACGAGTTAACTGGAGGTTTGAACTTTACCTTCTCAAGTTTCGTAAGTAACACCACCGGGGACCGTACGTAACGGTACTTAGTCGATACCCACGTGTTCACAAGGGGGTAGGACTTTGAGGAGGGTGGAGGGAGGGATGGGGGTGAGGAGACCCAACAGGGTCTCGTGGCCGAAACTCACGGGACGAGGTGGTGTTATAGCATTTCTTTAATAGGAGGTTAATTTTATTTATTTATTTTGAATTTGTTTGTTCTTTTCTTAAGTAGCAATGTTTACCGTCTCTCTTCACCCAAATGTTGTTTTTACATTAACATAACCCGAATAAATAGGATTTTCTCATTTTGTATTTAGTCGAAAATAGTACTTCTTTGACGATTAACACTTTGTCCTGACTTTCTATAATTATTTTCCTAAATTTAATATCTTGTAAATACCCTCATCTTTTAAATTGTAACTCTTTCGAAGACCCATTCTGATATTCGAAGTATTTCTATCTAGTGTAAAGAAAGTGGGCAACACATTGAGCCTACTTACTTTTCCCGGATCGCGTATTCTTCGTTTGACTACTTTACTTACTTGTTTATGTATAAAAGTTAGTAACCTTTAGGTCCTCTCAAACCCACAAATGGTACTGTTCTTCGGAAATTCATTTTTAATTAAGTCCAGGAAAATGTGCAGACTAAGACACTGACTTCCCATACAAATTAGAATGACCAGATTTTTGAAAGAGACGACCCAAGGCAAGAAGTTAAGTCTATTCCCCTTCGTCCCTCTCGCTTCACCTTTCTATTTCATCTTTTTTCAAGTAAGGAGCGTTCCTGTAAGTACCTAAATCTTTTACAATTAATGACGTCTTTAAACAACGTCATGGTTGTCGTCCTCACACCTCTCCTCTCATACTTTCTTGGTCGGTTAAAAAATGTTACAAATAATTGTTAAGAGAGCATGGTACCCCAAAATGGTACAGTTAATCGATTATCATTTTTCTATCAACGTTCTGTCTACTCAGGTCCAGTGTTGATTTCAACTACAATAAAAAAGATGTGGATACAAAATTTACCTTGATATTAGAGGTTATCTATAAGTGACAATGATCGAAGAGAGAGACATGTATACACATATCATGTGTGGGTGGTGATGTTAAAAGGTCAGATTGTGTTGACGACCCACGAATGATGAAAATCTATAAACACGAAAGACTTAACTTTTGAAACCATTTTTCTTAGGAAAGTGTCTTAGTCTTAGGGAAATCTATATAGGTCCAACATTTTTCGTGAAATAACTTCTTACATAAGTACCTCATGAACATCGGTCAGAGATAGACTAATAGACTAGAGCCGTCTTGTTAATTTCACTTGATGACTTCGGATCGAGACCCTTAACTCTCGCAGTTCAGTCCGCTTCTGTAGGTAGGTCTCTTCCCTAGTCAAGACCTTTTGACTACGATGTGCCGAGACCCGTTTTCTTACAGAAAGAGGTGAACTACAAAAGTATCGGTGGGTTTGAGGTAGTGGAAACTTTACTGTAACCGGTTCCAAGAATCATAAATTGTGTAGTTGGACCCTGAGCGAAGAGTATCACTGTAGTGGATTACCCTTGAGTACTCTTCCGTGACTAATTCAGAGGATAGATAGATTTATATAGTACTTATAACGAATCTTGTGACTTTAGTCGTCCCTTGTTGCATAGTGACAAAACATAAATTCGTTCAGCTGTCTCCTTCTATAAAACGGGTGTATACGATATTATTAAGATATTGTAATAATATTAAAATTTTCAAACTCGATGGTTGTTCCTTTCCTTTTTGTGTTAAGACGAGAAGTCAGGTACCCTATTCTCAACTTATTATTTCATTATAAAACAGCTAAAATAAGAGTAAAAAAAGGGGAGATAGAAAGAAATTGTGTTCTAATTTTAACGTTGTGTAAAGTTACTTCTTTGTGAGAAACTCTATTGTAGATCATTAAGGAATTCTCAAAAGATGTATTTATAGAATGTGACTTTATAATTTTTGTCGTGACTTCAGTTTACAGAAGAATCAAGAACGAAGTGCAAAGAGTTTCCGAATTAAAGAAAGGTAAAGTGGGGTAAAACGGAACCATCATAAAAGACGAAGGTTATTACTCTAAAAAATAAAAGGATCCATAAACGATAAGTAACATTTATAAAGGGGGACGTGAAACATTGAGGACTAGAAGATTTCCTATTAGTTAATGTTAAAGAACTATAAGGTTAAAATAAGGTAGAAAAAAATTTTTAAAATAAGGGAGAATTTCGTGAATATAAAAGGTAAGGATAAGTGGGTATAAAGATGACCTAATATGGTCAAGAATTATCACCGACTACCTTTTACGTCACTGTCGACTTGAGTTATGACCTAATTTTTACGACCCATACAATTTCGGATAAGAAAGATTAGACTCCAGACGCTAATTCCGAAAATAAAAACACTAGTTGTTCATAATTTAAGATATAATTAAAGTGGTTCACCCGTATTTTCTCCCATGTTAATAACAACATAAATTAAGAATTTTCATAGTCATTAATCAACGAAAATGATATAATCGTACTGGACATTTTAATTACAAATCTACTTATAATAAGGATATTTTCACTTACAAAGGTACCTAAGATTTATTGGTCTCCTTCAATCTTCCTCACAAAGTCAATATTTTGCGATGAGAACATTTTTATGTGTCATTTCTTTCCAATTTTGCGATTAATGTATACTTAAGCTTACCGTTTATAACCACATACGAGAAGTAAAACCCGTCATAGGGACCGTAATACCTCTGTGAGAAATCAAACAAACGAAGGTAAAAAGAAAATTTCTTATCTCGTTTACTAAAAATTTTCTCTTTTTTATAAAACTATACATAATACGTAAAACAAATGAAGATCTTCAACCAAAATTTGAATGATATTTTTGATAATCCTTATATCTCTTTAATACAGTAGCACAAATAAGAGAGGGCCCAATTTATACTTAAATAAATCTTTCTTTACATTTAATTCATACTTCTTTTAATTATGAAAGTAAAAATTTTCTTACGAATCTTTCTTTTATAGTTTTAAGATTGTTAAAAATATGAAGTTAATATTACGGTAATCCAATATTTACCTAAAAAACGTCTTCATCGAAAGTCTTCTGATTACCTGGATATTATTATACCTTAAAATGTTAAACCGGTTTATAAAGTGAATCAAATTATAAATTAGTTTCGAAAAAATAATATCGATTAATACATTGGTATATTAAGATTTTTAGATCGAATTATAAGAGTCGTTGGAATGTCGAATTATAAGAGTCTTCTTAAAAGTAAATTTTAATTTTGATTTGTTCACTATAATCTATTGATAAAGTAAGACTGTGGTATTTTATTTGTCTTGAAATAAAAATTTTATAAATAAATCATTGGTGTATTAATCATCTTCGTAAAATAATGTAATCGTGACTATATAAGTTGTTGTCAGAAGTACCGTTTTTACACACACAAATCTTTATCCTACATTAAAACTTTAAGTGTTGTAACTTAATTATGTCGACATATGATTAAAATCAATTATATGTGGGATATAAAGTATTTTTAAAATTTCCTAAAAATTGAAATTCTTTTGGAGGAGGTAAATTAAACTCTTCTCTAAAAAGGTATGGCCTTTTGAGTAAAAAATCACGTTCATTGTGACTACTTAGCGGATACGACCCTGGTATAGACAAGTAAAGACGAGTCTCACCTGAGAAAGTACTAATTGAGAAACGTTTGATTCATAGGTATATTTAAGTAATGTTTCTAAAGTGTCCATCTTTCTTACATGTATAATCACACTTCGTTCAAAGTTAGAGAAGGAGTCCCTATTGAGTTAAAGAATAAGACTTTCATTTTCAGACTCTTTCTGACTCCAGTTAACAGGTTTGGTCTTTTGTTAATAAATAGAGTCAGGAATTAAAAATTTTGAAATAGAATTTTTTTTAATATGTTGGATACAAACTATGGAAATTAATAAAAAGGAAATAATCTAGAATCATTAACCTCTTTGATCCTTTTCAGAAGAAATTAGTAGATCAGCGGTGTTTCCGAAATTAAAGTTAAACGTTAAAATATAAAGGTATATTTTAAATTCTTCCTTTCCTACGTCTTTACATTGATGTCTTTATTAAATTGTCTGACTTTGGAAGTCTTGTAAAAAATGTGATGGCAGGTCTTACTTCTTTTAATAGGCTCCTCACGCGTTTTAGTTTTAGTCCACCAGGGAAGTATGTTATACTACTCTCGAAAATTTAAAGTGTCTAATTTACGACGATTCTCGAATTATAAAAGTGGCGAATAACGTCGAGTCACGGTAGACCGAAAGCAATTCACTACAAGACGGAGAAAGCCCGTCGTCTCCCGCGAGACCGCGACAACTGTTTCCTATGGAAGACCACGTGCCGCGATCGCAGAACAAGGGTCCTTCCTTTACATGATAAAGGGACCTCCCACCAGCCACTCTTAGAGTTTCCCAGTTCGACAGGGAGCCAATAAGGCTCTTCGGAATTAAACTTTGGTAGCTTGCTTTCAACACTAACAGTTGTGGGGGGGGTGTGGGGGCGGGGGGGCGGGTGAGGGCGGGGCCGTGCTGCGTTCTTTGTCCCTAACGAAAATGACGTTTTTACGACTCGTATCTTAAAGTCTCGTCCCTTTGACCGTTACCTGCAATCCCACCGACTAATAAAAATTCTCTTTATGAGAAATTTTAGATCTTTATAATTCCCACTATTGGTGAGATCCAAATTAGTGCCATTGGTCTACTGGTTTAACACACAAGGGAATAGATTCACCATAAAATGGAAGAGAGAAAGTATAGTACATTAAAAATTTGTCTAATTCGAAAGACGTCTTGGCTCCAATCGGACAGGAATTTTCCTTCCTAATCCCATTCCTTCTAATCTATACAGGGTCAATACATTATACTCAATATTGTGTTAAGTCCGTCCTCACAAAACATCGACACCTAGGAACAACGAAGTACTTTATAGGTTCCCTTACGTCTGTACCCTGCATCGAGTCGATGCACTTATGACCTTCCTTTAGTTCCGAAGGTCCTATTCCACCTTACGAAATTTGGGTGAAGTCACGGGGACCTGACTAGAATTAATCGAGTTTTCTTTATAAGAGGTTGGGGAAAGAAAATGGTAAGCCCATTCGGAAAAGGGATTACACAATAATGGTTGAGCAAGGTGTTAACATATTTTATTTTATATTTGAATTCTGTAACGGCCTATACTTTCTTGTTTATGACGGTCAAGATTTTAGTCTTCTGTTTATTTTAGGTGGGACTCCCTCCCCTGCTCCTGGAGGGGACGACTCCTATAACATAATACGACGAGACAAAAGGACTAAGTAAAGGATGTAGACATGGTAAGTCCACATTTTCTTTCCGAGACTACTTTAGTTCGGGGTAAATGCCGGGTAAAGACGTAGAACTAGCTTTAGCCACAACGACGAAGGTAACGAGTCGGACCTGACCAAATAGATAAGGATTAAAAATGTAGCAAATGAAAACACTTCGATTTTCGTTTAAATTCCTTTATGCGTTGTATATATATATATATATACAAACATAAATCAAGTCCGACCGATGTTTAACCAACTAAAAGGCAAAGAAAGAGAGGGGGGGAAGAAACTAGGCAATAATCAATCTCGTGAAGCTAAAAATAATAAATTATGACAGTTATACATCTAATCCTGCTACTTTATACGACTCTAATATTCTAAATCACTTACACAATTGTGATTGGGGTCGCTGGGAGCCGAAATTTCACTTAGAAGAGAAGGAGCCTAAGTCATTTGTGGGACGGAAAAAGGTAGACGGTCTAGATCCTCTTCCTACGACGGTGATGCCAGCCGAAGAAAGGCGTCACGCGTAAAATCCGAAGGACCGAGACGTCACGGAGGTCGTCCGGCCTTTCGCGGCTCGTTCAACCCGCGTGGCTTCGCCAGAATCCCGAGGTGTGGGACCCGGACAGAGACTTCCGACAGGAAGAAGCTCAGACTGGGCTCTTCCGTCCGACCCACCCGAAGACGAACCGGGGAAGACGATCAGTCAAGGACGGAAGAACCAGTCAGAAGTCCGGGTGAGAACTAAGGCCGTGATTACGGAAACCACTGATGTGGTCGTGACAAGATTCCACGCATCGACTCATGAAATGTAAATTACAAAATTCCTTCTACTGAAAGTTTTTTTATTTTTCTCGGAAGTAAGAGTAAGAGGAAGAACGTCCAGGATCTAAGCTCAAAGTCGGATTTATTTAACAAGGGGTTACATGTATCTAATTCGCATTAGACAGATGCACTTCTGTCTGGCATGTTCGGTTCACACCGCTCTCGATCTCACCAGATAACGCCACTTGATAATCTAAAGCGACATATACCGGAATGGGATGAAAATAAATAAATAAAAAAGCGTCTGATGGATTATAGGTCAATAAGAAACACCCTCTCCCGACCTGCCAGGATAACGAAACCCCATTTTAACGTAATTCCCTTCTTCCGGTACCAGTCGTGGCGCCTGTCGCGGCCCTCGGCCCTCACACCGGTGAAGTGAAAGAGTCGATGGGCGGAAACAAGGGTCGGGGCATCCGGTTCCGTCTTGTTTCTGTAGATAGTTCCAAGCGAAAGAGTCGACTCAAGCAGAAACCGAGGTTCCGGCACCACGCCTTGATAATAAAGGAGTTGTCTCAGGTCGAGAAACCGAAGGTTTATTTAATTAAACGGACCAGGAAGATTTCAAACACCGGACCGGACAAGGGGGACAGGATGAGACAACTGACTAAACTGGTAACGCTGATGTAGCTTTGTTCCTTTAAAAAAAAAAAAAAATTCGCTTCGTTCCGGCTGACCTCTGACGCTTCACTCTTCCTCTCCATCCCGCCCCCCGCCCCCTCCCCTGCCCCCTCCCCCCCAACCCTAGAAGGGTTTCTTCGACTCGATAAACTCTAAAGCACACGTTACACTACTCCCGCGGTAAATTACAATACTAGGAGAGAAGACAAAACAAAGGCGTAGAACCAGGTTCTAACATTTGTTAGCGTGATGGATGAGAACTTTCCTGGTGACGAAAGATTTGCGGAGTTGAGACATCTCATAAACGTGTCCCTTGGTGGCGAGAGGACTGTCGACAGTGACTTCGCGGCCGGGGATTCTAGAGGGAGCCCCTAAAAGGACGCCTAAAGACTCCGGGAATCACTTTTGATACTGGGAAAACGAAAGCCTTGTGATCCGACCAAGACCTTAGTCAAACTCCCAGAAAACCACCGGTTCCTACCTAAGAAAGATGGAGGGGTGGAGTCACGGGAGGGTGGGGGCGGGGCACGTTCACGGAAAACGCGAAAGAATAGGATTCTTCAAGACCACAGGAAGTTCACGTCGGCGGGCATCCGAGGCGAGAACCGTAAGTGGCGCACGGAATTAACATACTGTAATTTAGTTCCAGGCGACACTTGTGCCTCCCGTCTCAGACTAGAACTAGGCCTTTCTTTGACTGGATGACGATTCTAGTGTGAAGAGGAGGACGGGAAAAGGGAACGGCCCTCCAGCTCAGGGATCCTGAGGGGGCCTCAGGACATTGGGTATTTGTACCGAGGCCAGAGTCGAGCGGAGGACGGTGTCGACGGTCTCGGCGACGATTAATCAGACCCTCACATCTGCTACGTACACAGACGCATATGTATACGTATATAGACGTACGGTAAATGTCGCGTGGATCTTTATATGTCCGCGGATATTTGGATCAAAAGTTTGCTGCCCGCACCCAGCTTCAATTAAGGGGGAGACCAAGTCTTGATTGAAGCATTAGCAAAATGCCTTCCGTTAATCGACTCAACCAGGCGGGACGTAGAGAGGATTCAGCAAGCACTCCTTCCCGTCTAAAATTCCTGGCGCGTGACGTACAAGATGACGTCTTTCGAAACGGTCAGTGAAGGACGACAGCCCCTCCCTAGATCGTGTGTGTTTTCTGCTGGTAGCATGCAGACACATCCCTTCTATTTGCGCGTCTATGCGGATCAGAGACACAGGAGACTCTTGCGCTGGCGTCAAAGCGACCCCTCCAAACCCCCTCTAGTCTCAGGTCCCCGGCCGACCCAGTAGAAAGAAACATTACGCCTTTTTAATTGAGTTGACGTGGACGGATCAGGGCTCTCTCGACCCGCCGGGTAGACCAGGTCGATGTCGAAACGACATCTCTTTTCCGACGAACGATTCCGAAAGGGTGGCGGGCCCTCGCGCCTGGAGCCCAGACCCGGGCGGACCCCCTATGCCAAGCCTCATCGAGTCGCGTCGCCTACGCGTTAGGAGTCTGACGCCGGTGTCAGGTCTCCGACCTCCTCGGCCCCGGCCCGGCTCCCTCCCGCTCGTCCTGTCTCTTTCCCCACTCCCCTCAACTGGAGATGCCCGCCTCGGCAGTCGCGTCGCCCGGCCTCCGCCTCCCGCGTCGCCGAGAAAAGAGCCGCAGGGGAAGCCGCGCCAGGCGTCCTCCCTTGCCGGGTGAGGTCGAGGCCACAGGCTCTTTCCCTCCTGAGAGCCGGGGGCGCCGTGGCCCCCGCCGCATCTCAGGCCGACACCGACACCTCTGGCGGCCCTCGGCCAGATCGCGCCTCTGGGGTCTCGCGCGGGGACTTTTTGTCTTAGTGTCGCGTAGTAATTCTCTCCCTCCGCCCTCCCTCCTCCCCCTTGGACCCCGCCCCTCTTCCCTGTTCTCCGCCTCCCCTCGTCCGCTCCCTCTACTCCACTGCCCTCCTGCCGTGGAGTCGGCCGCCCGGAGTTAGAGGCAGGGGTCCGACAGGGGTCCGAAGTCGACCCGCGCGTCGGACCCCCCGCCGCGCCACCGCCTCGCGCGACGAGCGCGACGCCTTCGGCGCTCCACCCCCGGCCTGGGACGCCGTAGAAGCGCCGGTCTCTTCCCCAAAGCCCGCGGCCTTGGAAGTCTTACGCAGGCGTCTCCCAGGAGGCCACGTCAGGTCGGCAGGGCCGTACCACATGGGGGAAAGGGGGGAGAAGTGGGGTAGGAAATGTGGCTTGAGACCTAGGCGTGAGAGGTTAGGGGTGGGGAAGAACCGAACCATGGGACGTTTGACGTCCTAGCCGCTCAGGGTCGTTCTTTTAGCTTTTCTAGCTACTCTCTTTCGTAGTGTCTATTGTATCTCGGGACCTTTAGGCTTCCTCTTTCTGGACGATCGGGTCGAGTTTGGACGTCTCCTGGTCTCGCAAAAGCTAACGACGAGTCGCGCAAGAGCCTCCTTTCTCCTCCGACTCTCCGAAGCCACCATATTCCACGAAATCCCACCCTCCACCCCCACCCCTCCCCCACCTAGCCTCGCCAGGTCAGAAAGGGGGAGCGAACGACTAGGTCTTAATCCCTAATTACCGAGCGAGGTCGGTTTGTTTATTCCGTAGACGGAAGTCGTCTTCTCCTAATGTGCCCAACGACTGCAGTGGTCAGTCTGTCTACAACCGAGGGTTTCAGGACTCGTCGAGCGACACAGGAACTTTGGTTTCTCGGCGTCTTCCGCGAGTCGGGGGTTTCTCGACGCGGACCATGTCGCTTCCCGTTCATGGGACGGGAACGGAATGTGGGTGACCGTGGTTGTGTCCCCCGGGTTTCTGTAGGGCGGTGGGGGTGGGGGGTGCTGCAGCACGGGGGTCAGAGAGGTCTGGAGAAGAGTGTCGGGACGGCAGGTACGAGGCCGAACATATTTGGTTCAGGTTCAGTGGTAAGGCCCGACGGAGAGGAATTTTACCTCTGCTCTCGGGTGGTGTCGAAGTCCTGGAGAACAGACTTAGGGATTTAGCTTCGAGAACCCGAGAACCGGGGTGTGTGTCTGCTGGTTCTTTGTCGATTTATTCGTGGAATCCGGGTCTGTCTCAGGCCCGAGGTTTTCTCCCCGCCTGAACCCCCGTCGAAGAGTCAATACACGCGTCCGTCGTCTTGGTTCGAACAGACGTAGAGGAGAAGCGCGGGTGACGGTCGGAAACGGGTCCGGTTCTAAATCCAAACACAAATTAGAGTAGTGCCTACGGTAAAACCTGATTACACGGAAAGATTTGTTACTGGGGAGAAGGTTGACTGGAGGTGTAGGGTTCGTCTTAGGTCCCGGTCGTGACCCACACGGTTCCCCTGGAGTGGTACCAGGACTAGTGACGTAAAAGAAACATTCATGAAACTTCTGTAATATTTTTTTTCTTTTTTTTCACACACACATACATGTTTTGTATAGATCGTGGATTAACATTCTAAGATATGTAAGTTCATTGACGTTAAAGTAAGATATCAGTTTAAGTTACTCATTTCTAGTTTATTAATTAAATCTTTGGGATTTGAGAGAAATTGAACTATAGTAAAATTTTAAATTTATATTTGATAAAAGAAAAGAAATGTGGACTCATAATGGAAACGAAATATAATAAAGGGTCCGGAGATGTTCAGTGTGACTTCAGTTCAATACTTTATTCGGTTTTCTATGTGCTTTAACCTTTAAATTTACTCGTTAAAACTTACACAATACATTAGGTGTTTACTTTACCGAAATTTACTTCAAGTTAAGACCTTTCCTCATTTCCGTTAAGTATGTTACATTCTTCGTCGTATTTAACTAGAGGTTGTGTCCCGACGTGACTTGATTGGGACACGGGATTTAGTTTACACATATATACTTTTTTTGGACACTAAATGAATCTTTTTTTACAACGACTGTTATGACGTAACGACCAATATATAATGTCACGGATTTATACTCATCTTCCTCATCGACCTAATATAGAGGTAAGTATAATAAAGACAGATAGTTTCACCGTAAATTAAAAAGGTTAAGATACGTAAATCTTTAAGTCAGTGACTATTTTTAGATAAATTAAACGAGGTTACAGTAAGTCGATTATGATCCGATTTTGTCATTTTAAAGAGATAGGAGTGAGACGAACTTCCGGAATGTTCTTTGTCGAGTGTGGAATTTTCCTACCTAAATTTGAACAATAAATAGTCGTTGTTTCCCACCTGGAGTAGAATCAATCTAATTATTGTATATGATGAGACCGTCCCATATATTCAGTAACAAAGAAACGTGTATCATCCTACAAACTTTACGGTGTTACATTTCCTCAGATTAAGGAATATTTTTAGATTTCTAACAAAAACAGAGGGCTGTACAAAACTTACATTCGAAGGTAAGACGAGGGTGTTTTAAAATGTTCTCGACGAAAAAACGAGTCACTAAAGTATAATCAAGCGACAGGTACCAAAACTAGGTGTACTTCCCTCCACCATCCCCATGGAAAACTTTTTACCTTTAGTCCTACGGATCCGTGGTTAAACTACGGAATTGTAAAATTCTATTACAGTTCTCCCCTGGCAGACATCCCAAATTCAGGAGAAAAAATAAGGTCAACAAAAGTAAAGATATATAAACGGTGGGTTAAATCTCATGTTCTTCGGTCACTCTTTTCAAACGTAATGTAATGAAAACTCGACTATTTTAGTGGTGGCGCAAATCCCGAGGTTTCTTAACATCAGTCATCCTTCATCATAAAAGGTTGGACGTCAAAAAGTAACAAGTAAACAAAAAACGAAAGTCTTTACATTCCGTAAGAACATCTTCGTAGGAACAGGTGAAATTGTATACCGAATTGTTTACGTCTTCAGAAGTGTTTTTACTATTTATTTCTTTTTTCCGGTTTGTCGTTGGAAGAGTTAAGAGACATGTCTATCTATATTAGTGTGTGTATGCGTGTATGTGTTCGTGATTCTCATAATTCGATTTAGGGAAGAAATTGGAACATTAAAAAAAAAAAGAACACTTCGTTTCTTCCGTATAGGAGATCACCAATTCCGACGAAGGAAGTCAGGTTTTGTTGCAAAGTGGAAGTCAAATTCTTTGTTTTCTAACTGGACCGTCTCATTGTAAATTGGAGAGGACCCCAAAGGAACTCCCCACTTTCTTATTTCTTTTTTTGAAGGGAGGTAGAAGGTTTGTGAATTAACAGAAAACAGGAAATAGAAAGGGAAGTCTAATAGTCCTTTTCATACTGTATATATCTATTTGTGTATTTGTCTGCGAATAAAAGACTTAGAGACTCTCGGCGACGCTTAGAAACTTCCCCTAGCTGGACGTGTTTGACCAGTATAAAAAAACAAAACTATGTTTCATCAGGTTGCCATTCTTTTGTCCGAGAACGGAGTAAACTCCAGCCATGGGTGGCTCCGGTGGCCCTGCTTGATGTCGCTAAGTGTGAAAAGTCCCGTTCTCTTCCGATGAAAGGTTTCTTCAGAAATCTTGAACCCTTTTAGGAACATGGCCTTCTTTTACCGGATTTGTGTTATCCTGAGCGGTAAAAGAGGAACACTTCGTGTTTCGCGAACCGCGACGGACCGCGTGTTTCTTTCGCACTCGGGCGCCTTAAGAACGCGTAAAGGTTCTCCTTTTTTTTTTTTTGTTGGTTTTTGGGGGGAGTCTTGGTGTTTAAGAGGGAGGATCCGCGGGACTCTGTGTGAGGCGGTGGGAGCGAGTCAGGGACAGTGGTCTAGAAGAGAAACTCCACGTCTTCTTCCGCGCTACGAGCGATCGGACGATTGATCCTTCGAAGGATCGAAGATAGATCCTTCCGCGCTACGAGAGATCGGTCGCTTGGGGCCGGTTCTGGTTCAGAGCATTTGGCTCCCGGGGCCGGTCGCCGCCGGGGTCAGAGGTAGGATCCGGACCCCCCGCCCCCCGCCACCGTCCCCTACCGCCACGAGCGAAGAGAGAGGAGGAGGGGGCTAGAGAGGAGGTTAAGGTAGGTCAGGGGACCCGTGCAGACCCTCAGGCCCTCGAATCCCTGGAGCCACTGGACTAAAGGTAGGTGACGGCCCTTGGTTGGAACGTAGGGTCTCGGCCCGCGTTCCGAGAGCTTCCTACGAGCGATGCGCCTTTGAGGAGCGGACCCGCGGGGGGCGGCGAGGGCGCGCGGCGTAGGTCCGGTCGGTTCACGGGACGAGGCGTGCGGGTGGCGCCCGCTTTGCCGACGACGAGGGCGAGTGTACGCCCTCCACGTTCGAAGCTCCTTTCGGGACCCTTTATTTTGGTGGGCTTTCGTTTGGGCACGGGGGCTGAGTGTTTCGCTTGTAGGGGATGGGGCGGCGCTGCGTCTCAAGACGAGTGGGCCCCGCCCCCCC
>SJYO01017766.1:880692-1197589 GCA_006410555.1 Capra ibex
ATATATATATATATATATATATATATATATATAAAAAAAAAAAAAATGAATGCCGGGAGCGCGCAAACCCATTAGGCGCAGAGTCGGGCAAGCCAACCAAACAAAAGTTTTATATTTGTGTAGAGAGACATAAACTAAAACGTGTAGAAGGTGGTAACTCTTCCTTGCTTTTGTTTTTAGAACGTCGGATCGCCCCGACCCCCTCCCCCTACCTCCAAAAGTAACAGATGCGAGACGTGTGCGTCGGGTTCCTTTCTGCGAGTCTCGGCACACCCCGAGGAAGATGAAAGACGAACTTTAAGTCTTCGAAAGTTGCGTCATTTCGCCCCCAAACCAGAGGGACGGAGAGAGGGAGACGCGAAAGGAGAGAGAGAGGGGAAGAAAGGGAGGAGAGGGGAGGGAGAGAGAAGAGGTCGAGCTTCAGAGTCAGAGACAGAGAGAGAGGGAGAGAGAGAAAAAAAGTTTTCTCCCGTCCAGCGAAGGACGTAGGGTTACTCAATTTAGTGAGTGAGTGAAGAGTACGTAGTCGTCGGAGAAATTGTTGGGCTCCCGACGTCCGTGTTTTCTCGTAAATCGACGGAGGTTAAACACATCTTCCGGACAGGAATTAAACAAAAACCTCATATTAATTTAGTACATAAAGTGCATTATACTTTTATGGTTCAAGGGTTGAAACTCGCTTACTTGACAATTACCATTGGAAACTTTTATCTGTGGGGAAGAGGACCCACAGGAAGCTTTTCCGCATCCTGCGGGGTCTTTGTCTCTCCGGTTCCTAAACCCCGGGGTTTAAATGGGCGGGGAGGGGGTAAAGTGTGCAGTTCCAGTGTCGGTAGACTAAAGGGGGTAACTAAATTTTACCTCTCAAAAAAAAAAAATTAGTTGGGAAACGGAACCTTTTCTTATTTTAGAAAAACACCACGCCCTTCTAGACTTCCTGATTTATTTATTTATTTATGTAGGAATTAGACTTTATGTTGTGCATTCGTCTTAGCTGGTACTAGTCTGCAACCCTACCCCACTCCCACCCGCAACACGTCCCCGCTCCTCCCCCCACTTCTCCGACTGTGTGGTCCACCCTCACACTCCAAAAGTGGGAGGGGCGGGGGGTTGGGAGCGGACCGTTTAAGACTCCCAGAGAGCCAAAACGAGCCCAAAGAAGGCCTCCGACTCACCCGGAATGATGGTCCGCTGTTCCGGCCGCGGAAAGAAAAGAGAAAGAGAGGGAGAGAGAGATAAAAATTTCGAGAGTCTCTCAGAGCCTCCCCAGATCTAGAGCGCCTGTGGCGGGTCACCAGCCCCGCCCCCCAGGACACATCCCGAGGGGGAAGGAGCCTTCCCAATTCGTGTTTCTCGTTGAGACGGAAGGACGTCAAAGAGAAAGTCCCTTTTGGGGTCCGGGGCGGTAACAAGAGGGAGTGACCTCCCCCGGCTCCCACTGTTGACTCTGTGTGGAGGAGAGAGAAGGGGGCGTGAGTGGTGGGTAGAGGAGGAGTGGGGTGGGTGCCGGTGACGGCTGCTCTGTGAACCCTTATAAAAGAACGAGGACTCTAAGGACAGACCCTCTGGTACTCTAGGTCGTAGTGATTATAGAACCACTGGTAGACGTAAAAGAGGCCGTCATAAGGAACTTCAGCAGGGGGGGGGGGGGTGGGGGGTGAAAGACCAAGATTGTCGAGGACAAGCCTTTGTCACGCGAGCCTATGGTCTTCCCAATCCCGACGACCATTGGCGTGCGGCAAGGTAGCTTTTCCTTACTTTGGTACATTGCGCGGTGGAGGGCGGAAACGTATAAGCGGAACATGGGATGTAGTGGCACCCCAAAACTCCTTCCGGTACAAAGTGGAACTTGTAATTAGTTCGGGCGGAGACGAATCGGGATTCGTCCTCCTCCGTGTCCGGCGGTCGTGGGTCGAATGTAGACGAACTTTTTAAGTTGTTATGAGGGTTGCCCCAGAGAACGTTTTTTTTTTTTTTTTCCACTTTTGGTTTTTACTTTCTTCTAAAAATCTTTTATCCTACATATACACACACATATATGTATGTATGTATGTGAGTTTGTCACGACCCAAGCCCCCGAGTTCAATAGATTGTCTGGGTTCCGGAGTGACATGGCCCACAAAATGATCGCCGATCTCTTTGCCGCAAGAGAAGCCTCTGAGATCTTCCTTACGCGAAGTAGGGGGACGGGAAATAGAAAACGGCCTACTATGAGTAAGATAGGCAAAGGTCAAATAACTGGACCCTACACCCTGACAATTTCTAGCCGTCGTAGAACGGTTTCGGCCTCCCTCCGTCCCAGTGCGCCACGCGTGTCGTAGGCCGGGGTCCCTTCCACGCCGACACAGGTGACCAATCGGTCTTCCCAGACGAGACCCCCCACGGGTAAAGTCTGCTGAAGTCACCCGGGGATTAGGTCGTTCAAGGGGTGGGGAAGGGGCCGTGATAGTCACGGTTGAAGCGGAGTAAAAAGACCAGGACCTTAAAGTCGGAAAGGACACCCGTCCGGAATCCTTCTTTGGGCCCGATGCCCACACAAAGGCTGAATACCCGGCGAGGGAGCGGGCGCCGAATAAGATTCGTCTCCTACGTTTCTTTTTTTCGATTTCTCTAGTCTCCGCTTACGATCTTGTAAGCGGGCCCGGAACGTCGGGAGGTGGGGTTTGTCTACCGAGCCGGTCCTGTGGACGTTTCGTCGAGTTCGGAGGCGGAGGCGCGTCGAGAGGCCTACGCCCGGTGGCACAGCCTAGTTTATTCCAATGGATTGTCGGCCCCGGGTCCCTGGGGAGTCAGGGAAAGAGACCCGTGTAAAGTCAGGGAAGCCTCGTGTCTCGAAGGCTAGGGGCCAGAGGGCGGGAACCGGGGTCCTTAGATTCGCCCGGTGACAAAAGGTCGGGGCCAAAAAAAAAAAAAGGGGAAGCCCAAACGGTCCGCGCGCTTGGAGGAGGACCGGACACGTAGAGCAGGGGGCCCGAACCTCGAATACTTTTACATTGGGTTGAGTAACGGTCTTCAACAACGATTAATCACCTATTATTTGAAGACATCGGTCCCGTGTTTTTCAGAAAATTTTCACGTTTCCACAAGAAACAATACCGTAGTCTTTTCCCTAATCGTATAGTTAACCTGACCCCCCTGGCCTGTTACTCGGGAGGAGGGGGGAACCGACGGGAATCAAGAGGCGGGCGGCGGAGGTGGAGGAGAGCCACGGGAAGGAGGACGAGGAGAAGGAGGGGCCCGAGGGCCTCGACAGTTCCTCGCCAGCCCCTCGCTCCCCGCTGTCCGGCGCCGGGTCGCCCGTCCGCGTCACGCTCCGAGGGCGGCGGGTGGTCCGGACGCGCCGGGGATCGGGAGTAAGACGGGGCGCGTGTCCGCGCGCGGCCCCCTTCCACCTCCGCGCGCCGCCCTGCACGCCCCTGCGCCTTGGGCCCGCGCCGTACAGGGTCCGCCGGCGCTCCCGCACCTGGGCCGCCCAGGGCCCTCCCGCCGGATCGCGTCAGGGAGTGCCGCGGGGGAGGGTCGGACGCCGAGCCCCGGCCGCTCGGGACGCGGGAGTCGGGGGGGGGGGGGGGGGCCCGGCGCGCTTGGGGGTCGCCTGAAAGGTGAGGAGTCCGGTGCCCCTCGGCGGTCGAGGGTGGGAACAGGCCGGAAAGACCCGGCGGGGTGACTGCCCGCGCAGCCCGCCAATCGCTCAGTAGCCCCTTTCGGCTCTGGGAGCCACAGAAGTCCCCCGCCGGCTAGGGCCCTACCTTCCGGCGGCCCCGCTCCGCCGCTCTCCCTGGCACTGGCCTCGTCCGAGCCGCTCGGTAGGGCTCGGGGCCGGACCGGCGCGCGCGGGCCGGGTCTCCCTCGTCGGCGGAGGGGCCCCGGATGCCTTTTGGATCCTCCCGTCGGGGCCCGGCCCCCGCCCTTTCGGCTCGTCTGCTTCGGAGAGCCTCTGACTCTGCGCCGGGTCCGGACGCCCCGGGGACGGGTGGGGGACAGGACGGCGCGGGGTCGGGCCGGAGCGCCCAGGGTCTCGCGCGGGCCCCGTCCCAGCGGCCCCGGACCCCCGACGGAGCGCGAGCCTTCGGCTCGACCCGCGCACCTCTCGCCCCTTCCTCGGCGCTGCCGCGCGACCCGAGCGCCCGCGGCTCGGCCTGGGCGGTGAGAGGCCGGCGGGCGGGCGCGCGGGCGGAGAGGCGGGGCTTCGGGGGCGTCGGGCCCGATGGGACCGCTTCTTAGTAAAAGAACGGAAAAAGACGAGGGGAGGGGGGGAAGCGGACAGAGGGATCTCCGCCGAAGGTAGTAGATTTACGTAATTTTTTTTCTTTTTTTTCCTTAGAGGCCCCGAGAGGAGAAAAGGTGGGTCGAGCGGAAAGGACTGTGACCACAACCCGCTTGTTCGTGGTTTGAGTGTGTTCAAAGGGGGCTTTTAGGTGCCGAGATTGACGGTATCCCTTTCTACAGCCCCCTTTTTCACCTCCAGCCACAAAGGGGGTTTACGTTTTGTAGTCTCTCCCTCGACTTTCCTCGAAATGAAAGGGACGCTTTAGAGGTAACAACGGACCGTCTGTTACCCTCGGGCCCGCTGACACCCCGACACCCCGACTTATCCGCTAGCCGCCCTACACACGCCCAGTCACGAACCCCAGGGCCCGGCTTTCGGGGAAAGAGTCGAACGGTGTTATTTGGTCTCGTTCCAAATCAGAAATGACCCAGTGGCCGGTAGGAGATAATAAGTTGTGAAGTGTTGTTTTTTGTGAATAATTAGTCGCGACTGGTCTCCGGGGAAAACTTTGTTCTCTTCTCCCCTCTGTCCCTCTCCCTCTCTCCGCCCACTATCTTCTAACTCTTCAGGACCTGTCTAGAAAGATTTCGGTCTCGGTGGTATCCCATGAAAGGCGGTCACCGGTTTCAAATAAACTGTGTTGTTTCAAAGATTAGTCCGGTGCCTCTGGACCTAAAGAAGAGTAAACGGAAGGACGGGCAGAAAAAGGAGACTTCTACGACCTCTGAAACAACGCTCCTTTCTACCGAAATCCAGTCTAACGATTCCGGACTAGAATTTCTAGATTAACGATAACCTTCTCTTCGGACAAAGGGTCGACCCGGAGGTGAAACCTCTGCCGCGTTTCCTTCTCTGACAGGTCCAGACAAGACCCGTGGGCGACTACCTACTCCACAGTCCGGTCATCAGTACACTCCTGACCAAAGGTTTACCATACTCGTCATCAGTTTACACCATGAAACCCCACTATGACTCACGTCAGACATCTAAAACATGAAGTCCTACAAAGTCAGGCCTACATACTTTTCCGACTTGAACGAACCATCTTACTTCTCTTTGACTACTAAGGACACGATCCGTTCCTAAATTCCCTTTCGTACACTACTCATCAAAATCTCTTCCTTTACTAAGTTTTACAAGGTCTGGTCCTTTTAGTCACCCAAGAAACGAGTTGAAACTATTAAAAATGTCCCGAATAAACTACAAGTATTGGATTAACATAAAGAAAGTAAACAGACCAAGGTACTATTAATACTTGTGTACGAGTCTGCATATACCTGGGAGTATATATAGTTTCACTTCACGATGTATGTAGTAGTCGAAATACCTACTTAAATTAGGTAAACCTCGAGTCGATCTGTAAAAACTACCGCTTTAAAACAGCGGAAAACTAAACCCCAGCCTTCGGTTATAAAGAACCACGAAGACGGACAAAATGTAATGAGTCCAACATTAAATCGGTTCACTCGTTTCGAGAAAACATTACCGACTACACATGTTCACTTGTCTCCGTCGTCTATAACTTAGAACCAACAGTTTTTTGTATTGTTAATAAAAGGATTTCTTTATCTTCACTCACAGTTTCGTCATAATTCAAATTTTAAAGCAAACACCCGTGAAAACCTAAAGACACATTGTATTGATTGGTAGAGTGAACAATATTAAGTTTCTTTAGAAATTTGGGTTTTTTACATACCTACCCTCTAACACTGAAGTCGTTTAATTCGACAACTTGATCTACCGAACCATTACTTTCGTTCTTACGTCTTAATGAGACATCATTTGATGTCACCATAAATGGTCTCAACTGCGTCATTTACGTTTTTGACCCAACGTACCAAACCAGAGTCTTTCACAAAATGAATCCACGGATGATAAACTCTAACCGAAAAATTACATCTTTTATAACAATGAGTCTAAAACGTCTCGAGTTGCGAAGAACGTTACCTCATTAGTTGACAATAGACTTAATAAATTTCGGACCCTAATTTCCGGAACCTCAGCTTACGACTGTTCGAGAGTGTACATCCGTCCCCTTTCAAATCATAAGAAGAGAAAGACATATATGAAACTTTTATTAAACCAGTACACACGACTTAATAAAAATTTTACATACGTATCCTTGTTACTTATTAAGAAAGTGTTTAACAAAAGGTTTACTCGTTTATTCTAATAAGACTTTTTCTCATCTTTAGACAAATTAGAGATTGTCACACAGTGGATTTTACCTTACAAAATTTTCCTGATAAGAAATATTTTGTATAAACGGTTTCTTTCGAGGTGAGAGAGCCTTTTCACAAATCTCCCTATGTCTCTTATATAAGTGAAGTTTTAGGTAAACACCCTGTACCGTTAAAATACAGTAGAAAAAGGGAAGTCATAAAACCAACTGAAGAGTTAAACAAATTCTTTTCGTGATAATATGTATACATTCACATAAAAATGAACATTTGACTACCATGACTACACGATTTACCCTGACTGGTGAGTGTCTAATAGAAGACTCGCTCCAGATAACTTATTCGTTTACCAACTCTTTTGGAGACTAGAATTATATATTATATGACTCACACGTATACATAGTATTGTATCGTGTAGTGAAATTCTGTATAAATATCTGAGGTTCATGAAAGGAAAAGGAAGAAAGAAAGTAAAAAAACCCCCCTCCGATTCTTTAATTCATTTATCGGAACATTACTGTAAAGGAATTTGGATGATCACATAAACATACCTTTAACCTTATCGAAGGTGTAAACAGTTTCCTCTTTTTTTATTATGTATTTGTACCATAAGTCGTTTACAAATTTGTCTCTTTACAATAAAAAACCATAGTAAATGGTACCTTCGTTATCAATAATTTAAATCATATAGAAATACTTTAGTAACAATAAGGTCTCATGTCAATAAGTCATCACATATATATAACAACGTAAAAATAATTTTTTATTTCCTGTAGATATGGTTCTTGGATTTCAAACCCAGTACCTAAATTGTATAGTGTTTTTAATGAAACATCCATCGATTCAGTAGATATAAGACTTTCTTTTTTAACGGATTTTTTAGGTGGACCTGTGATTTTTTTACCGTACAAATTTATTGAGAGTCGATATTCTCCTTTGTTCATAGAACTATGTTAAACACATATAAAAAGGTTTCCTTCCAATCCACAGTCTCGGGTACCGATATTTTATTTTTCATGTACGATAGACTATACAAATAAGACTTTGTATAAAGTTAAAAACGTAAAAAAGAAGGACCGTCTACGTATATTAAGTCTGCGAAAAGGTAGAACTGTCTTAAACAGTTCAAGTCAAGTTTAAATATAATTACACTAGACTGTTTCATATCATAGTTATCCAATAGTACTTCATATTTACATTTGAGACGGTTTACAAAGAAATTATGTACAATATAGGAAAAAATAGACTTTTAGTTGGTTACGTCAAAAAGTACTATCTCTCTGCCAAATTTTCCTTTACTATCTTTAAACTGAACGGGGAATACTAAACGGAGTAACGGTCTCTTCAGACCAATCAACATATCGAGATTCTGAAGACACCCCTCTGAGTTGGACCATGAATAAATAAATATTTGAAAGTGGAGTGGTCTCTAAGTTTCAATATAAATCCTTTGATCCTGAAGTGTACCATACACAAATAAACTAAGAAATTTATGAAGTACTCTTGTGGTTTTCATTGAAAATGACCGCTTAAAAGTAATCCAAATGTACATAATGTAGACTCGTGGGGACCACATAAAAACATAAATGGTACTATATAGAGTCAAAAACCTTTACTTCCTTTTAGTTCGAAGACTTACTTTGATGGGGGGGAGTTAATAAAAGTGTCAAAAAGAATCAAATTATAAGGGAAGTTGATTAACTTAAAACTGTGTCTCCCATACTTGAGGTAAAACTGAATATATTGTTTAAAAGTAGGCCTTTAGATAGACGAATATATTGGTGAACACTGTTTCGTCTCATAAGATCTCTTAAAGTGTTTTCGGAGGATTCCACACACACACACACACACACACACACACACACACACACACACACACCAATTTGTCAAAATTAAAATCACGAAATACCTACAAATAATTCAGACTTTCCTTAACAAGTCGTGAGAGAAGGAAATCTCATAAAAAAAAGAATTTACTTTCGATTTAAAATCTTTACAGATGTTCAAAAAAAAAAAAAGAAACTGAACCATTAGTCTCTGACTTTGATATTCAACCTATGTTCCAAAAGAAAGTTAAGTCCTTTGATAACCGTTACGATATCCTGTTATCGATACAACTCCAACATCCTCTCTCGGTTTCACAAAAGCAAATAACACAAACAAAAACACAAAAATACCTGGTCTTACATCGAGGTATAGAAACATGAGGAGGTCACGAGGAACATACAAAATAACGAAAACACCCTTTAGATTACCTCCGTACTCACACTCTGTCGTCCTCTACATCTGTCATCTCAGACACTTAGTCCCCCTCAACCACACCATGACGAGTACCACGACTTGGTCAGAACACACGGACCTCTCCTAGGTAGGAGGTTCGAAAAGAAAGAGACAGTAAGAGGACGGAGAGGTGAGTTTCACGGATTCTCTAGGGTCCTTTTAATCCGAGAACACTTTTAGTAAACAAGACACGGACTACTGTTGGTATAGCTTTCCGTCTTCTCACCGAGTCCGGGGCTCTGTCCTAACCAGGAAACCGCAAGGACGACTAGACGTCGTCATATTACAGTACAAAATACACACACGTGCTGCAGAGTCAAGGGTCATCAAAGGTACATGTAACGTCTACGTGCCTAAGGTATAAATTTTACTTTTGGGATTCTTACTCTCGTAAACGAACTTGTATAAAACATTCTTTTTTTCGTAATCTTCCCTTTTCCAGAATCGAAACCCCTCCCTTTTTATTTTTATGTACCGGTACGTTTACCCATTAACGTGACATAGGGTTGATCGAAATTAGTTTGAAGTCAAAAGACTTCTGGTGCCAAGTAACTACAAATACTTACAGAGTTCTCAAAAAGATCTATGAGGTCGAAGAAGATTTTCCGTCGGAAATATTTTGGTCGGTCGACTCTGAGACGTTATAGAGTTGACGAAAAATAGGGTGTCACCAAAGTTACTAGGGGACTCTGAGTCTCTACTTCCACAAAGATGTATATATATATAAATATATCGGTCCTACTCAGTGAGTCCCCGGTGGACTCCCCCTTTAACTCTACCCCCGAGACTCTGGTCCAGTCTTTCCGACGGTCCGAACTATACTGTCAAGGAACTCAAAAAGACTTCTTGAAAGGGAGTCCTCGTCTCGGTGTCAAAGAGGTTTCACCAACTCATTATGGTTAAAGTACGAAACCACTCCTGGACCCAAACGACCGTAGTTAGGATTACTAAGGATGTCGAAATTTCTTTTACTCCAAACACTAAGTCGCAAGTCAGAGAGAAGGAAGTACAGGAGAAGTCTGAGATAGAAGGAGAAGGTAGTGGGACAACCTAAGAGAGAGGACGGAGGAGAAGGTCTGGAATCACCGTGGTTTAGTCGGACACCTGTCTATGTATGAGGTGACATCCAAACGAACGAAACAACGATTCAGTGAAGTCAACACAGGCTGAGACACGTTGGGGTATCTGCCGTCGGGTGTTCCGAGGGGGCAGGGACCCTAAGAGGTCCATTCTTGTGACCTCACCCAACGGTAAAGGAAAAGGTTACGTATTTTCACTATTCACTTTCACTTCAGTGAGTCAGCACAGGTTGGGAGTCGCTGGGGTACCTGACGTCGGAAGGTCCAAGGAGACAGGTATCCTAAAAGATTCGTTCTCATGACCTCACCTAACGGTAACGGAAGAGGTGAACGAAACAACCGAAGGCAATTTTGGAGAGTCCACTCCCGAATTTATTTCAGAAAAGAGTAAAACCAGATAAAGAAAGAGAGAGAGAGAGAAAAAAAAAAAAAGACTTACAAGGAGAGTAGAGTCTTCGCTTTACAGAATCTGATCGTAGGAACGACTCACACTCGGAGGGAGATCACAGACCTTCAGTCCGGTGTCCGGACCTCTTCTGGTCTGACGTCCACACCAAAAGTAGTCCCCACCCGAATTCCATCGGACTCCAATGACTGGACTCAGTGTGGAGACTGTGACGGATTCGTGTTGGAGGTTGAACGTCCTTGAGAAGTCCGAAAACTTCAAAAGACCTATACCTTTCTTTCCCTTATTCAGTGGAAGGATCTATTAAGAGAAAACTAGTACAAGTGAAGGAGAAGGAAGAGTTCACACGGATACACACACAGATACACATACGCACATTCCCCTCTCTCTCTCTACTGTTTATTACCAACCGTATCAACGACTCTATACCCTTATCGGAATTAAATCACCCCTCCCTCCACCCTCCCCCCAAGTACAAACCCTAGTATACATGTGGGCACCACCTAAGTACAGTTGTATACCGTTTTGGTTATGTCATAACATTTCATTTTATTTCATTTTTATTTTTAATTGTTTTTTTTCAACTTTGCGTCTGTGTGTATTCGTATCAATAGTTCCTGAAGAGTCTTGTAGTTTTCTTTAGTTTGATCCTGTTTATTAACACTTTAAAATGTTACAGAGATCAAACCTTTATATGAAGTTGTCCACCTAGTTCTCTCATTCCCCTAAGTTTTGGGACTTAGCGGTCCCTCTGTTGTCTTAGCAACGTAACATTCTCTCCAATAGACACCACAACGGACCAGAAATTCTACTCCCTTCCATCCTTTCTTTCCCTTTGCTGTAAACCAACCCAAATGATGTACAGTTTCCAAGTTGGTCCGAGAGAGTGTCGTATAATAAAATATATAAGAGTGGTCTTGGGTAGTTCCATTCATAATCAACAAGAAGTAAAATCTCTACTCTTTTGAGACCTCCTAATATGTTGGACTGGCGTCAGTATATCTATTATGTAAAACCTAAGGTCCAATCTTAAGTTTATTCGAACAAAAGTCTTAGACATCAGAAAAAAAATTTGACCTTGATAGAGTGTACTAAATAAAAGGAGTATTAGTAAATACCGTCTTTATTCCTAGATTAGTGATACCTAAAAGGGTCTGAGTCGAGACGAGAGAGGAGGAACACCAATGGAATCCGAAACCAGTGTCCCCGTCTCCGGGGATTCGGAAAGGTGTGTAAGGAGAGGTTTTCGAGACAAGAAATCGAGTCTGACAAGTCAAGGGGAGTTACGGAAGTGGTCCTACAACTGAACCCGACGGAAAACAAGTGTGCTCTCACGCTTGACTACCCGAACCCCCGGTTTGGATAAATATGTGGATAGAGATGTCCTTTGTCGTAAAATACAACGTAATATGACACCTTGTCTTTCTTTGACCCGTTTCCGTCATTGTTTCCGTCAAACGCGGAGTCTTTAAACGAAAACCCTAAACTACTAAGCAAAAGGAAGAAAAGGGTCAAGAAATTATAAATAAAATTCTTTCGGAAAAAAAAAAAAACGATAGGATGAAGTGTAGGATTACGTGTTAGATCGGTTAATTTAGCACTTAGACTTGGAAGTTCCCGAACCCGATCAAGAAATAACTCCAATCCGTAGTTAGAGATCGTCTTAATTGAGAAAGTTCGGGAACTCAGTGGTATAACGTTGATATGACATAAATAATTTACAAACGATAATCACGAATCAAGAGTTTTTTTCCTTTACTCATATAATCATTATATGGATATAACGTACCTCAAAAGATCTATACTCATATAAAAATCATGTAACTTACATTAAGAGACGAAGTTAAAAGAATAGTACTCTCACCATTAGAAATAAAATTATCCTTGACATTTTCAAATAATTATTACCACTTGTGGAACTTTGAATATTTATTATAGTTCACTTTTTTAGTTTTATATTCAGGATTCGATCTTTTATAAATTGAATTTCAATTTAATTAGGAAGATAAAGGAATATCAAAGAACAACTTTGTAATTAAAAGAAAGTTCTCCGAAGACAATTTTAGAAATTTACTGACAACGAGTATATTTTCTGATAAAGACTTTTTCATTTTTGGAATTACAATTATTAGATTCTTAAGAAAAGTAACTCAATTTTTGATCTCCTTTAATCCAAATTTTTCTACCTCATCATAAAAATTTTAATGTCATCAAACCACTAATTTTACTAAACCATTTTCTACTATCTTTATACTTTCTATCTTATAATTTCAAATTATATTACCGAAGATCTAACCTTAATTTGTAACCTCTAGTATGGTCCACACACGAAGTTTCTATGTTTACTGGAACGTTCAATATGCAAACCCACATTCAATCACAAACATCATGACAAGTTTTAGTTCCAAACTCTCAACAACACCCCTCGTTTCCTTTTCTTCGTCCTTCCTGTGAATAAGTATACTTAAGAAAGTCTAATCACGATATTACAGTCACTGGTGTTATAATCGACTTATTAGTAATTTAGAAGTCAAAATAAACCTCGATTTAGAGTCCACTCGATCATATCAAGAAACTGAAGCTAAATTAAAGAAGTAGGGGTTTACCTCTATTTTAACGAATGAACGTTTTCTCTGTCACTTACGATTAATTAATTACCCGAACTTGTAACGATTATTTAAGGTAAAAGAATTAAACCAAAACTTCCGATTGTTTAAGTCTCTACGATGTCTACGTCTTCGAGACATAAGTGTATGTCACATAGAGTTATAAACCCAACAAGGTCACTCAGGACACCTGTCTCCGCTGCTCCCGATACCAGGTATCCCAGCGTTTCTCAGCCTGTACTGACTTCGCTGAATCGTGCGTGTGTACGTTACTCATGGATTGTCTGAGTTTTGTGTCTACTTAAAGAACCTTTCGAATTTCGAGTAAAAAATTGATTGGCTTATTGTTACCTTGTGAACCATCCTTTGTGACTTAAGACGACCAAAATGGATATTTCGAATCCCACACACACACACACACACACACACACACACACGGATACACGTACGTGTACGCGTGCGCACACGAGTTTATAAGTCAATGAAAACAGAAAATTCATCTTTCGATCTTTTTATATAAACCTTTTTACTTGACGATTTGGTGTTACTTAGGTTTGATAGAGAATGGAAGTCAAAGACTATGTACGCGGTACAGACTTCCACCCCGTCGTAGACGGCCACTTACTCGTCCGTACTCAGATCTAACTCAGTCAAATAGACTGTCCGAAGTGGAGTAAAATTCTTTAATAAACTCCAAAAGTCCTTAATTGAGTACTGTCAGTAAACACGTCCCTTCATTCAATCTGGTGTACCATCGGAAGGTCCCACTGACCCATAGTGTACCTACACCACAGAACCTTTTCCGTGACCCGTCCTCAGGAGTGACGATCCCGACCGAGGTAGAGATTGGTTGACTCACTCTGTGCCTTGTCACGGTCAAAGGAGTTTACATTTCATTCACGTCACCCAAGTGTAGTACGGGCACACACACGCACGAGTCAGTGAAGTCATCACTGAGAAACCCTGGGGTACCTGACATCGGACGGCCTGAGGAGACAGGTACCCTAAGAGGTCCGTTTTTATGACCTCACCCAACGGTACGGGACGAGGTCGCCTAGAAGGACTGGGTCCCTAACTTGGACACAGAGAAAACAGAAGACGTAACCGTCCGTCCAAGAAATGGTGATTACGGTGGACCCTTCAGGGTGTAGTACGGGTGGAACACGATTGAGAGGATTAAAGATCCAACTACGCGAGGGGCAGTAAAATGTACCACAAAAGTCTTACAAAGACACCTGGTCCTTAGGTGAGGTCCGTTTGATGTACCGTCCCTCATAACGGACGTCTCTCGGCACGTGTATAAGTTATTTATGTATAACGAACTTTATGAACTACTAATTAATTGGTAGATCTTTTTCGGACACTAGTTACGACTACTGATTCGGAATTACCGTTTTATCAATTTTAAATAACTCATCGAGATTACACGGTCCGGGAGACAAACGTCAAACGTACACTATAGAGTAAATTCGTTAGTAGGTCCTTTGTGTAGTGTAGAAGGACCTCTCGAAACTGTGCTACCATAATAACCGGTAAACAGAGTCCTTTTCAGAAAAGACAACCTGAACAAACCTCACAGGGAGTACTATAGTAAACTTCTTCAAATCTTTTCCTTTTACCTAAGCGTAACCCTCTTTCGCGATTTATAGGTACCTTTTGAGTCTGATTTCGTAACTTATATGTTTAACGTAGAACTTTCGACATCGGTTCTAGAACAAACTCGGTCTTAGAAAGAAAAGTAGGTACCAAAGAGGAGAAAAGACTTATAAATTTATCCGTCCTTATATCTGTTCTTCACAAAAAAAAAATTTAAAATAAAAATAGCACATTTATAAAGTAGAAGAAGACCCTGAAGGGACCACCAGGTCATCAATTCTGACACAAAGGTTACGTCCTTCACACTCAAACCAGGGACCAACCCCTTGATTCTAGGGTATACGGTACGGTACGTCGTACTGGTTATTTATTTATCTATTTAATTAATTTTATTATACTTCTTTCTTATTTTAATTCTCGTCATTTAATTTTTTTTTTTTCTAAGGTAGAAGAGGACAGGTAGGGTCCCTATTAACAAAGACAAGTCTATGGTAACAGTACAGTACCTTAGAATACTACCGGAGAAGGACCAGAGGGAAGAGTGAGAAAAGGTTAGATAAGAGAAAAGAACGACGGTATCATAAAGGATTGTGAGTTTGGTTAGTATAAATTTTAAGAAATTTTATACAGGGTAATATCCTACAAGAAAAACCGTAAGACATACCCTGTGACGGAGAAACAGTGGAGAAAGAATCCTCTTTCCTCAACCGGGGAGAAGACCTAAAGACCCGTGAAGCTATGTGTGAAGAAAAAAAAAAAAAATTGAAAAATAAAATATAACCTCATATCGGCTAATTGTTACAACACTATCAAAGTCCACTTATCGTTTCCCTGAGTCGGTATCCATATGTACATAGGTAAGAGGGGTTTGAGGGGAGGGTAGGTCCGATTATACTTGAAGAAAAATGATCATATAGAATATTTATAGAGAGGACAACCAAACTCTCAAAAGATATTACTTTGTAGAAACTTCGTATAGTCACTAGTCGTGTAACAATCATTAATAATTTCCCCATTTATTAAACCCCTCGAACCAGATAAGACCCACGTTCTCTCCTCTGTATTGTAGAGTCAAGTAATTTTAACGAAAAGATTACGTGATAGAACAAGATAAGAGTATTTTAGGGTCGGGATATTAAAACTAAGTACTTTTTTCGAACCAAATCACGGAATCTTAAGGACTGTCCGTTGGGCAGACCGGACCACTGGACCGGTCTTGTTTGTTTGTTTGTTTGATCTTTGGTATGACATAAAGGGTAAGACAGAGTGGGACAGGGAGGTAGTCGTTGGGGATAGTTGAGGTAGAAAGGATGCAGTCTAGTGCAAAGAGATAGAAGTGGTGATAGTAGAATGTGACTTGGTGATAGTAAAGAGAACTAGATGTCGTCAAAAAACACCTGACCAGAGGTATAAAGAAGAGGACTGGAAGGACGAGGGGTTCGACTCGGTAGGGGGTGTCTCGACGGTTTCACTTGTCAATCATACACTTAGTCCAGTAAAGTGAGGCGTCTAGTTTGGGTGTGTCTGGAATGATGGTGTGAGTCTTATTTTAAGTCTCCGGAACGTCACTAGGTGTGGTAGATGGACGGTGGAAGAGAAGGTCAAGAAAAAGAGAAAAAGAGGGGACTGAAGAAGGACAAATCGATAAGACCGGAAGAATAAGTACCTGGAAAACGGAATACTTTGATCACCTAAAAAAAGGGAGAAAAGTAACCAAAGAATGTTCAAATATCGATTTAAATACCAGATAGAGGTCATTCTGATACTATTATTTGTAAATTCTTTTTATGGGGTTTCAAAGACCGAATCGAAATGAAAGGACGATAATATAAGAAAGAAAAATAATTAAGTTTGAATTTAAATGAGGAATGACTGAAAGAATAACATTTTAGTTATATGCACAAATGCTACTCTTTGAGTCTTTTATGTTATTTTTCAACTTACTATAAGAATAGTGTGACGGGGGTTAGGACGTCATTGGGAGGGGGATATTGAAGATAACATTTCAAATTTGTGGAAGCGTACTCATTTCTGGAACCAAATAATAATGGAGATCGAAGTAGAGAGTTGAGACGAAAAAGTGGTCGACACAAACGACGTAGAAGTGACAGAAGGTCAAAATGACCGAGGACAAAGTAGAACCAATCGCAGACTGAACACACGAGTCAAAGTTTCTAGGAAGAACAAGGGTTGATCCTACTACCCGTACAACCCTACCTTTACGAACTGAAGGCTTCAAGTGAAAAGGTCCTACAAAAAATTTGATAGTCTCGACAGTCACCTCTTTGTGTAGTTGTATTGTAGTCGTAGGACGATCCTCTCTCCGGAGTTCACTAGAACTCGAAGGACGGGTCGACACAGGGTGTTTCGGTTGAGATGGACGAGAGACAGGGAAAGTTGTGGACGGTGTACCAAAAGTCTGTACCACCCATGTATGTGGAGACCCTTGATCGGAAACAATTCCCGTCACTAGTTCAGAACGGTGTCCGAGGTAGAGGTTGTTAGTGGTCAAGGAAGACCTACCACCGGTACCGTTGTGGTGATAAACGTCTCCGGGTCGTCACACGTCCTGAGTCTTTACGTCTCAAGTCATTTATCAAGTAAGATCTGAGGGACTAGAAGGAATTTTACCAGGTGTGTCAGACAAGTATACGTATTTCAAAAAAAAAAAAAATTATGTTTATTCTTTCGCTCGTAGAGTTTAAATCTACTTATAATAAGTCCCACAACCTAAATGTCCGGTGATACTCCTTTGACTAAAAGTGCACTGATGTAAGACCAGTAAGAAGTCCAAAGTCACCTTTGTAGTCCGAAAGACTCTACGGAGTGACCCTCAAGAGACAGGCATGACTTAGGATCGTGAGACAACATTCCACTACGGTAACGGGACAATCTCCTGTGCACGTCCCAGAAGGAATAAGAAGTAACCCAGGTGTCGAAATCGAATCGCGGACTGGGTATTCTTCGAGAATTACTTACAACTACACATTCACTTATTTACTTACCTTCTTTCGAGAGTAACCTCCTCTCAAAAATTCTTCCTATACAGGTCCCAAATGAGACAGGTTGTCTAACCTACATATACTCTCCACCCGTCCTTCATCTACACTTATTATTTTGTGAAACTTATTCATATAAGATCCCTTTTCATAACAGTCTTAGAAAAGGGACCCTCTTGTAAGCTATTCAAAGTTCTGACGGTTTCGGAAGGAAGTCGTCCCACAGAGAAGTAGAAGGTGTCATCACGAAGGGCCCTTGATAACTTACGAACTTGTGCTATCTTAGTTTATTCTTCAACCTCTTGATCTTACACTGGAAACAGTAGTAAGACTAAAATAACTGGGGAGTCATAAGTAAAATAACTAAAATTTTAGTTACCACAAAAGAAACACAGGTATCGACCCCTCGTTCGTGACACTCGAACGCCGTCTAGACACCGACATAAAAGTTCGAGTCAGTGAGTAGTCCTACCGTGTCTAAACCGAGTTTTCTTTAGACAAAAGACTTAATTACTTTATGGAAAATAAACCGAGACGGTAGAAATACCTCGTCAATTTAGAAACGAGATCCGTCTTCACTACGTTATGGTGATAAATATCTCCATGTCGTCACACGTCCTGAGTCTTTACGTCTATCAGGTCACTTATCAAGTAAGATCTGGGGACCAGAAAGTATTTTACCAGGTTTATCAGAAGAGTATATGTCTTTGAAAAATACTTTTACTCTTTCGTTTGTGGAATTTAAATCTGTTTATAATCAGTTCCACAGCCTAAACCTCTGGTGATAATACTTTGAAAAAAACCCCCCACAATGAAGATTTTCCAGAACGTCCAGAAGTATCTTGGCAAGTTGAAGTCGAAGAGGTCGCATTGACCAACCCCGTATCTGACCTAATGACACTATAACTTACCAAACGGAACCTTTACTTGTCTCTAGTAAGACAGCAAAAACTCTAACGTAGGTTCATAACGTAAAGCCTGAGAAAACAACTGGTACTACCGATGAGGTAAAGAAGATTCCCTAAGGACGGGTGTCATCATCTATATTACCAGTAGAGTCAATTTAAGTGGGTAAGATCAGGTAAAATCAAGTGACTAAGGATCTTACAGCTGTAAGTGAGAACGGTAGAGGACAAACTGGTGAAGGTTATGGAACTAAGTACCTGGATTGTAAGGTCCAAGGATACGTTATAACGAGAAATGTCGTAGCCTAAAACGAAGATAGTGGTCAGTGTAGGTGTTGACCCATAACAAAAACGAAACCGAGGTAGGAAAGTAAGAAAGACCTCAATAAAGAGGTGATTAAAGGTCATCGTATAACCCGTGGATGACTGGACCCCTCAAGGAGAAAGTCATAGGATAGTAAAACGGAAAAGTATGACAAGTACCACAAGAGTTCCGTTCTTATGACTTCACCAAACGGTAAGGGAAAAGGTCATCTGGTGTAAGACAGTCTGGAGAGGTGGTACTGGGTGGGTAGAACCCACCGGGGTGTCCCGTACCTAATCCCTTGTAAAGTACGTTTCTACCCGAACTATTTCCTGTCTTTACCATACCTGAATTGTCTTCGTCTTCTATAATTCTTCTCCACCGTTCTTATGTGTCTTCTTGACATGTTTTTTCTAGAAGTACTGTTTCTATCAGTACTCCCATACTAGTGAGTGGATCCCGGTCTGTAGGACCTTACACTTCAGTTCACCCGGAATCTTTCGTAGTGATGCTTGTTTTGATCACCTCCACTACCTTAAGGTTACCTCGATAAAATTTAGGACTTTCTTCTACGACACTTTCACGATGTGAGTTATACGGTAGTTTAAACCTTTTGAGTCGTCACCGGGGTCCTGACCTTTTCCAGTCAAAAGTAAGGTTAGGGTTTCTTTCTGTTACGGTTTCTTACGAGTTTGATGGTGTGTTAACGTGAGTAGAGTGTGCGATCATTTCATTACGAGTTTTAAGAGGTTCGGTCCAAAGTCGTTATGTACTTGGCACTTAAAGGTCTACAAGTCCGACCAAAATCTTTCCGTCTCCTTGGTCTCTAGTTTAACGGTTGTAGGCGACCTAGTACCTTTTTCGTTCTCTCAAGGTCTTTTTGTAGATAAAGACGAAATAACTGATTCGGTTTCGGAAACTGATACACCTAGTGTTATTTGACACCTTTTAAGACTTTCTCTACCCTTGTGGTCTGGTGGACTGGACGGAGAACTCTTTGGATATACGTCCAGTCCTTCGTTGTCAATCTTGACCTGTACCTTGTTGTCTGACCAAGGTTTGTCCTTTTCCTCATGTAGTTCCGACGTATAACAGTGGGACGAAGAAATTGAAGATACGTCTCATGTAGTACTCTTTCCGACCCGACCTTCTTCGTGTTCGACCTTAGTTCTAACGACCCTCTTTATAGTTATTGGAGTCCGTACGTCTACTGTGGTGGGAATACCGTCTTTCTCTTCTCCTTAATTTTTCGAAGAACTACTTTCACTTTCTTCTCTCACTTTTTAAACCGAATTTCGAGTTGTAAGTCTTTTGCTTCTAGTACTGTAGACCAGGGTAGTGAAGTACCCTTTATCTACCCCTTTGTCACCTTTGTCACAGTCTGAAATAAAAACCCCCCGAGGTTTTAGTGACGTCTACCACTAACGTCGGTACTTTAACTTTCTACGAATGAGGAACCTTCTTTTCAATACTGGTTGGATCTATCGTATAAGTTTTCGTCTCTGTAATGAAAAGGTTGTTTCCAGGAAGATCAGTTCCGATACCAAAAAGGTCACCAGTACATACCTACACTCTCAATCCGACACTTCTTTCGACTCACGGCTTCTTAACTATGAAAACTTGACACCACAACCTCCTGAGAACTCTCAAGGAACCTGACGTTCCTCTAGGTTGGTCAGGTAAGATTTCCTCTAGTCGGGGCCCTAAAGAAACCTTCCTTACTACGATTTCGACTTTGAGGTCATGAAACCGGTGGAGTACGTTTCTCGACTGAGTAACCTTTTCTGAGACTATGACCCTCCCTAACCCCCGTCCTCCTCTTCCCCTACTGTCTCCTACTCTACCGACCTACCGTAGTGCCTGAGCTACCTGCACTCAGACTCACTTGAGACCATCAACCACTACCTGTCCCTCCGGACCGCACGACGCTAAGTACCCCAGCGTCTCAACCCGTACTGACTCGCTGATTTCACTTGACTTGACTACTACTTTGACTAAAATTTATAGTAAAAAAGGTAACCTGAAAGGTAACACTGTGTTTAACTCATATGAGTAGGTTATTCTTCTTTGAAATTAAAAAGAAATGATTTTCATCAAGAGTAAATGATACACGGACGGTGTACAGTATATTAGAAAAACTCGAAAGTGTTGTTGTACCATGAACACATAAAAATGAGGTCTAAATGAACCCTCATTTACTTCAACGAACTTAACATTTATTAAATTTTTGGTTCTAGTGTTTCGGTCCCAAGGTGAATATAAAGAAACTAAGGTCTCAGAGGTGAGGATGGTACTGTTTCTAGATCCTTCTTACCACCTTAACAGTTACATCTTAGATTACATAACCGAACCGGTTTTTTAGCAAACTGAAAAAGACACATTACCATACCTCTTTAGACCTACTTGTAAAACCAGTTGGGTTATAAAATTTTAAGGATTTCCTTTGTCGATTCTCTAAAAAAAGGGGATTTAACTTTAAATATAGAATTTAAATACTTATTCCGATAACACTTCTATCCTCTATAAAGAGAACCTCCACTACCACTTACGAGACCTCTCTCTTATTCCACCTATTTTAACACTTTACGGATAACTGAGAATCTCGACTTGTGTAACCAATCTTATTATGTTTCCTTCACTCTCACGTGACATTTAGGAGTTCAAGACATAGTTGACTCCTCTACACTTTTCTATCCTTCGTTTTACAAGTCATAGGATCTCCCGTCGGTTTCCTTTGTTCTGTCTCTTCGTTGTTTTTTTTTTATTTAGTGTCTGTCTTGTCACTCAACAATATATTGTGGCCGTATATGTATCTTCCATGAAACTTTCATGTCTTTGTCACTACCGATTAATACTTGTCTTTGTGTGTGTTTGATAATACGTTTCAGAATGTGCAAAATTATAATACTCATCTCACGATATATGATCGTGTTAATGTCTTCTTAATTAAGAAGGGACACCGAAATTCCTTTCCCTATAAACTCTCTAGAAATTCTCACTCTAAAAGAGGTCCGTCTCTTACTTTAATCTATGGTTCTTGTTCTTCCTCCTAAGACATCGGAACGAGAAAGTGTCTTTCTAAGATCCCTATTTTGATATTAGATAAGTTAGTTGGTTCTTCTCCGTGAGTTTGACATCTGAGTTGGTGTAAGAAGAGAAAGTTAATAGTGATTCTACTGGGTCACATTCGTCCACGGGTCGAGGACACTGGCAATTCGAATATTACTACCTAAAGAAATAACACCTTCACACAAAACAACACCCACAGACACAAATGTCCATTTCGTACCTCCTTATGATAACCTCAAGATTGGAGACGTCACCAACAACCTCTCTTAACACACACAGAGAACGACGACTCTCCCAGTTTGTACCACACACACACACACTTACACATAGACAAATTCGCCTCACCGTACATATCACCCGTCTCAGTACCGTCGTCGTCCTATGATCCCTCTCCGACACTTACGAGGATCGACGGAAACCCATGGATATCCTACTGAGACGAGAGGACCATAAACCGACGACCGGAAACGTCTCTAGACCGGACAGTCCAAGTGCAGAACAGTTAATATCTGGTACAAAATATACACTACTATAGGACCGAAAGTATCTTCCCCAATTTCCTCTACCAAAAAAGAAAGTCTCCACCAAAATCGAAAGTCTAATAAAGGGGACCAGATCCTGGGGTACCTGACATCGGATGGTCCGAGGAGATAGGTACCTTAAGAGGTCCGTTCTTATGACCTCATCCATCGGTAAGGGAAGAGGTACCCTAGAAGGATTGGGTCCCTAGCTTGGACCCCGAGGACGTAACGTCCGTCTAAGAAATAGTAGACTCGGAGGTCCCTTCGGTACTGAAAGTGTCCTACAACACGTCTTGTGGAAATCCACCAAACGGTAGCGAAGAGTTGTCGACGGGATACCACCCTTTTCAGTCCGTGTCATACATGGGCTTTGACCATCTTTACAGTCGTACACGAGGCGACTATATAATTAAGGTTATCACCACTAAGTCTTTGTGTATAACGTATATGCGGTATACCCGGAATTTATAAATACTTTGGATTTTCAGTCTTTTTGTTAATAAACTTACATTTTCAATTTTTAGATAAGGATATTAAAAAGTACTTGATTCAAACTTCGTAAATTAAAAATTTACATGTATACTAATGACTTTCCTGTGTGTTAACTTTTGTTTTACTCAAGAATAACTAATGGATGAAACGGTTTCTGTGATATAATCCGTAATACCTCTTTATTTTTCCTACGGGTCTTAAACAGTCTAATAATAGAACAAGAAGACTGAAAGATAAAAATGGTGGGTGACTCACCATTAAAGAGTGACATCCTACTCTTGACGTTTCCTCTTATCCCTTTAGAGTTTAGTCAGATGAGAAACAGAAAAGGTTCATGTATCGTAGATCCCTTTTCGTCTGGTATCCTCCCCCGATATTTCGTCACTAACATTTTTTCAATAGAATCTTAATACTTTTGTTATAAAAAATTGTACAGAAGGTTCACACCACACCATGATCTCACTAAGCCGTATTTTGTGACCCGACGACGACGACGACAACGACGACGACGATTCAACGAAGTCAGCACAGGCTGAGACACACTGGGGTATCTGCCGTCGGGTGGTCCGAGGGGGCAGGGACCCTAAGAGGTCCGTTCTTGTGACCTCACCCAACGGTAAAGGAAGAGGTTACGTACTTTCACTTTTCACTTTCACTTCAACGAGTCAACACAGACTGAGAAGCACTGGGGTACCTGACGTCGGATGGTCCGAGGAGGTAGGTACCCTAAAAGGTCCGTGCTCATGATCTTGGGACCGAAGATCGACACAGAGACTGTGATCGACCAACATAGAAAGTCAAGTCAAGTCAGTGAGTCAGTACAGACTGAGAAACGCTGGGGTACTTAACGTCGTGCGGTCCGGAGGGGCAGGTAGTGGTTGAGGACCTCAAATGAGTTTAAGTACAGGTAGGAATGAGGAACCTTCCTTTCAATACTGGTTGGATCTATCGTATAATTTTTCGTCTCTGTAATGAAACGGCTGATTCCAGACAGATCAGTTCCGATACCAAAAGGTCACCAGTACATACCTACACTCTCAACCTGACACTTCTTCCGACTCACGACTTCTTAACTACGAAAACTTGACACCACAACCTCTTCTGAGAACTCTCAGGGACCTGACGTTCCTCTAGGTTGGTCAGGTAGGATTTCCTCTAGTCAGGACCCACAAGGAACCTTCCTGACTACGATTTCGACTTTGAGGTTATGAAACCGGTGGAGTACGCTTCTCAACTGAGTAACCTTTTCTGACACTACGACCCTCCCTAACACCCGTCCTCTTCCCCTACTGTCTCCTACTACATAGAAATGATTAAATATTTACTCTCTGGTTAATCAAATAAGAATCTAGACTACAATACTTCTAATAGATAGATCGGAAAATGTACAAACGTTACTTATGAAATCCGACAACTCTTGACCTTAGGATAGACAAAACTAGTAATAACATATGGTACAAGGATCATGTCAAGAACCGTATACATAAGTTTCTTACAAATCTTACTTCCTTCCTTATATACTAATTTTAGATTATAATTAATTTTTAAAGTAGTAGTACAGGGGGAAAATCCTTTACACGGAAGACATAAATGACGTAAACTTTCTCTTCAACGTAACTGTGAACGTAACAGTGAATGAAAATAACAAAACAAACAAAAATTTAAAATAAAATTTAATCTCCTATTAATGTTATGACGCAACCAAAGACGGTATGTAGTTGTATTCAGTCGGTACCCATATTTATACAGGGAAAGGAGAACTTAGACAAAGGGTGGAGGGTGGTATAGGGTGAGGAGATTCCACAGTGTCTCATGGTCTCAACTCAAAGGACTCAGTATGTCGTTTAAGGGTGATCCACAGACAAAATGGATACCATTACATATACAAAACCCGAAGGAACCACCGAGTTTGTCATTTCTTAGATGACCGTTACACCCTCTGGGTCCAAACTAGGGAACCAACCCTTCTAGGGGACATCTTCGTTTACCGGTGGGTGAGATCATGAGAACGGACCTCTTAAGATACCCGTCTCCTCGGACCACCCGATGTCAGGTACTCCAGTGTTTCTCAGCCTGTGCTGACTCTCTGATTGTGAAAATGAAAACGAGCTACATACAAAGTTATTATGAAGTATACAAATGGCATTTATTGGAAAATAATATAAAGTTTGTGGGAAATAGGTAAAATGTGTGAAGAAAGATAGAAGTAACATTAGGTAGTTGACTAAAGGTAGAGAGAGTAGGTAGAACTATTAAAGTCGAATATCAAACGAAAGCATAAAAATCGAGGACACTTGTAGGAATTTACAAAAAAAAAAAATGACTTAATGATCTAAGAACCCAAAAAATTGAAGAAGTAGAAGTGGAAGTGACATAGTCACACTAATAAGGGTACCCTAGAGTAGGGGTGGAACTTACCAAATAGAGATTATATTCTAGTCAATATTATTATTATTATAGTAACATAATAAAAGTCACAAAGGAAAGTAGTAGTTAGAAATATTCAACAGGGAACGTGTAAAAATTCAACAAGGAACATACCACAAAAATTTTGAGGAAAAAGGACAGAGATAACTAAATAAGATCCAGGATACTGGTGACTACTTTGGAACTATAGAACTCACGTTATTAGAATGTACAAGAGTCAGAACGTCACTTAGAACCAACGGTCAAGACCCTAGATTGCGTCGGACTGATACGTAAGGGTCGAGAACAGGACGGTCTACCTTTCATCCAGTGTTTTCGTATGATTAACCTAGGATACCTTTACCTACGTCAGACAGGAGTCGGTGTAGAAGGAACAAGAAACACTACAATGTAGTGTGACCCAACGTTGTCAAAGTTAGGAAAAGAGATGAGAAATACAGGAGTCAGAATAAGAATGAGAAAATGTGAATTTTCTATTCGGAAGGAATAAATGACTTTTGTAACTCCCGTAGACACCGTTATTATGACAGTTGAGACAGAGAAGGTAAGTCTTTTAGAGAACATGGAGGTGAGTAACAAGAAGACTGACGACAAGTAAAAAAAGGTACCAATTAAGGTCTTTAAACACGAACTAGGATAATGATGGACTAAGGAGTTCCTTAAGTGAGTAAAGAACGTTCAAATTCAAAAGTCTACAGGGTGAACATACAAAAAAACTCATCCAGTAACTGTAACTCTGAGTCAAAAGAGTAGACATCCTTTTTTTTTAATATGAGTAGAGTAACCTAACGTCTTCCTAATTTACTTTATTACCTAAGAATACACAGATACGAAGAAACACCACTATATCAGAAGCGAAACCTCTCTCAATATTATAAGTAGAAGGTTTCAGCATCCTGGTCTTAGCGTCATTCGTCGTATAAGATTCATGTCATTTATAGTTGTATGAACACTAATGTTTTAGTCCGAGATGACGATGGGGTTCCCCTAAAAAAAAAAGATCTTTACACCTCGGAACGAACAATTCTTTTTACTCTTGTCAGTTTAAACTATTGTTTTCATTGTCCGTTGAACCCATAATTACACCGAAGACTCTCGAGGGACAAAATGAATACTTTACTACCCCAAACTGACCTACTATAGTCTCCAAGGACTGTCGAAGTCAGATACTATAATCCCGGACTCAGACTCGAGGAGAAGACCCATACTTTAAGTGTCTGACTTGAGGACACAGAGGACTTTATCTTCCGTCGTCGAGTCCCTACCATGTTAAAGTAGTCTGTTTCTTCTTAAAGAACAACGTTTACTAACATGATAATCAAAAACTCTCTTTTGAGTTACTAGACGAGTCACATGTTCTTCGTCATAACTCACAAAGGATCGTCTATCTATCGACCGTCCGAATTTTACTCATAACTACACAAATACACCTCTATTCCTATGTGCAATCGAAAAGAGTCTTAAGGTAAAAGTTAATGAGAACTTGATCAAACTTTTAAGTAGCAGAAGTGCGGTTTATAGAACGTCACACGGTGCATGCGACGCATCGTCTGGGACTGTAGAGTTGTCCCGAGAGGATTCTTATGAGTCCGTTTTTAATTTACCTTAGCCCCTTACGTCGAAAGAGCACGACGAGACGATCAGTCCTTGGCTCTTAAAAACAGGTAATCTACTATATGAACACAGAGACTAGTAAAGTAAGAACGAGACGAAGAGTGAAGAGAGGGAGAGAAGGAAAGGGAAGAGAAAAGAAAAGCAGACAGGAAGGAAAGTGTATTTTAGGTAACGAAAAATTTTTCCTTACTCGTTTGCGTACTTATGTCCAGAGAATGGCCTTCGACGAGAACGATCAATTTTCGTCTCTTATAGTGTTTCCCGAGCACCCCCAGAACCCTTCAGGAAGTCCGACGAAGAGAGTGGAATCCGGTGGGGTGCGAAATATCTCTTCTATATCTACTCCTTTAAGGTAGTGGAAAAGACTAGAGAAAAGAGAGAGACCTGACTGAAAGTCTTTACGACGTCACAATTTGGACGGCGATTTAACAGAAATTATGAACGTTGTCACTTACACAACTATTTAATCTTTTTTTTTTTTCCACCACCCCCCCGCCAACAGTTTCGTACCAGAGTCTTTTCAAGTTACAAAGATTCGTATTACAAAATAGATCCACAGGGGTTGGAGGTTTGACGTCTGACCACGGAGGACAATCTAGTCGACGTCGTAATCTAGTCTTTATTTCACGTACTATTTACATTACGTGAACTTAGTAGATCTGGGGTAGTCGGGAGAGGGGATCAGACACCTTTTTAGCAGAAGGTGCTTTAACCAGGGACGATGGTTCTTTCAACCCCTGGGGACGAAATATCCTACTGATATTCATATACGTCGGATCCTAGTTTACCTTGGAGAACTTTGTATTATTCTGGTATTTTGAGTCGATGAACTTTAGGACAAAACCAACGTATACACCGGTGTCGACACTCCAGGAGTCAGGCCAATAAAATTTAGTTCGTTTGACAAAAAGATTTCTATCTGTTAATTACTACAATCATTTTAACACCCTACGTATAAAAGTGTTGAACTTTAAAATGAATAAAGTGTCTTAAAGTACCTACCAATCGAACCTTTCCCTGGAAGTAAGAATAGTCTACGAGTTTAAGGGAAATCTTATGGGGTCACTAGGACATGGACTTAAAGTACCCCTATCTCACATGACTGTTCTGAGAGCGTACAAATTTCGTGAATTTAGTAATTTTTTAAGACGGAGTATACTCCTTTATATCTGTATCAGATTCATAATTAGATTGGTTAGGAAAAAGCAAGTCCTAAACATCGAACGAACGTTTTTTGATGAAACGAAAAAGGGTTATTTACTTCGTTTCGTTTTAGTTGGACTTACATTAAATATTTCGATTTGTCTACTCACTCTTTACTAATTTAAATAACTTTTAAATCCAAAAACTATCATTACGTTTCTCCAATAAACAATTTCGTCCGTATGTACTTTCTAAAAATTTTTATTGAGTAACGTATATAAAAAAGGAGAACCCTTAGGTCAGAAAATAAACAACTTGACATCTACTGAAGTCGTCAATGTAAAAAAGAATATTCTGAATCCTAGACGGGAAACAAAACACAAACAGCTTTTGTACTAGGATTTATGTAAAATTGAATAAAAGTTAAATACGGTCGTTTTAGAAACGATATTTTAACGGAGTTTGGTGTCACGTTTTCATTTTGTAAGATAATCGATTTTGTTCTCTCAGTCGACTTACTTTTTACCTTGGATAATTATTATAATATAAAATTGTGACGTTTTAATAAGGGAAATCGAACGGCAACTGTACTTTTGGTCCGTTCACGTCCCTTTCTTTGTCGGCAACTTCATCTAACACCCTTAACATCTACACACCGTGAGGCTCCCCACACACACTTTGTGTGGTGTAAAACGGAGATTACCAACCAAAGAAATGTGTTTTTCACCCAGCGAATATTATGAGCTGTGTCCCAACAACTTCTCTAATTTTCATTTTATGTGATTCACAGACTATTAGTCATTTCTTATCGATACAAATACTAAGTATATGGATTATAGGTACAATTATCCCTTAGATATTTAATTCTTCCTAAAACCCTCTCAAGGGCCTCAGTTACTGATTTTACAACGAAGGACTCTAATCTTCCCTCGATATCAACTTTCTAGTACTTGAAACCTCAGACTGTCCGAATCAAAACTTAGGATTCACACGGTGGACAGTACTCTCACTGACATCCGTTCAATAAGCAGAGAGACTAGGACGTAAAGGAACAATACTTATAGTGTACTTATTTCGTGTAGCACTTCTGTCCACAAATCGTTCTCGAGTACAAGTAGGGAGGGACGGTCATACCGATTTCATGGACGACTGCGACGACTCCGTAACTCACTAGTATTGGTTTGTTCGTGATGGTCAATAAAAGTCTCTCAGGCTCCTTAGTCTAAAGGTCCGTCCCAAACTTCAAAACTGTCACGTTGTACGACCGTCCAGGGATGACGAGGGTTTTTCGTCTAACCAATGGTAAGACACATCCTTGCTCCGTAAAAGAGGGTCAGAAGTAACCTACGAAGTATAGGACTCTGTGTCTTGGGGTGCCTAGAACCTCTATTCCGATAACAGTATTTGAGTGAGAGAAGTGAGGTTGAATAAAAAGAGTGTTCACTGTAAATAGATTTTGGATAACTAAAGAAGAAAAGTCTTCTCCCTCAACACGTTCAAAGACTTTAGACCCGTGATGTCATTTTTCTGTCTGGGGTTTAGATTTATGGACCCAGACCAAGAATCGAGACGACGAATCTTCAACACACAGAGACCTTTTTAGTGTGTGGATTACAATCGGAGTCAAAAGAAAGAAAAAAAAAAAAATTGTAAACAAAAACCGACACGACCCAGAAGTAACGACGTACGTCCGAGAGATCGACCCGTCCGAAGAGTGACACCACCGTAGAGAGAAACACCTCGTACCTGACATCTCACGTCCGAGTCATCAACACCCCGTACCTGAATGAACGGGACACCGTACCCCCTAGAAGGGTCCGGTCCCTAACTTGGATACTGGGGACGTAACCGTCCGTCTAAGACTCGGTGACCTGGTGGACCCTCCGTGGATCGGAGTTAAAAGAACACACATTGTGGTCTTATCATTAGTATCCAACTATAGAAGCGGCTTAACAAAACTCCTAGTTTTCTCGACTATTTCAACGACCTTTGACTACATACAAGATATTTACACTTCGAATAATAGAGTGGTCTAGACTGGGTCGGTTCCGACGGATTCCGTGACTTGAAGAGTCAAGTTCTACCAGGAAATCCCCAATTTGGACCCCCTCGTAACACGACTCTGATACTGATGTTATCTAAAGAAAGACACGATCTACCGAAATAATCCTCTGCCCAGGTACTATGTCTATTATGGAGATTGAGACAACACAGTGTTCCTCTGATCTGTCATACACACTGAGACCAACTTGGTTGTAACGGTGGTCTATTTATTGACTTTCACGTACACCAAGTATTCCTAATAGTAGTGTTTACTTCCCAGTAAGTAAATATTAACATAGTCGTACGTACAATGTCTCACGAAGATATTTGTAGCAAACGAGACTAGACGTACATTTTGGAACACTACAGGTATTTAGTTCATAATGAGACTAAGAGTAAAATGTTTAAAAGAAGTTTAACCAGTTCCTCTAAAGGATTATAGTGGATCTTCCGATCACTAACTCCACCCTGTATTTAACTCCGTAAGTGTAACCTAGCCTGAGTACTCGGAAAACAAAAAGAAAGAGGGTGAAAGTCGTAGAATTCCATAACATTCATTACTTGGGTTCGTAACCCTTTCATTTCGACGTCACACAAGTTTCTTAAACTTTCAGACGCACTCTGGTAAAGACAAAATGATACGTGTGTCTATTCGTCGGTCCCCAGGTACTTGTAGATCGTCAAAAGATAGGTCTCCCGGTCGTCCTAGAGTGAAGAAAAAATCTACAAAAAGAAAACTAAAACCTACTAATCCCTTTTCTCTTACGATTTACAATTCTTCTTTTGTGCTCCTTCAATTTTTTTTAGTTATTTCACGACCATTGTCTTCAACACCTATACCTTTAAATTTCTTCAGACACATGTTGGAGAACTTATTTGACTACACAACACGAACTTTAAGACAAAAGTACATGACATTCCCTGAAACCGAAAATTACAGTCACCGACCTGTATTCTCTTACGTGTACACATTTTCGTAGAAAACCCGAGGGGTCCATCGAGTCACCATTTCTTGGGTGGACGGTTAGGGACCGAGTCCTTCTAGGGGACCTCTTCCTTTACCGTTGGATGAGGTCATAAGAACGGACCCTTTAGGGTATCTGTCTCCTCGGACCACTCCGGTCTCAGGTACCCCCAGTGTTTTCTCAACCTGTACTGAATCACTGGTTTGTTTTTGTTATCGTAGAAACGGTTCTTTGACCAACAAATATTTTGTCGTTGTTCTCAAACGAAAGGAAAAACTTTGGACTGTATCGAAACCTAATCTTACATTAGTTTAGAGGAACCGTACCGTTTGGAGGTCCCGAAGTTGGATGAAAAGGTCGGAAAAAAGGGTAGGAAGAAGGTTTCTCCGTAGGTAGAAGTATGGTTTGTGCGGTCCCACGACGGTCAGGGCCCTCTTCGGTCGACTTCACGATCCAACCAAGGGGAATAGTGACGGTGGAAAGCTACTATCTAATAATGAACTCCGACAATGGTAAGTAAGGTAACTCTTTGGTTCAATTACACAAAAGAGTTGAAAGGGTTCCCAATACAAGAAAACTTTTATACCGTGACTCTCCTTTTACGAGAAAAAAGAAAGAAGGTGATAATGGAGACTATTTAAAAAAGAGGTTGATTTACCCATACAGTGTAGGTAATTGAACATTCCTTTTAAACTCTTTGAGGACAAATCTCATTAAATGAAGACCAAAGTAATGGGTTGGAAATAAGAAGGAAGTGGACATATAGCAGGGAAAGAAGGTTCCTTTCTGAAAAGTTCGTACGGTCTGAGTATTAAATTCATTCTCAGTCACAGACCTCAAATAAAAAACAAAGACATAAATAGACTCAAATCCCTTCCTTATTTGATCGTGTATCAAATATTTATTTTGTGTAACAACTTAGACATTACATACTATAGTTACGAGGTTTGTTGTAAATATAATGTAATCATGTAAATACTTAATAGGTACATAAATTAAATAATCAACTTCTTTGTCTTTTGTTGTTTTTCTGACGTAGAATCATATACTTTATATTATAAAGTAACCTAATCTGTATCTAATCTTATAATTTTGACCGTTCACAATTTACGATCTAAATCTTTCCATTTAATTATATCTAAATACGGAAATTCTTTCGAGAATAAAAAAAGAGAAAATCAAACATCATCCATCAACTGAGGGTGAACTAGTCCGTCTGTTGACCTCTCATATCCCCCGGCCTTCCTTTCGTCCTCTCTGCACAAGACGGTCTCCTAAGAAGAGAACGAGTACGTCAGACTTAGGTCTGTTCGGGGACGTGATGAGGAGAGAGGAAAATCCGTAATATATGGAAGTGGGACGGACGAGGTTTCTCACTAGAAAGAATCGAGTAAAAGGGGTTGTGGAAGGTGAAAGATTATCAAAAAGAGGTTTTTCGTTTTGTCTAACCGTTAAATCCGATACGTCTTACTAAAAAAAATTTACATACAAAGTTCTGTATTCCCAGTATACAACATTCCCAAAACGTATCTTGTAATCATCGTTATACCACATTCAGTTATTTAATTATAAACCACTTTATAAAAACACTTGAGGTTACTTGGTTGTTTACCATCAATAAAAAACAACACTGTCGGTAATCAATTGGGGTATTGACAAGGAGACGGGACAGGGGATGGTGGACTAAAAGTTTGAGTACCAATCTGAACGTAAGGATCCATTAACTTTTTCCGAAACTAAATTTGTTTGTTTGTACCCTTGTTTAACCTAATTAGTATTGGAACCAAGATTAGTAACCAAGATATGTACCATAAAATAAAAACTAATTGATGAATTAAAAATTTGAAAATTCAATTAAAATTACGTTATTTATATCCTTTGGGTAATGGGTTATATAAGTGTACTAAACGTACACAATTGAAGTTGGTAAGTTATTGGGGAGGAGAGGAAAATCTCCATTAATGTTAGAGTTTAGAACTCAAATAGTAAACACGGAAAAATTTTTTATGTTAAAATAGAATCTCCTTTTATCCGTCTGTGAGAAACTGTATTTGACGTCGTTCTAAAGAAAACTGAGTGGAGAATCTCATTACTTTTATTTTTATCTGTTTACCCTGGATTAATTCGAATTTTTGTAAACGTGTCGTTTCCTTTGGTATTTGTTCTACTTTTCTGTTGGGAGTCTTACTCTCTTTTATAAACGTCTACTTCGCTGACTGTTCCCCAATTAAAGGTTTTATATGTTTATCGAGTCCGTTAAGTTAATTTTTTTTTTTTTCTTCGGTTTGTTGGATTAGTTTTTTGTCCGTCTTCTGGATTTCTCTGTCAAGAGGTTTCTTCTGTGTCTCTACTGGTTATTTGTGTACCTTTCTACGACTTGTAGTGATTTATAACCTCTCTACGTTTCGTTTTGATGTGACTCCATAGTGGGGTGTGTCCAGTCTTACCGGTGACATTTTTGTAAATATTCGTTATTTACGACTCTCCTACACCTCTTTCCCCTTGGGAGGATGTCTCGACCACCCTTATACTTGACTATGTGGGTGATGTCTCTTGTCATACCTCCAAGGAGTTTTTTGACTTTCATCTTGATGGGACACACACGAATAAACGAAGTCAGTACAAACTGAGAAACGGTGGGGTACCTGACGTCGGACGGTCCGAGAAGGTAGGCACCCTAAAAAGTCCGTTCTTATGACCTCACCCAACGGTAAAGGGGGAGGTTCCCTAGAATCGTTGGGTCCCTAACTTAGGTGTAGAGAACGTAACGTTCGTCTAAGAATTGGCGACTCGGTGCCCCCTTCGGATATCCATATGTATATAGGGGAGAAAAAACCTAAAGGAAGGTAAATTTAGTGGTGTCTCGTTACTCGTCCCAAGGGACTCGATATGCCAGCCAAGAGTAATAAATGGATAAAATATGTATCATAGTTATCACATATATACCGTGGAAATATAATTACCAGTTCGCTAACCAAGATGAAAAGTCTCAACAATACTAAAAAGTAGACAAGTGACGTAGGTTTCTCAGAAAAGTTTCTATGGGGTAACAAGATTCCTATTTTTGGATATAAGGAAGTTTTCTGGATTTGTGTCGGATAATAAACCGAGAAAGTAGAAATCGGACGGAATAAAGGGAGGTACGGGGTGATGTGTAAGATGTTAGTTCGGTGTGACTTAATGAATAAAATTTTGTTTCAGACGAGGTAGAGAACCTTGTACGATTGACTAGAAGGTAAAAGGAATGACAGAAACGATAAAGAATGTCAAACAAAAGGGTTTATTAAGAAGGAGTTAAAAGTCTAAAAGAGAACCTTAAGAAGGTCCTTCGGAGGGTAAGATCGAAAACTCCCACTACACGGGAGGACCACACGGGACCCCGGGACAGGATGGGGATAGTATTTTAATAGACACAAACAAATGACCGAATGTAAAGGGTGGTCTTCTATTCTAGGAGTTTCTATTTCTGAAATAGAGAAAACGAAAGGTACTATCAGGGGTATAGAATACACCACGGCACAGTACGATATCTACACCTTAGTTGTGAACTACTACCTGTTTTTATCAAAAAAAGACTCAGGAGTCTCTGAAACTCGTAAGTAGAGAAATTTGGTATCCTTCGTAAGTATTTCCTACCCCTCCTGTCAAGTCATAATTTCTCGAATATTAGACTCGGAAGACTCGGTTACAAACTTTCGAACGAGGTTATTAATGATCGACACACTGAAACTCGTTTAATAAATTGAGGAGGTACGGGGTCAAAGGTGTAGTAAACAACAACAAACATCAAGTCAGTGATTCAGCACAGGTTGATAAAATGCTGGGGCACTTGATTGACATCGGGGGGTCCGAGAAGACAGGTACCCTAAGAGGTCCGTTCTTATGACTCACCCACCGGTAAAGGAAGAGGTCTCCTAGAAGGTTGGGTCCCCTACCTTAGACGTAGAGGATATGACGTCCGTCTAAGAAATGACGACTCAGTGGTCTCTTCAGACATGGATGGAGTGTCCCAACAATACTCCTAATTTATTTAATGGAAACATTTTATAAATCTTAACTGTACCGAGTATCATTTGTACATAAAACTCACATTATTTGTTAGGGATTATCGAAACAGTGAACTCTTAATATTTTAGAATTTCGTATAAAAATTGACTGAAAGTCGAAGTACTTACATGGAGTCTCACACCAACGAAGTTGATTGAACTTGAAAATTTTTTATAACACCACAAGAAAAGGTAACCGTTATCCCTCGCTCATCGAGTATCGTGATAAAAATAAGTGGTATTAGTTGACATAATAAATACCTTGTAGGAATACAAGAAGTTTTTTGAATGAAGTACTTGATTTGGAGAAATTACAGACGGTCGGTGGTATTACACGTCTCTCACGGAGACCAGGAACGTAAAAGGATCAGGAAGTGAAAGTTTTAATACCGACAACGGAATCTACTATGGGACTATAGTCCTAAAGTCTACTAGGAGTCATCATTCGATGAGTCACATGAAACCCTACTGTGACGTCTTATCAATGAAGGACTCCTGAAACCGTCGTTGAAACGGACAGTGTACTTAACGATTCCACTGAGAGAAATACTCTACATGAATATGGGGTGTCCAAGGCGCCGTCGGATCTGGTTTCGTCTCTGGTTCATGATAGTCCCAATCTCCGTAAGAAATATAAAGGGACGTAGTATTTATACATACAAAGAGATCTCATATCCTTGGGAATCGTGATGAGACCTCGGTAGTCAAATTTGATCCTACACAATCCTCTATGTCTTTTTTATCTCTTTTATGAGATATCTTTAGACATTCAATATTATTGTTTGTTTCTTATCCATCCGAAATCTTAATACAACTTACCACTAACCCTCATAGAGTTATTTAGAATAAAGTTAACTAAACTTTGGGACCTTTTCCTTCATTTGTCGTCACACGTGCGTTTACACGATTCAACGACTTCAGCGTAGGTCGAGAAAGGTTGAGGTAGCCGACATCGGGTGGTCCGAGGAGACAGGTCCCCCAAGAGGTCCGTTCTTATGACCTTACCCAGTGGTACGGGAGGAGGTCCCCTAGAAGGGTTGGGTCCCTGACTTGGATGTAGAGGACGTAACCGTCTACCCAAGAAATTGTGATCCTGGCGGACCCTTCGGGTTTTCCGTCACAGTTACGTGAGATTTTTGAGTAGTTTAAGTAAGTAGTCATAAATAACTTTCTGACGATAGTCCAAATCAACACTGTTTTCACAGTCATCGCACCTCCTCCCAGAACCCTAAACCCAACTGGGTGAGTGTTTCCACACCGAAGTCAGGTCAAAATTCCTTTACTTAAACTTAAGTCTTAAATCGAGATCTCTCCCCTGTGCCCTTCAGGTTTATCCTCCGTCTTCCCGATCGTCCAAGTCCACACTGAACCGTGAAGAGAAATAGTTCAGTCGAAGAAGTGTTTCGTCCCTTCTCATCGACTCTACCTCGAGTAGGTCCTCATTCGTGTCGTCTGTAGACATAATACTCTGGACAAAATCAGATAGGAATCAGAAGATACCTTTATGATCCTAAACCACCCCCTTTTTTAACGGTACCACCCAAAATACAAAAAGTCACAAACACAACCTATGAGTCCCTTGGTACAGTCTGTCTATTGGAAAGAGTTCTAAAAGTGGTTTGCATATAAGACATCTAAAAGTTTCATGAATAGTCTTCAATCTACACTTCTAAAACCCTGAGTCTATCGAAACGAAGAATATATCTGAAACTCGTTCGACTGTACTGTACTGTGCGTACGTCCGAGTCAGCACAGGTTGAGAAAGGTTGGGGTGATTGACATTGGGTGGTCCGAGGAGACAGGTACCTTAAAAGGTCCGTTCTTATGAATTCACCTAACGGTAAAGGAAGAGGTCCCCTAGAAGGACTGGGTCCCTAACTAGGGTGTATAACACGTAGAGGAAGTAACCGTCCGTCTAAGAAATGGTGACACGGTGGACCCTTCGGGGAACTCGTTCATTGAGTCGATGTTTACCTTTATTTTTGTCATGGACAGCCAATCCAACAACACTTCTAATTTATTTTAAATCGTCACAGATCGTACCTTATACGTCAGTTATCTGTAATTAGTAAAGTAAAAATATCTGATACTCTTGTAATATTTTATATCACAACCACTTTTACAAAACCGAAACCGTATGGGTTTATACTCCACTGACGTTTCGATGGGTGACTTTAAGGGAAAGATTAGATATTTTATCCTTATTTTTACAATACATCATCCCAACAATTTTCTTAATTTACTCTATTCCGTACATTTCACGAACCATGAATGATTTAATAGTAACAGAAACCAAGTTAAAAAGTTTCTATTCCTTTGGTCGACACTCCTGGATCTTATCTATAATCTCTGTTTAACGTAGATGTCGAAGGGGGTAGAGACCCTACTCTTGAAGAACACACACTACTCTTATTGAGACTAAATACCAAAAGACATACCATGGTAAGTGTCGGTTACCCAATGAAACAGACTCATTATCTTCACCGTCTCCTTAAGTTTCACCCTAACTTCCTCTCTCTCGTAACTATGTTGGATAATGGAGAACATAGAGTCGAGTCTCAGAGATGAGATCCTAGACTATACAATCATATCAGTTTCGATACCAAAAAGGTCATCAGTGCATGTATACACTCTCAACCTGGTACTTCTTCCGACTCACGACTTCTTAACTACGAAAGTTTAACACCACGACCTCTTCTGAGAAGTCTCAGGGAACCTGACGTTCCTCTAGTTTGGTCAGTCAGGATTTCCTATAGTTAGGACTTATAAGTAACTTTCATGACTACGACTTCGACTTCGACTTCGAGGTCGTGAAACCGGTGGACTACACGTCTCGACTGAGTAACCTTTTCTAAGACTACGACCCTTTCTAACTCCCGTTCTACTCTTCCCCTACTGTATCCTACTCTACCAACCTACCGTAGTGGTTGAGTTACCTGTACTCAAACTCCTTTGAGGTCCTCTATCACTTCCTGTCCCTTCGAACTACACGACATCCGGTGCTCCAACGTTTCGTAACCTGTGCTGAATCTCTGACTTGTTGTTGTTATTGTTGTTGTTGTTGTTGTTGTAATCATATGAACGGAACCTTTCTAAAAATTCATGTAGACCTTACCTGTTTGAGTGAAGATGATACTGATTAAATAGTGATATAACTAAAATAATCACCCATCAATACTCTATAATCTTTAGATATACGTCCAGTTCTTCGTTGTCAATCTTAGTCTTTTCCTTACCGTCTGACCAAGGTTTAACCCTGTCCTCATGTAGTTCCGACATATAACAGTGGGACGAATAAATTGAATATACGTCTTATGTAGTACACTTTGCGACCTGACTTACTTCGTGTTTGACCTTAGTTCTAACGTCCCTCTTTATAGTTATTGGAGTCTATATGTCTACTATGGTAGGAATACCGTCTTTCACTTCTCCTTGATTTCTCGAAGAACTATTTTCACTTTCTCCTCTCACTTTTTCGACCGAATTTTGAAAACTCTCAGGGAACCTGTCGTTCCTCTAGTTTGGTCAGGTAGGATTTCCTTTAGTCAGGACTTATAAGTGACCTTCCTGACTACGACTTCGACTTCGCGGTTATGAAACCGGTGGACTACGCTTCTCGACTGAGTAACCTTTTCTGACTACGACCCTTTATGACTCCCGTCCTTCTCTTCCCCTGCTGTCTCCCACTCTGCTAACCCACCGTAGTGACTGAGCTACCTGTACTCAAACTCGTTCGAGACCTTCAACCACTACCTGTTCCTTCGGACCACACGACGTCAGGTACCTAACGTTTCTCAACCTGTACTGACTCGTTGATTACTCTATAATAGTGACTACTCGGAGTTAGTGGTCAATGTCTCTAGATTTCGTCCAAAAATTCTTTGACAGTGACATCCACACTCTAGTGTTGACCTAGACTCTAAAAATAAAGATTTCCATAACCTCTTTCTGACTCCCATCCCTCCTTTCTTAACAGGTATAAGAAATCACATAGAACCCCTTAGTGACCTTCAAGGTAAAGTCAACTCGTAGAACTTTCAAGAGATATAAGTAGAGAAGACAAACCGTTCCCTTAAAGGTCGGATAAAAGTCCGTTGAAGGTTTTATTTAATTATATATTATACATTACAGATCAAATATTATACATCATATATCAATGGTTTAGTTGACAGAAGTTTCTAAGTCGTATACGTCGTAAGTTACTTTTGAACTCTCTACTTGTTTGAAAAGAGCTCCCGAATTTTCTTTGAACTAATTCACATATCCGTATCCCATTTTTCATGTACTCCGACCTCTCTTACTTTTACGTTATTCCCCTCTACCGTCTACCTTGTTTAGAGTCTCTTTCTAACTATCCGTTCCTCTCTTCCGTAACCCCACCTTCTCAATGGTATACAAAGAGACCCCACCCCAATCCATCTCACCTACCACTCCAACATTTCTTAGAAATTATCCTATCAGAGGTAGAAAGGTTACTTTACTGTTACAGTAGTCGGATCACGCCGACTCCTACTTCAGAATTCTACTAACGTTTCTCAAATTAAGTCAACGTCACATTATCCCTCTGTTTTTACTTTTACTAAAGACTCGTCACACCTCCCGTACCAGAATCCATAGTATTAAACATCACTCAGGTCAACTGTACTAAGACGCCGAAAGAGGACGTTACAATCCATCGGACCCCCATGTGTGTCTTTTAATACCTTAACTCACGAACAGGTGACGTTATAGTTAGAGAGTTCAAATCTAATAAAAGGGGCTTCCTTCATTTAAAAGAAAGAAAACGTATTAGACGACATCGTAACAGTGAAAGGTTGAGTAGTCGTAAAAAAACACACACGCGCCCCCCATTTTTGGAACTAACTGACGTTGTTAACTAATGTATAAGGAAAAAGAAAAACGTTCCTTGAGGACGGTAGTGTATTTAAGTATTGTTATTTAAATAATTAATATCCACTTCACCAATGGATCATATACCTCGGATGAATAAATGAAAAATATCGTGATAATAGAAGAATATATCAGAAAAGGCAAAAACGACGACAGTAAAATGTTATACGATAAATTTTAAAAAAAGTAGAAAGTTCTCTGACTATAACTTGTTATAGTTAGGAAACCTATATATAATACGTAACGCACAACGATTGGTTCAAAATCTTGAAACCCCAGATGGTTCAAGTCAAGAACCATAGTGCGAATCGATATCATACGTTTTAAAGAAAGTATAAATTTGTCACTAGATAAGTTTCTTGAATTCACGCACGTAGTAGAAAAGGAAGAGCTCTTTCGGTTTCTGTCATAATAATACTCCAACCGTCAAAAGGTTCGTTATCAACCTCATCCATAATTGAAAAGGTTATAAAACTCAAGATAACTGAAAAGAAATAATGAAACATTTCCGAGTTGTACCATGGACGAACGTACGTTACAATAGTAAATACCCCTCCGTTATAGTTTGACTCTCTCCATCTAACGAGGTAATTTTATACCAGAATCTCTACAAATCCCGTCACTTTGACAAAACATAGTATGACATTACCACCTATGTGTAATAATATATAAGTAGTTTTGAGTACCTTACATAAATTATATTATGTTTCTCACTTGGGATTACGTTTGACACCTGAATTCGATTATTATATTGTTGTAACCGAATAGGGAATATCGTTTACATGGTGTTTTTACGTTCCACAACTTTTATCCCCTTTGTGCATACGTACCTACCCTACCCTCTCCCCTATATACCTTCGAGACATGAAAGACGAGTCATTTAATATCGACGAGATTTTTATTATAAGTAATTACTTTTGGTGATTCGAAGTTTCTCCTTTCCTTCTAAGTATCGAATTTCTTTCTTACATTTATTATTTCTTCATTTTATATTTTCATTTCAGCATATAAACGTACTTCATAATTATAAACACAGGTATATCCCCGAAGGGTCCACCGCGATCACGATTTCTTGGACGGACCGTTACGTCCTCTACAACCTCTGTGTCCAAGCTAGGGACCCAACCCTTCTAGGGGACCTCATTCTTTACCGTTGGGTGAGGTCATAAGAACGGACCCTTTAGGGTACCTGTCTCCTCGGACCGTCCGATGTCAGGTATTCCCAACGTTTCTCAGTCTGAGTTAACTTCACTGAATCGTGTGTTCGTGTGTCCATATTTACCCCGAAGGGTTCACCGAGACAACCATTTTTTATGGTGACATTACATTCTCTGACGGACGTTACGACCTCTGCGTCCAAGTCAGGGACCCAACCCTTCTAGAGGACCTCTTCCCTTACCGTTGGGTGAGGTCATAAGAACGGACCTTTTAGGGTACCTATCTTCTCAAACCGTCCGATGTCAGGTACCCCAGTGTTTCTAGGTCTGTGCTGACTCACTGATTTCGTGGTGGTCCATATTTGCTCGTACTCTTGACGATGTGACTTGGACTCGGTTCAAGTGATCAAAATAAAGATCGTCATCGGAATTTTTGAGATAAAACTCCCTTATAAACCGACAGGAGTCGAAGACTGGAAGTTTTAAGGAGGTTTCAAAAGAATAAATGGAAACGACGACGACGACGACGATTCAGCGAAGTCAGCACAGGCTGAGACACGCTGGGATATCTGCCGTCGGGTGATCCGAGGAGACAGGGACCCTAAGAGGTCCGTTCTTATGACCTCACCCAACGGTAAAGGAATCGGACTATGTAATAGAATAGTATCTAAAACCCCCCGAATAAATATAAACTAAGGGGAAACTTATCAAGGTTTAAGTGAATCGTCATTAACTAAATACCAAATGTGATAGAAAATTTTTACAAAAGTTCCATTAAATAACAAAATCACAAGACCATTTACTTAAACAAAAGTGAAACGAGTTTAAGAGTGAAAAAAAAAAAAAAAAAACCGAACACCCTAGAATCAAGGGACTGGTCTCTAACTTGGGACCGGGTACCGTCACCTTCATGTCTCAGGATTGGGGACCTAGTGGTCCTTTAAGGGGAGGGATTAAATTTTTTAATTTTTCCGTATAGAGTAAAGTACAAAAAGGTGTCTAGTGTCGTAACATTCAATAAAAGGGTAGAAAACTCTTTTCTTAAGTATAATAAAACTCCTTCTCGTACAAAAAAAAAAATTAACGAGTGAACATAGACCGGGAAACGGTGGGGCACCTGATACCGGACGGTCCGACAAAACAGGTACACTAAGAGGTCCGTTCTCATGACCTCACCCAACGGTAAAGGAAGAGGTCCCCTTGAAGGACTGGGTCCCTACCTTGGACCCAGAGGACACGACCGTCCGCCTAAAGAAAAAAAAAAATGGTGACGTGGTGAACCCTCCGATGAAGTTAATGCACTCAAGTCCTTAACGTTATTTCAAACGAAAGGAGGTCATGAAACGGTCAACTGACCGACGACAGACTCATAGGTGTCAATTTATAGATAAAGAAATCGAATTAACAGACTGGTGACAATTTTTGAACTGGTAAGTCACGCCCTATGTGTCTGACTTCTCTAACCCGCAAGAATGACATGTCGCGTCCCTTGAGACGATTTACAATACACCGTCGGACCTACCTTCCCCTCAAACCTCCGTCTCACCTACGTACACATCTATACTGACTCAGGGAAACGTCATGAGGGCTTCGATAGTTTTGTAACAATTAGTCGATATGGACTTATATTTTACAAAATATTTTTCTTACTTATCTAATCGTCAACTATTTTATTTGAAGGAGTTTGAAATGTAAACATGGATCTCCTCCCTCTTTAAAACTCACCAAAGGTTCCGTGCTCTACTACCAGAAAACGTAGGTCTGTAACTTGTACAGCCGTCATTGTCGTGTCCCGAACCCGATGTCACTGAGGTCCACGGAGACAACCCAACATTAACCAACCACGTCACTAACCGAAACATTACGAAGGGGTTTTCACTTTCCGTGAGTCAACACAGGGTGAGAAACCCTGAGGTGACAGGTACCTTAAGAGGTCCGGTCTTATGACCTTAGTAGGGAAAGCAGTTCCCTAAAAGGATTGGGTCCCTAGCTTGGGTCCAGGGGATGTGACGTCCGTTTAAGAAAAGGTTGACTCGGTGGTCTCTTCGGGTCCTTATGACCTTACCCATCGGATAGGGAAGAGGTCCCCTAGAAGGGTTACGTCCTTAACTTGGTCCCAGAGCACGTAACGTCCGTAAAGGGGACCTCGACTCTTTTAAAGGTCTTTACTTTGGAAAGACCCTCCATCGGATAATACTACATTTCTTATACTTGTCCTTTCCCTCTATCTAGACTTTAGTTTAAGACGTGGACGACTATTCAAGACATACTGAAATTCGTTTAAAGAATAAAAGAAAAAAACTTTAAATTTAAAGAATAAAATATAACCTCATTGAAGAATAAAAGAAAAAAAACGGAGTTGACAGAGGAGGTCTTTTGTCCCTCTTTATTTGAGTATCCTAATAAAACTCTTTATCCGTTATCTTTATTTCAGGTTCAAGTCACGGACAACATAGCAGTTGTGGATTACGTACCATAGACAATAACACCGGAGTTTACTTCAATAGAAGGATACGAAAGTCTTATAAGAATTTTAAATAGAATTTTCCGATTAAGTGAAAATACTTTTTCACTCAAAGGAGTTAATTGTCTCTGAAAGTATATATGAGAAAGAAAGTCTAGTGAACCTTATTACTTTGATCTTTCTTAAACCTCTCTTGGATAAAGGTTTCGAAATAGTACGGGTGGTTTTTTTAGAAAACGGTTTCCTAATCGACTCTTTGGACGACCCATAGCGGGGTAAGGTGTATCATTCTGACACGTACTGTCAACTGAGTGAAATTGCTTCTTTATGGTACTATTACGTTGTTTGTGTCTTTCGTATATCCCGAAAAAGTTATAGTGGGAATGTTTTTAGTTTAAAAGGAAGGTCAAAAACAGTATACCGTATTCAACGTGTCTTTACATTACTATCACATAACAAGATTTAGAACGAAAAATGAGAATTAGTGTACGGATAGTAAAAAAGTGTAACGATATGTTGGAAATTTTAATATGAAAATTACCAATATATTATAAATTAACTTACTTTCATAATATACTTTTGTGACCTTTAAGATCAACAATGAATATATCGATACTTAGAGTTACGTTTATCGGAAAGGAAATAATAAAGTAATCCTATGTCAGACTATAAACCCTAAGAATCCAGTTTCTTATTCCTTTATGTCATCTAGAATTATATATAACGGTGTATTGAAGGTTTTTATAACATGACTAACCGTTATGGTGGTTGTTACATGTAATCTAAGTGACGTCGGTATGGTAACGACTTATACCAAAGGTTTTATCAAAATATTAAATTATCCACACTTTATCATGAAGTAGTAAAATTGTACTTTGAATCAACTATTAATCATACCAACTTGTCAAAAGACACAAATGAATATACGGTCTAAAAAAAGAACACAGTTAACTCATAAGAATCAGATACAGACAAATATATAATTGTAGAATTTCGTCAACGAAAGAGTCTTTACAAAAGACGTCACCAAATGCACTAAAAATTTAAAGATAAAATTTTACTTTAAATGTAAGGACTATTCAGTAAGTGATTTAAGATCCTGATAGTATCAGTAGAGAGACAGTCACAACAGTTTAGTTGAATATAAATTTTTTCTATGATCCTTTAGGGAAATTTACAGTCTTTACACGTATACGCGACATAAATAAAGTCCAGGATTTATACACTATAAGTCTCAATTCACTCCATTTTGACGACACAAAACTTAACGTCAGGATTCGTGAGACAAAAGTACACTCTTCGTTACTATCCTCTGAAGGGACTACCAGGTCACCCATCCTGAGACGTGACGGTTACGTTCCCAACGTCCAACCTAGGGACCAGACCTTTGATTCTAGGGTATACGACGTACCACACCGGTTTCCTAATTTTTTATTTATTTGATTAAATTTTTTATTATTTTTTACTATTACATTATCTTCTTTGAAAGTGTCTAAAATATTTCGTATATCACTAAAAACTTTACCTATAAGTTCCTAACACGATAATAGATATGTACGTGCGTACGATCCTTCGACAGTACAGGATGAGAAACGTTGGGATACCTGGTGTCGGACGGTCCGAGGAGGTAGGTACATTAAGAGGTCTGTACTTATGACCCCACCCAACGGTAAAGGAGGAGGTCCCCTAGAAGGTCTGGGTCCCTAGTCTGACCCGGAGAATGAGAGGACGAAACCGTCCGTCCAAGAAATGGCGATCGCGGTGGACCCTTCGGACGATAATAGATACCCTTTCCCTTTCAGCGAGTCAGCACAGGCTGAGAAACGTTGGGGTACCTGACATCGGATGGTCCGAAGAGTCAGGTACCCTAAAAGGTCCGTTCTCATGACCTCACCCAACGGTAAAGGAAGAGGTCCCCTAGAAGGGCTGGGTCCCTAGATTGGACCCAGAGGGCGTAACATCCGTCTGTGAAAATGGGTGACTCGGTGGTGTATAAATATATTAAATATAAGTCCCCTATCTAATAATAAATACATTATCTCCTGAAGTTAATTTTTTTTTTTAAATCAAGAGAGGGGAGAACGAAGTGAGGGTTGAAGTATTCAAACAAAAGACCTACTTAAGAAAAATAAGACTACAACCCCTCAACTCTCTATCACCTAATTTTTTTTTTTTAGTCGGAACTAAAAGAACCGTCTAAGTCATATGGTTATATACTGTTCTGATATAAATTCAACCCAAAGATTTCACGGAAATCTTCGTATTTTAATTTTATTTTAGTGACCGAACACTCCATGATAATAACTGGTAGACCAGGCCAAGTAGATAGAAAAGATGGTGTAAAGGATTTTCAGAAAAAGCTCAGATACGAACTTGTAATGTCACTGTCCCTTACATGATGTAACTCCGTCGGGTTGTAATCCTGTTGAGACTTACAGTCCTTTAATAAAAGATATATCTCGATTTTCGACAGAAAACACAGAAAATCAGTAATCAGAACCAAGATGAGACCTCTAAACACCTTGTTCAAATTATGAAGAAGGGGTACTATCCGAAAGTTTATAAACTTCGGTCGAGTACTTGTTTTTTGACATTACGTTTCGTGTTTTCTCTGAGGTATTGACACCACATCTCTATCGAAGAACTCCCCGAAGTTTCACCCATCTCTATTTTAGTCAAATCCCTGAGTTCTCATACACTGGTAATTCTACCTGATTCCACTCACCTATTTCAGAATTGTCCCTGTAGTTCTCTTCACTGAAAAGGTTTACCTCACCTAAACGTCTTCGTTTTGGCGTTTCCCCTTGTCTTATACAGGACCTCTGTCAAGTAAAACTACGTCTCCTCTTTACACTTGAGCCCTTCTATCCCCTCAATATTACTCTCCAGAATATACGTTCGTCAATAACTTTCAAAATCTTTATCTTCCACAGTACAAACCTAGCCTCGAAACCCTCTCAATTAACTGGCGTCTTGATTATCCTGACTACCTTTACACCTTTTTATCCTTCACTATAGTCAATCACAAGAGAAATTCTCATATCAGTCCCTCACTACCCCCAGACTTACACGCTGTCTTAAACCTTACGGTTCTTCCTCTACCTACACCTCACTTTACATACACTGAGACTTTGGTTAAATTACCCCCACTCTCCTTCTCTTTTCTTTTGTTTCCTTTCCTTCCCTGTTCTGTGCTGAGGTTGTAAAGTGAACTGTAGGTACCTTGTCACCACAACGGTCTTCGTCTTCATCGTTTTATCCCACTCTTTGTAGTAAAAGATTACAGAACCAAGAAGTTTTTTGAATAAGTCTCTTCAAAGTACTGTCTAGTTCAAGACCTATAGACGAAAACGGGAAAGTAACAGAACTAAATTAAATTTGGTAGTCGAGTAAAAATTGTATTTCCTCTTTTGGGAGTCCCAAGAACTTAATGACACGACCGAGGGTACTTATACAGTCCTGTCTTGACATAAAATACCAAAACTTGTAAATATAGAGTACAATATTCGTTTTTTCGTTTCGTTATAAAACTAAAAGACTTTAAGTTGTATTATAAACGAACGTAATACTTCTATTTATAGTAAAATCTAAAATTCATCTTCTTAATGATTACGATACATTATTTACTATTTGAAAGATCAAAAAAAGAAATTGTGTTGTCTCTCGTCTTTAAGTGTTAAATTTTGTCTTGTGTAATCCTAGACTTCTCTATTTTTCAAAATATTGGATACCATAGACACCTAAGAATCACTGAACAGGATTATTTATTTCTTCTTCTAAGTCATAATTAGTTTTAAACGACCGAAAACGATAACCCTTTAATTTTATGGTCAATCGAATACAGAAACTTACGAAACACTTTGTACCACCACAATCTTAAGACTGTGAAGCTCAATCATGGTGTTCAAGTTGATTAAATCTACTTAAAAGTTTGAAATTATATGCATTGAACCCTCAGAACAAGTTAACTTCTAAGACTAAGACATCTAGACATCACCCGGACTCTAAGATTAGTTGAGGGACCACTCCGACTACGTACCTAATACGAAACTCATTATTCCTAAATCCCCTGTTAATCCCATTAGAATAAATCTAATAAGTAAAGATGATAGTAAAATAATTTAATTCAACAAAGTAATAAATTATCGATCACGATTTAAAGAAACACTTTTATTTATCAACCAACGTTGTTTTAATAACAGTAGATGTTACGGAGTAATGATTTATATTAAAAAAGTCAATATATTGTACTAAGAAGGAGAAATGTAATCAATGTTGTGTTCCATTATTTATTAGATTTCATTCTAACAGTAGAAATACTCAACTACAGTAGTTACAAAGTCTCTTTTTGTTCAAATTAAAGAAGCAAGTTTTCGTTTTAACCGTAACAATAAGTCCGACTCTTGTTGTTTTCGACCATATCGTGAACTCACCCATCTAGATAATTCAAAAATACACAAGTCAGAGAAACTACCCGATAGTCACCTTTTACTAATTAATTCCTTTTTAATTTTCCTTAGTGTTAACTTCTGTCTATACGTCTCAATATAAACCTTCACGATGTCAACTCGTTTTTATAATGAAGAACTGAAATAAACAAGTTTTTATTTTTTCAATTTCTGATAAAAATCAATCCCTTTACAGTGTCGCCACAAACATGGAACGAATTCTCGTGACAGAGTAGAACCACCGTGTGAATAATCTAAAACAAAAGGATAGGTGTCACGTGATGTCTGGGTTTAATCTCTAGAGAATCCCCTAAATGAATAGGTGTCATTTAACGTTTGGTCACTGTGTCAACTGAACTTCTCGGTCTACGATATTTACGGGTAGAACTTTTCCTTTTTAAACTCGAATAAAACAGTTTCCCGTATAGGATACCTACATGTCGTTTCGTCATATCTAGATGTTTAAATAGTTTAGATGTATTGAAAGTAGAAGAGAACCCTAACTAAAGTCGGACTACCTTCTACATAACATGACATTCTGTAGCCGCCATTCTCGTTCTTCCGTATTTTACAATAGCTTTGTTACTTATGGACGACCCTATTCCTTACTTTTCGTGACTTACCTTATTCATATATACGCCACTCGTACCTTTCTCTACACCTGTTACAGTCTCAGTTTTCTTATGTGGGTGTCTGTTTATTCGACAAAACGGAACCCCTTCTCCCAAATCTTCTCTGTGATTATCTACTTTATACTTATATAAATAAATCTGAATATTACGTAATTTGAGATTCACGTACACAAGAGGTTGTGTTAGTAAGACTAGTAAGACTCTAGAGTGTCATTGAAGAGTCTCAATAGGGTCTACTTTTCTTGTGCCCGACCAATCAGAAGGTTCCGACTATAATTCATATCTTTGTACCCTTCACACACCGAAGTAACATTTTATAAGAAAATAAAAAAATTTACATTTAAATAAATAAAATTGACCTCCGATTAATGAAATGTTATAACATAACCAAAACGGTATATAGTTGTACTCAGGCGGTATCCACATGTGCACAAGGGGTAGGACTTGGGGAGAGGGTGGAGGGAGGGGTATGGTAGGGAGACCCAGTAGGGTCACGTGGTCGGGGTTCGTAGGACACAGGACGTAACTTGGACCTGACCGCTAAGTAAAGTGTACACTATAATATGTACAAAGTTACGGTAAGAGGGTTTAGTAGGGTGGGAGAGGTAGTCGTCTACTTACCTATTCTTTCGACACCATGTATGTGTGTTACCTCATAATGAGTCGGTAATTTTTCTTATGTCAACTTAGTTAAGATTTTATAAGAAAATTTTAAGAGAGAACGTCTCAAGAAATTTTATCGATAAGATCGTGGGAGGTGAAGTGGGGAATAAAACGTGGATACAAGAACAGAGAACAAAAGGACTAAAAAATTTTAAAAAATGATTTAAAACTTGTAACCGTAAACGAAACGAACTATAAGATAGAATGTTTGTCCAATAGAAAACTTATACCAAATCCGACTACTTTCAAGTCCGGCCGATCGTACGTCTTTATCAAAACTAAGTCTCTTATAAAAGATATCTGAAGGAGCCGTGAAGGAGTGGAGAAGGGTCAGAGTACCAATGGAAGTCAGGAAGTGTGATTGTAAATACATTAAAGAGTCCGAGGTGGGATGTCTATAACCGTGTAACACGAAAGTACTATCACTGTACGATATTTATGGTTAATCCATTTGGACCAACAAGTACAACTAATTCTGAAGAAAAATGAATAACTAAAAGATCATGTGAACAAGATAGTCAGTGACTCTCCCTTCAACTTTAGAAGTGAATATTGACACTTATACAGAGAGAGGAAAATTAAGACAGTTAAAATCGAAGTGCATAAGACTTTGAAACAATAATCAGTGTACGTACACATCCTAACAATACATAAGAGAAATACATAAAAACCAACACGGGAAACCGTACACCCTAGAATCAAGGGATTAGTTCCGAACTTAGATACGGGAGACGTCATCTTCACGTCTCATGATTGGTGACCTGGTGGTCCCTCAAGGGTCCCAACAATACACAAGAACTACTTGCCTAGGAAAATAGTAATACTATTTTATCTCAAGAAAAGAGATCATTATATTGAACACAACTTCAGACTCACAGAAAATAGTTGTATCAATGAGGACGGAAGACACAAATCACAAACGGACCGTACAGGCAATGGCTGGAAAATCAAAGTCAGACAGAGACAGAGATATAAAGTTTTCCGAAAGGACGTTAGACACATATCAAGAGAACTAAAACTTATATTTAAAACAGTTAGATGGAAAACTAAAATACAAATCTGATAAATTACTACACTAATAACGATACTAATCTAAATCTAGACGAGAGAATGATAAATAAAATAAAAATAAAGTAGACTAGAAATAAAGAAACATTGTCATATGGTATTTTGTCATATGGAATATTGTCATATAAAATTAAAAGGAGTACAATTGAAATATATTAAAAAGAATGTATATAAAGTGAAGATGTGTACAATGTATGGACTGTTATGTAACAAATTTATTGGTTAACAGAAAATTCCTTTAAAATTTTTACTCTTTTTGCCTGTAACGTATATGACTGTATAATGAGAAAGAACATGAAAGAGAAGTAAAGACATCTAGGGTCAAAGGTAGACCATAATAAAAAGAAGTTGCGTTTGCGAAAATTCTTTTGTAAATAACAACACGTCGCGACGATCAAAGTTAAGAGAGTCGAAACAAACACACCTTTACAGAAAAAAAAAAGTAAAAACGTTTTATAAAACAGACCTATATCTTAACATCGAACTGTACATAGCTTTCTACGGTAAGATAGTAGAAGAACGAACGTTATAAAGAATAATTTTTAACTGTTGATAAGACTAGAAACAAGGTGAGACAAACGAAAATTTTAAAACAGAGATAATAACTTAAAGTTGGTAAATTAGTACTACGAAGAAAAATACTTAAAGAAACACAATAAGAATAACCTCAAACTTTTCGAATCACATAGACACAAAATTTAAAAATAGTCTAAACCTTTTAAAGTCGTTTAAAGAACTCGATAAAGAGACTAGGAGAGTAACATACAGAAGTTAATGTACATAAAATCTCGTAAGTTAGAACAAAATCTCTAGTAATTCCGGTAATTAAAATAAGAGACCCTTAATAAGAATCATAAAATAACGAAACACGGAGTCTAAACTATTGAAGATTACGATACAAAAATTTAAGTGAATAGAGAAAAAGACGTCACAGATTAGATGGGTAAATGATTAAAAATAAAGTCTATGACACAAAAAGTCCAGAACTTCGAGTTCTTCGAAAATAGGGAAAGAAGTGACATGAGTTTATAAATTTAGAAATTCGTATAAATATTACCAACAAAATTTCAAGAACTAATGATTAACGATTCAGATAGTAGAGACAGTAATTACCCGGACGAAGATAACTGACTAAAATGAAGACCGATAACCAATGTGAAATGAAGAAGAAGTATTTAAAACTCACAGACGTAAAACAATAAAAAGAAATTGTCAACAAACCGTCGATGAAGTAAATAAATACCACGATGAATTATGAAATCACCCTGATCTCTCCGGAAATAACGTCCTTATAAACTTCCGTACTGAGAAGTAATCAGGATAAAGTTATGTATCACGAAAGTTGTTCGAGAAGGGAAAACCGAACACCCTTAAAGTCATGAAGGGATCAGAAGTACTCGAGACCTTTAGCATATCATTGTACAGATTTAGAGATTTAGACACTCACAATACAAACCGTAATACCGTAAAATGGGATGTGAATGACGTGAAAAATAAGTTTGTTCCTGTCTTCCTTTGGAGATAAGTATACTAAAAAAAAAATTATATCGAAGGAGAAGAGAACATTTCAAACTACGGTTGAGGTCAATGAAGTCAGAAGCACACCATACGAATCGAAGACAAGAAGGAAAGAGGTTTTTACTAGACAGTTGAAGTTAGTCTTTTGACTCCGTTACCATCTTCAGTCGAGTAAAAGAAGGAAATAAAATCCTCAGTGTTAGCCCATGACGGATAAAAAGTTGTCAACTTTTGTCCAAAAAAAAAAAAAAAGGGGTACATAAAACAGGTCAAAAGGTCAACAAATAGTCACCTCCCGTTCATTGTAATAACTTTCATGTTTAATCCACGTTTCGGCCAAGTCCATGTCCTACCAAGAAGTCGGTAGGATTGGAATAAAGTTAGGAAGTTTTTTTTCTTTTGTTTTTTGTCCAATAATAAACGGAATTCCGAAAGTGTACAAAAAGGATGAACTTTTTCAGAGTACTTAGAAGTCTTCAACAGACAGAGTAAAAGATAGAAGATTTTCTTCGGAACGATAAATTTTAGTGATAATAGTCTGATTAAGAAGGAAGAAAGAAAGTACTTCAAATAGGTCAGACACTAAAAGAAAGTCTTTTTAAAACGTACATATTATAGAGAGGAAGGGGACGATATATCCGAGCTGTTTCCCTCTATGAATAACTTAGATGAGGGTATAAGGAATCAGAAAACTTATCAAACCATGGATCAGATATCCTCCCTAGGTTGTTTTTAAAGGAGTCACCTTCATATTATGCTCATTTCCACCATAAATCAGTATCAAAGACTTTAACACTCCATCTTTCAACGACGACGACGATTCAGTGAAGTCAGCACAGGCTGAGACACGCTGGGGTATCTGCCGTCGGGTGATCCGAGGAGACAGGGACCCTAAGAGGTCCGTTCTTATGACCTCACCCAACGGTAAACGAAGAGGTTACGTACTTTCACTTTTAACTTCCACTTCAGTGAGTCAGCACGGACTGAGAATCGCTGGGGTACCTGACGTCGGGTGGTCCGAGGAGACAGGTACCCTAAAAGGTCCGTTCTCATGACCTCACCCCACGGTAACGGAAGAGGCTCTTTCCACGATGTACCATGATTTCCGGATATGTAATTCCGCCGAAAAAAAAAAAAAAAGTATTTACCATTTCTCTTAACTTAGATATTACAAGTGTTCTTTTTTTTACGTTCAATTTTAAGATCTATAAATCGTCACAAACGATAACCAGAGACAAAGAGGTATGCATTAGATTTATATGATTTGGGGATAGCCAATGTAAGATACATGTCAGAAACCGTCAAGTAACTTTATCTACGAATTAATAAAAGAGTTGTAATTGGACAAAATCATTTTATATAAACATGTCACATAAAATAATCGCAACGATATTTGTTTTTAAGATATCGGACCCACCGAAGTCGTTATTCGTAAACAGAGTGTGTTAAGACCTCCGACCCTTCAAGTCTTAGTCTCACGGTCGTCTAGATCACAGACCGCTCATGTGAGAAGAACCAAATGTCTATAGATAAAAGAGTAAAAGAACTTCATAGGAGTACATCCTCCTCGAGTAGAGAGAACACAGAGAGGAACGTTCGTACGATTGGGTGAGTACTCCCGAAGTAAGAGTATTAGATTAATGGAAGGTTTCCGGGGTGGAGTTTATGGTGATGAAGTCACTAATCGGAAGGTGTATTCTTAACACCTCATCCTCCTCGTCTTTATAAGTCGGTTTTCGACCACCTATTTTATTATAAAACATATTATGATAAATATTTATGAGACGGTCAAAATTTAAACTAACTGTCACTTCCGTGACCGGACACAATCTTACTTTATTGACACAAGTACAATGACTAAAATTAAGGCTTCCATTCATCTTTTTATTGACCGGATTTATCAGTACGACACGAACCAAAATGTAAGAGAATCCATGTACTAAAAATAATTAGTAGGTGAAGTGATTTTACATCCAGACGTAAAAGGACGTAACTTTTGTATAAGGACAGGTAGCAGAACCCTAAACTATAAGAGGATCATAATAGTCGGATACACTACCTTCAGAAAGAAGTCAACCCCCAACCATAAACTCTCCTCTCTCCTAAAACACTGTCCAAAACCCAGTGTTAATGTCTTTGAAAGGAACTTAGATGTCCTATTGTAAAAAATTTTTTAACAGGAGTCTTAAAACGAGAACCCCAACATAAACACTTGATCAGGAAGAAGTAGTTTATAACTATCGAAAATCACAAAATAAATGTAAATCACAAAAGTAACAGTAAATATATTTTTCATATAAAACTACGTATGTACACCACGATCACCATTTCTTGGGCGGACAGTTACGACCTCTGCGTTCTCTATACCCAAACTAGTCTAGGGACTCAGTCCTTCTAGGGGACCTCCTCCCGGACTGTCCATAAGAACGGACCTCTTAGGGTAACTGTCTCCTCGGACCGTCCAGGGTCAGGTATCCCAGGTTTCCTCATCTTGTACTGACTTCGTCGAATCGTACGTGTCTACGGTCTGTATGTTTAAAATTTTCAACACGAAGTACTGTTATTGTAGTGAAATCAGTATTTATAAGAATTTAAGTGGACACGACATAACAGGATTCAGGCATATTTTGATGTGAAATTAAATGTGTCAGTCCATTTATTTACCATCTTAAATATCAATATGGAAAAAGTCTATAAAAAGTTTTATAGGTCCCTCGTACGGAAGGGACGGATCTACTATTGTTGGGATTTACATATGAATTTCAACTTTTATTTTAAGATCACTACACCACTCTCCGTTCATAAGTAAATAGGTAATATAAAACGAACATTGAAAAGTCTACACTTTCACTTCCTAGTCAAAATAGGGGAGTTTTAAAGGACTTGTAACACTGAAAGTCCGAGAGTATGTTTGTGACGGTTCCACCATTACTTAAGGTGATCGTCAAAATACACCTTCACCCGTACCAAAAGTTCCAGATTACATTGTCACCAGGTGCTCATTATACAGATTTAGAGATTAAATGAACCGGAGTGAATCGACAGTAGTAGTAACTCTTATGAACGAGTGTTCGGGTAAAACACATCTCAGGATTTCCAGAGACTACTATTTAATACAGAGTAGGGGTATTTCTTCACTCTAGGCCTTTACTAAAACAGAGGGATTTGTGTAAAAGACCGTAAAGTCGAAAAAACGAATTCACATAGCACCCAGGGACAGTGAGAGGGGTGTGGGGTCGAACTGAAACGATTGCGTAAGTCAAAAGTGAGACAACACTAGAAAGGAAAATCTAACAAACCCGACCGAGGGGAAAGATAACAGTTTTTCTCTCTAAGTATTCTAACTTGTCTTTCCTTATATATTATCCTTATATTGTGGACTAGTAAGAAACAACCACAAAGACAGGAAGTCGTATCGCCGGTAGGTATTTATAAACAACTTATTTACTCACCTAATCACTTATTTAGTTGATACAATTTTATATAAATTTTGAGAATATCTTTCTCCTAATAAAAAGTCTATGAACTTTTAAGTTTTGCGTCCTCTTGACCTACGAATTTAGATAAGAAAACAATCAAATACATTTATAAATTGTTTATTACTTTTGAAAAAAACACTGATTACACCAAATGACTTTGGTTAGTGATTACCAAGATGAAAAAGAAGTTATCCATAACATTTCCCTCATCCGCACAGACCGCTCTCAAGTCATACATAGATATATGCATTTTGACATCATAAACAGAAACATAAGATATTAAACATTTGATTTCTTCCAGTCAGACAACAATTGGTACAACGTTTAGCGAAAAAAATTATCAAAAATGCAAGTTTTCGGACCTGTCTTTAAACGACTATTGTTCCGTTAACAAGTATTTGTAGTGGTATAACAGACTACAAAAAGATTCTACAAAACGAAGTCTGTGAGTGAAAAGAATGTTTCAAAACTTAAGGTACAAACGAAAAACATCAACTTAAGAAAAAAGGGTACTCAAATTGTACGAAAAGATTCTCCTTTGCACATAGCTATTCAAGAAGTCGTGACGATTTTAATAGTTACTTGTAGAACAGTCTGTCACTGCACACTTAGACAAAACATGCGGAGAGAGGTTCCGGTCCAAACAACTGACTCCCTTTGAAAGAGCAAAAATTTGGGTTTGGGTTGGGGTATGTAAGTGTCTTACGTCTCTGGGACTCTCTTCTGTTGCAAACTTAAACAAGGGACCGAAAGAATAAAGAGGTACAAAGGGATTTGTAATCCAAATTTTGGAACCTGAGATGAGAACTGAAATTTATAAGAAACCCACAAAAGTTGCTAGGAAATAAACGAAATCAAGTCCGTCTTAATATGGGATCAAGATTTCTAGACACTCAGTCCTCGTCTCGAAAGAAACAATACAAGGAATTCCAGGACGCCAGGTCGGGTCGTATGTAGTCGGTCACGTCGAGAGGGTCTTATTAAATGAATAGGTGATTACGGCAGATACTTTCCCCTTTATTTGGTCCAAACATATTTACGTCTTAGGATTACACTGGTGGTCGTAATTCAGCGATTACGCTGGGAGAGTAATCGATAATGAAAGTTAATCCACAAGAGTTTGTTAATCGAAAACTCGGTGTCTTAGAATAAGTATCGTATATGTAAGGGACTACTCTCTTCTTTAATGAAGTCCCTTTCGACTCGGAGTTTGAAAATTAAATCCATGATTTAAGTCTATGTAATGGAGTCAACCTGAAAGAAGAGCACCTTAATGACTCGAGTTAAGAGAACCGGTACACTAAGAGGTCGTAGTGCTCGACGAATTCTTCTCTTGATGATTTTAGGTACCCACGAATCTCTTGTGTCCCTCTATTTACGTCGTGTCTTGACAAGAAACGTTTATCGTAATTTTTAAAAGTCTAAAAGTTTCGTAAGGGTCTTTTTTTTTAGGAGTGCAGAATAATTATAATCAATTTCGGTATATAAGTGTCCAAGGATAAGAATACCCGCATAAACAGTCTTCAGAAGAAAGAACGAATAAAAATAAACCAAAAGATGACACTTTTGACTCTTGTACCTTAATGAAATTTACTACTAGTACTATCTCAAGTTTTAGATATTATTGTGAATAACGTAGACATCAGTACACTATTAAAGGTCCTACGTCAGAGTTCAAAAGAGGTTCATTCTTACCTGAGATCGGAAGGTCGTGAGGAAGGTTTGTGAGTTATACGACTACACATACATACACACAAACGTACGAGTCAGTACAGGTTGAGAAACGGTGGAGTATCTGATATCGGGAGGTCCAAGGAGACAGGTACTCTAAAGGGTCCGTTCTTATCACCTCACCCGACGGTGAAGAAAGAGATCTCCTAGAAGGGCTGGGTCCCCAATTTGGGTGCAGAGGGCGTAACAGTCCTCCTAAGAAATGGGGACACGGTAGACCCTTCGGGAAAAACAGAATCGAAAGAAAATGATAATTTTACAGAAGGTTCATGTACTGTTAAGACGGTCGAGGGTCGAAGATCCTGTTATGAGTGAACCCGCTAGTTCACCAACGTTCAAACTGGTCTCCATAGTCTACACTTAAAAGAAAACTTAAAAGAAAATAAATAAAAGAAAAATAAAAAATTTTAAAATAATAAATAAATAAATAAACAAACAAAATGAAATGTTATAACATAACCAAAACGGTATGTAGTTGTACTTAGACGGTGCCCACATGTGCACAAGGGGTAGGACTTAGAGGGAGGGTGGAGGGAGGGGCATGGTAGGGAGACCCAGTAGGGACACGTGGTCGGGTTCTTGGGACATACGACGTAACTTGGATCTGACCGCTAAGCAAAGAATATACTATAATATGTACAAAGTTACGGTAAAAGGGTTTAGTAGGGTGGGAGAGGGAAAGGGTGTCTCAGGTTTTCTGACAAGATATGTAGACATAGAGAAAACGACAGAGCGTATGTCCCAATAGTAATAGTAGAAAGATTTAAAGTATATACATGCAATCATCTTCCGTTACCGTTGGGTGAGGTCATGAGAACGGACCTTTTGGGGTACCTGTCTCCTGGGACCATCCAACGTCAGGTACCCCAACGATTCTCAGCCTGTGCTGACTTGCTGAAGTGAAAGTGAAAAGTGAAAGCATGTAGCCTCTTCCTTTACCGTTGGGTGAGGTCACGAGAACGGACCTCTTAGGGTCCCTGTCCCCTCGGACCACCCGACGGCAGATACCCTAGTGTGTCTCAACCTGTGCTGACTTCGTATGACTTCGTCGTCGTCGTATGACATAGCCACAAAAAGAAAGACCGAATGAAGTAAGACATATTAGCCGAGGTCAAAGTAGGTGGAGTAATCTTGACTAAGGTTACATAAGAAAAATTACCGACTCATTATGAGGTAACACATATACATGGTGTTGAAAGAATAGGTAAGTAGACGACTACCTGTAGATCCAACGAAGGTACAGAACCGATAATATTAGTCTACACTAAAACTGAGACAGTACACAATTGAGACGTTTGAACCTGTTCAAAGAATTGGAAAGAGTTGGAATAAAGAAGGAAGTATTGAATACTTGAGTTTAATCATGAGTACAGATGAAGTGTTCCAAAATTTTCTGTTTCTATATATATATACAAATATATAACATATATAATAAATATATATCTATTACGGGTACACGAATCATACCTCGAGTTTCATGACCCATGAGTTTCATTACCCATCGGTATAGAGTCGTCAACTTTGGTTGACAAGACATCCATGAGATATTTACAACCAACAATATTAGTAATTAACAATTGTCCTTTTTATTTTGTTGTTACTGTTCGGAACTCGTTTGATCCTTCGGATACAAATGTCACTGGCACACACACACACACGCGCGCGCATACACACATACACACGTACGTACGAGTCAAAGTGTCAACACAGACTGAGAAACTCTGGGGTACCTGACAAACAGACGATCCGAGGAGTTTAAGGTCCGTTCTTACGACCTTACCCAACGGTAAAGGAAGAGGTCTCCTAGAAGGGTTGCGTCCCTAGTTTGGACACAAAGGATACAGAGGACGTAACCGTCCACTTAAGAAATGGGTGACGTGGTGGACCTTCGGGAATGTTACCGGTATGACGGTATGTTTCTCAGTACAAGTTAGTCGATCAAAAGGACCGAGAAGAAGGAAAATGAGACACTTTTGTCGTAGAAAGTGGGTAAGGAGGGTGGGCTGAACTGTCTTAACCTTCGGTCGAACACGGGAAGTCTCGACCGGAAACCCCGGTCACGAATCAACGGACGTAGAGGAGAACGGGGGACGCGAGAGACGGAGAGAACAACTAAAGGGACACGGAAGACGGAGTAACGAGGACTACGTGTTTGGAACGTCTGTAGAAGACGGGAGGGGTCTGTCCATCTAGACCCTCTCAGACCGAAAACGAACAAGGTAACACCCGAGTCAGATCCTACGTTTACCTCTTTGTGGGTAAGAGACAACCACCCTGGGAGACTCTGTGTCCGATGAAACGTCCGACGGAGTCCGAGGATGACACGACAACTCTCGAGGGAATTGTCTATAAAGTTGAGATAAACGATGACAAGACCTAAATTAAGAAGGGTTTTGACTCTGTCCTATGGAACCCTTAATAAAACCTTTCGCGACTTACACCTCCCATAGTACTACCACAATCTTTCGCAGAACGACCAGAACTGAAATAACAACTCTACCAATACCCTTCGGTGATCTCTGAAAAAAGAAAGAAAATAAGTTTTTTATTTATTTTCGGAGAACTACTTTCACTTTCTTCTCTCACTTTTTGGACTGAATTTTGAGTTGTAAGTTTTTTGCTTCTAGTACCGTAGGCCAGGGTAGTGAAGTACTGTTTATCTACCCCTTTGTTACCTTTGTCACTGTCTGAAATAAAAGAAACCGAGGTTTTAGTGACGTCTATCACTGACGTACAGTACTTCAATTTTACGAACGAGGAACCTTCTTTCCGATACTTGTTGGATCTGTCGTATAATTTTTCGTCTCTGTAATGCACGACTGTTTTCAGACAGATCAGTTTCGATACCAAAAAGGTCATCAGTACAAACCTACACTCTCAACCTGATATTTCTTTCGACTCGTGGCTTCTTAACTACGAAAACTTGACACCACAACCGCTTCTGAGAACTCTCAGGGAACCTGAAGTTCCTCTAGGTTGGTCAGTTAGGATTTCCTTTAGTCAGGACTTATAAGTACCCTTCCTGACTACGACTTGACTTTGAGATAATGAAACCGGTGGACTACACTTCTTGACTGAGTAACCTTTTCTGGGACTGTGACCATTTCTAACGTCGTCCCCCTCTTCCCCTATCGTCTTCTACTCTACCAACCTACCGTAGTGACTGAGTTACCTGTACTCAGACTCGTTCGAGACCCTCGACCACTACCTGTCCCTTTTGACCTCACGACGTCAGGTACCCCAGCGTTTCTCAACCTGCACTGACTCATTGACTTGACTTGACTAAGTTTTATTTATAGAGGACACAGGAAAGTTGAAAGGAATCCTTTTCGTATACGACTGACACGGAGTGGATTCTTCCAGGAACATTTATTAGACACGGTTAAACCGAATCTTAACAGAATGGTCTATATATAGGGGGTTAAAAACAAAAGAACGATAAAGTCAATTAGAATAAAACTTCTCATCCCATTTTGTCTTCCTTTTCGTCCTGAAATTCTTTCTAATCCCTTTTAGTGAGTCTCTTTACTTCCTGTTATTGTTTCTCTTCTATACTGTTGTTTCTTTTGTCTACCTTTCCTTTACGTTATCAGAAGGGAAAACTCATGGAACGTGGACTATCTTTCTTCGGTACGGGAGACCGAAGAGGAGACGAAAATAAATTTTATAAAGAACGAGGATTAAATTTATAATAGTAGAAAGTATAGTCTGAGATTCGGCAATGTCTCAGATTTATTTCAAACTCTTGGAGTAAAAGTTCCAAAATTTCTATTGAAACACTATTCCATTGTCATCAATATATATACATACATATAAACAGGTTCCCGATGATTTTTGTCACATTCATTCTACAACTTAATTTTGAGTGTTTATTGATACAAACAGTGGAAAGATAACCGTTCATTGAACCGTCGTCTACCCTAAAGGATTTATTTATAAGACGAAATGTGGAGTTCTCTTTTAAAAATAAATTTATTAGTTATGTTAAATATCTTCACTTCGTTTTTTTTTTTTTCTGTTTTCTTTAAAGAATAAAATATTCCTGTTTCAATTTTTTTTACGTTTTATGATGGGTCACAACCTAAAAACCTTTCGTCAGAGTCCCTTCATGACAAATAACAGGTCTTACAGAGTCTTTCACATGCATCTTGTCCATCGTTTTTAAGCTCCCGTGACCACTCCCTTATACAAACTAAATAAATATAAGACATTGACAAGTCTTATCGGGGACAAATCTGTCTCGGTCCATGCCAGGTGAGTCGAGCCGACAAGGAAGTCTCCTCGTGGGTGCTAGAGGTAAGGGTGTTGACCGGGGTGCTTTCGGATGGGTCAAGAGTTGGTCGGGTGTAGTCAGGAGAGCAACCTTAGCCCTCTACCCACCTCCACCACTCCCCTCTTTGTCAGAGAAACAGATACATATTTTTGTATAATTCGACAAATGACAGTTTATAACGAAATCGTGACTCACCTTCGATAAGGAAGAAAATAGGGGTTTGGTTTCTACCTTCATACATAATTATAAGTGAGTAAAAAGAAAAACAACAAAAGCGAACACGTATGAAGACAATTTTGTGTACGTCAAAACTCTTGAAACGGTAAATTATTACCGTCTGTAAAGGAAGAAAAATAAAAACAATAGATGTTAAAGGGTCTGAGTGACGTAAAAACCCCCCTTTCGGAGGGAACTGAAATACAGATCTAGTCAAGAACATACATGACAACCCCGTGTATAAACTAATGTTACTTAATTTTATGTAAAATTTCATAAAAGACCTCAGTCATTGGGTGTGATATCCCCGGTCCGTCCATAGTACTTAAAGACTTGGAAGACCCATATTCTTTTATTCTTAATTTATTGAACATAACACTGTTTCGACACGGGACCAGAATCACGTAATTTGAGGTACTTCTATCCTTTATGAGAATGACACAAATAACAACACAGAGGTAGTTATTCATGTCCGAGACCACGAATCAACTGTAAGTAACTCTTATCAATTTACTAAATTATGAAGTCACTTATGTTAGACCCGAAAAGAGGATAACGAGGTGATTTCTTTCACAGACAAAATCCACTAGTCGTTGAGAATCTTAACGTTGTGATATTGTAGTTTAGTAATGTAACATGTGAAATTTGAATCTGTCACAATATACTGTTAATATAGAGTTATTTCGACCTTTTTTAAAAAATTTTTATTAACTTTTCGGGTTGTGATATATAAGTCCGGAATAAAGAGGAAAGTTTCTAGCCTCCCGTAAAATGTACTAACACAAATAGGAGATACGTTAAAAGAATGGAACTGATAGACTACTGTAAAACACGTCAAAAGAAGGATGAAGAGGTCAACGAGGATAAACCAGAGTAAAGAAGTAGACGAAAATTTTACGGAAGGAGGGTTATACCACAGAAGGAGAGAGGACAAATAAGGAGACAAATGAATTAGTAAGGGTACCGAAGTTACGAGAGATAAATGATAAATGATTTATGTGACTGTATAGAATGTAAAGTACTTTTATACGAGTAAATTTTCAAAACCTGACCACAAAACACAATTTTATCCAATAGATGTAAAAATCGTAACCCACCAATGACCGAGGGTTTAAAGTAAAATATGAGTGACATCTGATCTCCTCCGTCTGTTTCTCAATCCAGATCCGTCTCAATATCGCGACCCTCGCCAGCCCCGCCCCACCCATACCTCAATCATAGGTAAAACTACCACTGTTTATGATATCTCTTTATTTGCATGGTCTTTATCACAAATTGTTTTATGGACCCATTGGGTACCGAGTCAGTTCAAGTGAGTATTTTAGTTGTTAGTGTCGTCGTTCCATGTTCAGTCTGTCTTAAGATTCGAGTTTTGTGTTTGACTTTATAGTCTTGTCCCTGGGTCCCAGGTTCAGTCTCTTTATTGATCCAAAACTTTGACTTCCAAACCAAACCAGAACCTTGGGTCCCCGTCTGACTTATTGTCTTGAATAGGATCGACGACCCCATAACCGTCCGACTTATGACCTATCCGGTATCCACTGTATTCACAGGTCCCCCAAGACTGAATGGTCCCATCCCGACTTAACCTTTCTGAACTCGTATTAACTACAGTCGTGACTGTAAGTGATACTCAATGGACAAGTATAACTTTACACCTAACTTTCACATGGGGACTTTTTATGTTTGTCTCTGGTTCTTAAAGGGACCCGTCCTAATAAGTATTAAATTGAATTCCAAAGTCTGACAGTCACAAGATAAGGTAGACCCTGAGGACGCGGTCCGTCGGATACACTATCGCTAAGAAAGTGGACCTCACCTCGTTGAAATGTGACCCTCAACCGTTCATTATACTTCACCTCATCGAAGTCATTCCTTAAATCTTACTCACTTCTCCGACTTCTGTCCCTGTCGTGTCTACCCATTTCTTTACGGGCACAACCGACACTCATAGACCTTTCGACGCATTCTCCTCTCTTCTTCGACAACTCAGACCTTTCCTAGACGCATTGTAAAACCTTTCTTTTCAGTGAACCAAAAAATTTTTTTCACTATCCTTTTCATAGTGACTCAACACCAACTCACTGTCACTTTAGGCTTTGACCCTAGTTCAAAGATTCTCACGAACTCCGGAATCTTTCTTGTCATAATGAACTTCTCATCTCTAGTTTCTAACTCAGTCGACTGAACCTTTATATCAGACTTACCAATCGGGAAATTTACGAACTGATGATACAGTATGACGTACCTCAGTTATACTTACAGAAATATCGATGGATAAGAAAAAAAATTTAAATTTAAATAAATAAAATTAACCTCCGATTAATGAATTATAACATAACCAAAACGGTATATAGTTATAGTTAGACGGTGTCCACATGTACACAAGGATTAGGACTTGGGGGGAGGGTACAGGGAGGGGTATGGTAGGGAGACCCAGTAGGAGTACGTGGTCGGGGTTCGTAGGACATACGACGTAGTTTGGACCTGACCGCTAAGCAAAGACTATACTATAACATGTACAAAGTTACGGTAAGAGGGTTTAGTAGGGTGGGAGAGGGAGAGGGTGTCTCAGGTTTTCTGACAAGATATGTAGACACAGAGAAAACGACAGAGCGTATGTCCCAATAGTAATGGTAGAAAGATTTAAGGTATATATACACAATCATATGATATAACCACAAAAAGAAAGACCGAATGAAGTGAGACATATTAACCGAGGTCAAAGTAGGTGGAGTAATCTTGCCTAAGTTTACATAAGAAAAATTGCCGACTCATTATGAGGTAACACATATACATGGTGTCGAAAGAATAGGTAAGTAGACGACTACCTGTAGATCCAACGAAGGTACAGGACCGATAACATTTGTCACGACACTACTTGTAACCCCATGTACACAGAGAAAGTTAAGACCAAAGGAGCCACATATACGGGTCGTCACCCTAACGACCCAGTATTCCGTCAAGATAAACGTCAAAAAATTCCTTAGAGGTGTGACAAGAGGTATCACCGACATGATCAAACGTAAGGGTGGTTGTCACATTCTCTCAAGGGAAAAGAGGTGTGGGAGAGGTCGTAAATAACGAACATCTGAAAACCTAGCGTCGGTAAGACTGACCGCACTTTACCGATGGATAAGAACATTCATTGACAAATGGGATTTCAAATTCTACTTTTTCATTTCTGTATGGGACGTACTTTCATTTGAACACATAATAGAGACCGATTGATTTCGAACTCACTATAATAAAATCGTTATGTAAAAGATTACATCGATGAAGAACATTATCTCTGTACATTTTATGTAAACAAATGTTATGTACTTTTACACAAGAGTTGGAGAAAATCAATTTTCCTTACTAAGATACCGACTTACCTTAATTAGTATAGGAAGATAAACAATTCCGTAAGGAAGTAGTTTAAAACAAAACATTGACGATAACACGAACCACGACTTTATCTTATCTGCCTATCTTACATATGATAGGTCTTCTAATACAAATTATCTCCTGGTCCGTTCCTTTACGATTCACAGTAATCTCTATTCTATGTTCTTACAGTACCTTCGAAATTCCCTTAGGAATCAGGTCTGATACTTCTTACTTCAGGTCAAGATATTGATAAATAACCCTCCGCTATTATTGGATACACAACTCAAAACTCCTTGTTTCGTTAATCAGTTCTCTTATGAGGTCTCTCTCATTACACCTGTTGCAGTACTTCTGCATGATATTGTTCGACGTATAGTGTTTAATGTTCATTAAATAATGTCTCATATCGTATCTCCACAGTCTCTCAATCCTGTCTCTTCTCCACGTCTCTTTGTGATCTGTCTATAGACCATTGGTCCGATATCTACTCGGAATATCGAGTACACTTTCCGAAACATAAATAGGACTGTAGTTACTATCAGACTTTAGAAACTTCTCACAATTGGAGTCTATGATAAAAGTCCAAACAGAACATTTCCGTAAAAGTACTGTTATCTCACCTTGTACCGATCTTTCTATACTCGGACCCCGTTTGATACAACGTTGGATTGATCTAACATAACATAGTCATATTCAAAAATTTGATTCCACTACCGTCACCTTTATTTCTTTTTCTTCGTACCAAGTTCCTATAATTACTCTGCTCCTACTCTGCTCCTTCCTGACTTATTTACTTCACTAGGGACTCTAATGGGGTCGACCGACGGACCTCTTAAAGGTGGATATAGGTGTACATCGAATTGTCTCAGAAACTGGACTCCTTTGTTTTGACCCTGAAGTCGTTCTGGTTTCATTCTTCCCAAACGTCTCATCTCATGATCTTCCCCCTCTTCTCTCTTCCCCTCTCTCCCTTCCCCCTTGTCGTCGAGGTCTCTAGAAGTCCCGAGGAATTTAAGAAGTTGAAACATTACTAGAAGTGTACGTACACTCCCTTCTCAGGTCCCAACTCCTTTCTTTGCGAATTTTCATTGCCTCTTTTGTTGCTGACATTAAGTAAGTCCTAGTCTAGTCCTTTTCATAGAATGTGATCGGAATCACCTTTTTGAACAGTAACTATTTCGTGGTCTACACACACATAAACACACACACACACGTACGTGGGTCAGTACAGGTTCAGAAACGTTGGGGTACTTGATGTCGGTCGGTCCGAGGAGACAGGTACCTTAAGAGGTCCGTTCTTATGACCTCTCCCAACGGTAAAGGAAGAGATCCCCTAGACGGGTTAGGTCCTTAGTTTGCGCAAACAGAGAATACAGAGGACGTAACCGTCGTAATCCTTCTCGTGAGGTTTCCCATGACGACTTTATTACTCCATTGTAAACAGGGTCTTATTCTGCTGAGACTAGAGCAGCTGTTAAATTTCGAAGTTTTCCTAGCCTAATAAACGTTAATTCAACTGATACCGAGTCTTTTGTAAAGTTCTGATAAATCGTTACATGTTTTTATAGATCGTGGGTCATTATAAACATCATATTCTTATGTTTTGTAGAACATGGTGTTTCCCATCCTAAATACGACAGACCGTAGGTTATTTTTAACAATCTGTACGTTTCTGTGTCCTTTTATACTGGGTGTTACTTTCCTTTTCAGTTAATAGTCTTTGTCTGGGTCTTTACTGTATATACTATCTAAGTAATCTGTCTATAATTTTCAATAATATTATTATAAGATATACAAGTTCTTCTATCCCCTTCCTAACTTATACCATTTACCTCTGTGTTTTCTATAAAATGTTTCTGAGTTTAGTCTAAAGATCTCGATTTTATTATGACATTTTAATTTTTTTTACATGACCTACATAATTATCGTCTAGTCTTGGACATCTCCTTTTCTCATTACTTAAACTTCTGTTTCGTTTTACTTGATTGGTCCTACCATATGTCTTTCTTTTTACTGACTTTTTATTTAGTAATTACTTATCATCTTGTTATATTTCTGTGGAGTAAATACACTTTAACCTCAAGGACTTCACTCCCAGTCTTTTTGAAAACTTCTTTATTACCGAATTTAAAAAGTTTTAAACTCCTTTTTATATTTGGGTTCGTATTCTGTAAGTCTCTTTTGAAGTAGTTTCGTGTAGTACTATTAATTTAAGGAATTCTGGTTTCAATTTCTTCTCAGACATTCCTGAGTCTCTACTTCCTGTATAATCCATAACTCCTTGTTTCCGTTCTTACCGCCATCAGCTGAAGTTTTACCTTCGCTCGGTAACCTCGTAAGGTGACGTTTAGTCCTCTCGTCTCGTAGGTTTTGTGACTTTCTTCCTTTTTACCAGTGAATTTATAGAAAGTCTTAATTCCACTTTGTTTTGTAAAAAGTCCTCCCATACCTTTGGGTGAGGTTATAAGAACGGACCTCTTAGGGTACCTGTCTCCTCGGACCATCCGATGTCAGGTGTCCCAGCATTTCTCAACTTGTACTGACTTCACTGAATCGCACGTACGTGTGTGTTTTGGCAAAAGTCCGTTTGTTCTCGACTTTCTTAATTATTAGTCGTCTGGACGTACCACCTCTTCCGTTATCGTTGGATGAGGTCATGAGAACGGACCTTTTAGGGTACCTGTCGTCTTGGACCACCCGCCGGTAGATACCCCAGTGTGTCTCAACCTGTGCTGGCTTCACTGAAACGTTGTCGTCGTCGTCGTCTGGACGGACCGTTCTTTACAATTTTCAAGAATCAAACTTCCGTCTAGTATGGTATACCTTTAGACCTAAATGTTTCTTCTTACTTCTCGTGGTTTATACCCTTTATACACTCAATTATATTTATAAATTTCTATTGACTGATGACTGTGAAGGGAACGTCAGATCAACAATTCTAAGACCTGAAGGTTACGACCCCCGTGTATAAGTTAGAGACCAGTCCCTTGATCTAGGGTGTATGACACGTAACACCAATTTTTTTTTTTCTTTCTACTAGGTGATAACTTTTGTTTTCATTACCGTTTTATCGCAATCCGAATATTGTATAAGGCCGAAGGGACCATCGAGTCAACCATTTCTTAGACGGACGCCACGTCCTCTGGGTCTAAACTAGGGTAGTTAGTCTTTCTAGAGGACCTCTTTCTTTACCTTTTGGTGAGGTCATAGGAACGGACCTTTTAGGGTACCTGTCTCCTCGGACCACCCGACGTCAGGTACCCCAACGTTTCTCAGCCCATAATGACTCGCTGATTGTGACATTGTATAAATCCTCAGATTATAAACTTTATTATCGTCCTACCAAAATTCCCGTCTTTAGATTCATGATATCATAACATTCCAAGAATATAGTCTGCACTTCAAAATATTATAATAAACTTCCATCAGACACTAATCAATTCTTATACATAAAATTTAGTTTTCGCCAACAATGTGTGAATATGTGTACACGTGTGTGTATGTTCATATCGATTATTCGATTGTTTCCCTTTTTGCACATGAGTCTTTTTTATGACATAATTAGGTTTTATTACGTCTTTTTCTCGTTTTTACTTGTTTTTTTGTCTACTCTGCCTATGTCTTAGATATGGTTCGACCGGTTAAAATTGTCTTAGTACAGTTGTTAGTGCAATCTATATTTGACGAATTCGTGAGAGTTGATTTTCCGTCTCTAAGAGTCTTACCTATTTTTCCTTTCTGGGTCGATATATATAACAGACGTTCTTTGGATGAAATCTATATATCTGTGTTTATCCAATTTTTTAGTTTTCTACTTTTTTCTATATGATGCGATTGTGATTAGTTTTCTTTCGACCACCCTTAAATTTTACTACGTTGATGAAACCTTTTGTCAAACTGTCAAAGAATTTTTCGATATATATGTGAATGGTATACTAGGTCTGTAAGGTGAGGATCCATAAATACGTTCTCTTACTTTCGTATACAGATATGTTTCTGAACGTGTACTTATAAGTATCGTCGATATAAACGTTATCGACTTTTGCTTTTTCTTTAAGTCTCCAGGTAGTTGTCCAATTTTCTATTTATTTAACACCGATTAAGTGTTTACTTTATGAGAAGTTATTATTTTTCCTTACTCGGTCACTAAGTGTCTTGTCGTTTTAACTTAAAGTACTATCAATACGACACACCTTCTTCGGTCTGTAATTTCATATGTATGACATACTCAGAGAAACATATTTTAAACTTTTACATGTCATTAAGTGTTACTTCCTTTCGTCTAGTCACCAACGGACCCATTCTTCCCCTGTCCTCTCCACCTAATGGTTCTCCGTGTTCCTTTCGAAACTCCCACGACTTCCATACACAGGTAACAGAACTGACTGAACTACCAAAGTGTACAAAAATACAGACAGTTTTCCAACCTTAACATGTGAAATTTATACATATTGAATGATATACAGTCAATAGATTGCTTTTATTAATGCCACTGTTTATCAGTTCTTTCAACCAATGTGTCTATGTCAACTCTGGGGTTGAGTCCAACTTCTGATACTTACAGAAACATATGTTTAAACATTTTGCCGTATGTAAAAAAACCAGTAGTTACAATCCTCGACTCAGTGTCTTTGTCTCTTACACTTTAGAAACTCCCTGGTCCGATCAATAAAAGGTCCTTAGTGTCTAGTGACAGTTTTGTCATCACAGACGATTAGTCACTCTCCCAAACAGAGTCTTACTTCGGTAATAATCTCTTTACGTTTAGTTTTGGTGTTACTCCATGGTGAAGTGTGGTCAGTCTTACCGACGCTAGGTTTTTAGACGTTCGTTATTTACGACCTCTCCCACACCTTTTTTCCCTTGGGAGGACGTGACAACCACCTTTACGTTTGATCATGTCGGTGATACCTCTTGTCACACCTCTAAGGAATTTTTTGACGTTTATCTTGACGGAATACTGGGTCGTTAGGGTGACGACCCGTATATGTGGCTCCTTTGGTCTTAACTTTCTCTGTGTACTTGGGGTTACAAGTAGTGTCGTGACAAATATTATCGGTCCTGTACCTTTGTTGGATCTACAGGTAGTCGTCTACTTACCTATTCTTTCGACACCATGTATATGTGTTACCTCATAATGAGTCGGCAATTTTTCTTAAGTAAACTTAGTCAAGACTACTCCACCTACTTTGACCTCGGCTAATATGTCTCACTTCATTCGGTCTTTCTTTTTGTGGTTATGTCATATGATTGTGTATATATACCTTAAATCTTTCTACCGTTACTGCTGGGACATAGGTTCTGTCGTTTTTTCTGTGTCTACATATATTGCCTGAAAACCTGAGTCTCCCTCTCCCTCTTCCACCCTACTAAACCCTCTTACCGTAAGATTGTACATATGATAGTACATTCTTAGCTTAGCGGTCAGATACAGACTGCGTCCTATGTCGTACGAACCCCGACCACGTACCCCTACTGGGTCTCTCTACAATACCCCTCCCTCCACCCTCCCCCCAAGTACAAACCCTTGAGTACATTCTTAATTTCTAAAATTTTAATTTTTTTTTTTTCTTACTTCGGTCAAAATACGCCATATAAGTAATTACGTGTTCCTGACTTCTTCTTGAGTTACAACGGTACTCTCTTAATTGAGTGAAATAGTGCACAACGGAAACGATGATCACGAATCCGTGAGCTCTCTTAAACTGAATTACATAAAAACTGATAGAACTATTGTACGACATAAATTATTTACAAAAGATTATATTATAAACGTAACGGTCGACCAAAGTATAGAGGGAACATGAAAAATTATTTGACCAATCTCTACTCGAATTTTCGTGCCTTATTGTTACCTGTCTCGTCACATATAAATCATAGAAGAAACTGGATGTCTTAATATTGTAGTCGAAAGTTCCTTTCTAACGTTTTTTTTAAGGGTAATTAACAAGAATCAAGACGGTAAACGTAGTAAGCACACATGTCGTGGAACGTTAAGATCTTATGTTACAAGACGTTCCCATCTATGTGACACCCAAGACGGCGAGGATCACTACGATACTAGTCGATATTGAGTTTTTATGGTCTACCGACTGACATTAGTTTGTTATTACATTGTCTCTTTCTAATTAGGACTCAAAACTTATACTACAATTTGAAAATGTTTAGATAAAGTTGAATTCGGGACCACTGGTTAAATACCAAAGTATCTATACCTCTTCCTTTACCGTTGGGTGAGGTGATAAGAACGGACCTTTTAGGACACCTGACTCCTCGGACCTCCCGACGACAGGTATCCCAACGAGTCTCCGACTGTACTGACTTCACTGAATCGTACGTACGTACGTAACCTCTTCCTTTACCGTGGGGTGAGGTCATAAGAACGGACCTCTTAGGGTCTCTGTCTCCTCGGACCACCCGACGACAGATATCCCAACGTGTTTCGACCTGTGTTGACCTCGCTGAATCGTCGTCGTCGTCGTCTGTATATTTTACATCTTATAACACTATACCCTCGATACCCAGATCTAAACAGTCATAAACGACAAAATTCTTAGAATCTTATGTTAGAATCGAGTTGGACGACTACAGAGGTATAGATGCACACATTGACTTTTATCCATTCTGATTGACACGTAAATTTCGGTGTCACTTTCGGGGGGAACTAAGACATTTACTCTGTCTCAGTCCGAACAAAGGAAACAGGAGAAGTGTGGACTAAGTACCGAAATAACGTAAATAATCCTAATAATCCCAGAACAGAGAATACATTCGAGAAACTCTCGTCCTTAACACTAAAAGTAGAAACGTAGGGGTCGTTGTTCTGTGTTACGTAAACAAGTTAATTACTTATTTACTTTAACCTCAATATATTAGGTCGTTAATAGTAATAGGAATTCCAGAAGTGATAATTGAACGTAGTGATCACTACAGATAATGTACAAAATGTTTACGTCAAAACAAACGTATCGTCTCGGTCTCGGGTCAAAAACAAACAAACAAATAAAGTATAACTTACCAGATTCGTCCACCATGAGAATTTCCGATTCCTTCATGTAAACTAATTGACGAAGGTACCCGATTCTCTTTTAACTACCGATCTAAAAGGAATGACGTATCTTGATGTAGAATGTGTCAGTTTCTCTTCGGTAAATAAATCCATTTCATAGGATCTTCCATTGACAAGTCAAAAACAACGAGTTCTTATTTACTCGTGACACCACGACCTCTTCTGATGACTCTTAGGAAACCTGTCGTTCCTCTAGTTTGGTCAGTTAGGATTTTCTTCACTTGGAACTTATAAATAACCTTCCTGACCACGAATTCGACTTCGCGGTTATAAAACCAGTGGACTAATCTTCTCGGTTGAACAACCTTTTCTGGGACTACGACCTTTTCTAACGCCCGTCCTCTTCCCTCACTGTCTCCTACTCTACCAATCTACCGTAGTGGTTGAGTTACCTGTACTCAAACTCGTTCGAGTCCCTCTACCACTTCCTGTCCCTTCGGACCGCACGACATCAGGTACCCCAGTGTTTCTCAACCTGTGATGAATCACTGACTCGTTGTTGTTCAACATCAAAATTTCAACAAAGGTTTACTCGTCTCACGCACCGTAGTCCTTATGGAATCGTAGTCGGAGAGGACGAGAGGAACTTCGGAGAATTTCCGACCCATGGACACACAGACTAAGACGACTCTGTAGTAACGAGTAGTGGAATAAAAGAACGGGTTTAGGACTTACACAAACAAGACAAAAAGAAGGTAACGTGAGTGTATCGTTTATTGTGGGGACTTAGTTAAATTCAGAGGTGGAAAAGAGACTACGGTTACCTTCTTTACTTAATGTAACTCATTGTGTGTATATACCAGAGGTGAAGGGGACACGAAAGTTATGATGAGAGGTAACGAGATCGGAAAGAGATCGGTCAAGAATGACAGAAGGAGGTTTTTACAATGAAGGTCGGAGTCGTGACAAAATTTTACAACTGAGGTACTTAAAGGTAGAAGAGAGAAGAAACGGTAGGGAGAGTAGTCGTCTACTGAGGACGAATTATAAGATGTCTTTCTGACCTTTAATGACCTATCCTTATGAGAGTAGAGAAGATAAGGGAAAAGGACAACGGTATACTTCAGAGGCCTCTTCCGTTACCGTGGGGTGAGGTCATGAGAACGGACCTTTTAGGGTACCTACCTCCTCGGACCATCCGACGTCAGGTACCCCAGCGATTCTCAGCCTGTGCTGACTCGCTGAAGTGAAAGTGAAAAGTGAAAGTACGTAACCTCTTCCTTTACCGTTGGGTGAGGTCACAAGAACGGATCTCTTAGGGTCCCTGCCCCCTCGGAACACCCGACGGCAGATACCCGAGCGTATCTCAGTCTGTGCTGACTTCGCTGAATCGTCGTCGTCGTCGTCGTATACTTCAGAGAGCAAAGGATCTGGTCACAAGGACAGAAAGACGGATTTATCCTGCAAAACATAATTGTGATGGCTGGGAGAGAGAGAAGTCAGAAGTAAGAGAAGATCGAGAAAGGATAGACGTAATTCTGTGGTAGTCTAGAGGGTAAACAATGTTTAGGAATGTAAGGGGGATCAAAAACGGTAGAAATGGTATTTCTGTAAAATACAAAATACTTTGTGATGATAAAAAATACAGTAAAATAGAAGTAAAGTCAGGACTTGTACGGTTTGACCAAAGGTCGAATTGATTAGGATGGAGACTTTGAGGAATTCTTTTCAGTCTTTACCGAAATATCTTTTTAATACACCTATTGAAAGTCCTAAATAGAATAATTAGAGGACCACTGTAAAACCGTAACACCAAGTGATGAAATAAATAAATTATAAAAAAACTACACCCGGTAAAATTTTCAGAAATAACTTAAACAATGTCATAACTAAGACAAAATACAAAACTAAAAAACCCGTACTCCGTACACCTTAGAATCGAGGGACTGGTCCTCGACTTGGGTAGAGCACGGTGGTTGGTGGTGGGGGGTGAGCGGGGGTGGAACGTAACCTTCCACTTCAGAATTGGTGACCAGGTGATTCCTTCACCAAGAAAAAAGAGTTCTTCGAAAAGAGAACCTAGTAGTCTATTAAAAGAGAGGACTAAAGGGAGGTTAGTGAAATCTAAGAAGAGAGTCTAACTAAACGTCGGAGGACAAAGAGACGGAAAGGGAGTTCTCAGTCAAAAGGAGTTTCAAGCCCAGTTCCGTTTCAGACCAAGTTCCAGAATAGAACATGAGTCACAGTACACAAGGGACGTACTAGAGGAAGCGAGAACCCAGAACTTCACGGTTGAGAAACTAACTCCGAGAGTTTAGGTATAGGAACAAGAGAGAAAAGGGGACCTGGGTTGATAGAAGACCTCTGGAAGTGAACTCAAGGAGTATATTTATAATCTGAGAGGTACAGAGGTTTTTGTTACACTCAAAAAGGAGGGTTACACGAAGAAAAGAACACTAAATACCGTCATTCACCGTCGTGGGTCCACAGGGTGGGGTACACAGAAGAATCTATAGCCAGAGGTAAGGGTACATGTATAAGTCAATCGGTGGGTCACGACACTGACAACAGAGATTTATAGAGATTTAGAAAGTTTAAGAGAGAGACTTGTACTAGGGAAGGGATGAAGACAGTGGTACGAGAGTGACCGTTATGATTAATTAGGTTAAGAAAAGAGGTGGGGATCCGACGGAATAAGATTAGGGTAGAGACGTGACTTCGGTCTCACTACAAAGAGGTAATTGTGAACGTGAACTTTGAGAAATCACTGGCGTGTAATGGAAGTCTTATTTCGTGTTCGGAGAATGTACCGAATGTGCAGGAAGTACTTAACGGGAGCTGAATAGCGGGGTAGAGTAGAGAGTAGTTACGTTCGAAAAGGAGATCTAAGAACAGAAGGTCGTGAGGAAGGTTTATAAGTTATACGACCACACACACACACACACACACACACACACACACACACACACTCACGAGTTAGTACAGGTTGAGAAACGGTGGGTTACCTGACATCGGGTGGTCCGAGGAGACAGGTACCCTAAAGGGTCCGTTCTTATGACCTCACCCAACGGTAAAGGAGGAGGTCCCCTAGAAGGGTTCGGTCCCTGACTTGGAGGGAGAAATCACAGAGGACGTAACCGTCCACCTAAGAAATTGTGACCGCGGGGGACCCTTCGAGTTATACGATTGGAAGAAGAGTAAAGACCTTGAAGTGTACAGGACAAAGGATACGTACCCTATAAGAATGGTTAGAGAGTTGAACTCAAGAATCAAATCTGTAACAAGTGATGTTCAGAAAAGATTGCCGAGCTCAGTCCGAATCCACGATAAGTATGGACGAAGGTAGAATAAGATATGAAACAATAGATACTACCGTAGACAGTCTCGAATAGATAGTTATATAAAAAGGACGTGACATCGAAATATCCCCTACTCAGTACAACCTAATATCGATATAAAAACCGTTGACTATATATGACCACGAATTGCTACCAATTACTTCACTGACTTACTTACAAATATACTTATTTACTTAATTATAGAGAAAAAGGTGAATGTAACGGACCAAAGTAAGTAACTAAATAATACTTTAAACACACAGAAGAACCCGTCGAATGAAGGAAGTCTAGATACATTTTAATCAAATCGGGTGTAATGACAAAAAAGATCTTTAAGTTTCGAGTAGAGTCCTAGAACAGTGTAAAGACCAACCGAAAACGGGAGTACTGATGACTGAGGGGTTCGAGAACCCTGATAATAAGGAAAAGACGTAGTTCAGTCGGGTATCGTTGAGTTCAGGAAAGTGTTAAAAGTTCCTCAGAATGTATATTCTTAACACTTACACCCTTTAAAATGATTTTGTTACCCACCCTCCCATACCTACGTTCTATACCTCCCAAAGTATAAGGTCGTCACGTTTGTCGAAGTTTACCTTAGACGATGGTGGTCCCCAGAGATTGGCCAGGTAAAGTCACTAAGAGAATTGGCAGAGAAACACGAGGAAGCCAGATAAACAAGAAGGAACGTACGATTCAGTGAGTCAGTACAGACTGAGAAACACTGACATACTTGACATCGGGTGGTCCGAAGACACAGGTACCCTAAGAGGTCCGTTCTTATGACCTCACCCAACCGTAAAGGAGGAGGTCCCCAAGAAGGGGTGGATCCCTAGTTTGGGCACAGTGAACACAGAGGACGTAACTGACCGTCAAAGAAAAGGTGATCGTGGTGAACTCTTACAAGAAGAAATTGGGAAAATGTTTTCGGTCTAAGAGGAAGTAGAATATGTTTTATTAAATCGATAAGAGACTGGAACGATCGAAAAGAGATTAAAAGATTAGACACAGAAGACCAGAGTGAAAAATGGAGCTTGTCTACACTCTCAACCTGACACTTCTTCCGACTCGTGGCTTTTTAACTACGAAAACTTAACACCACAACCTCTTCTGAGAACTCTCAGGGAACCTGTCGTTCCTCTAGGTTGGTCAGATAAGATTTCCTCTAGTCGGGACCCACAAGAAACCTTCCTTACTACGATTTCGACTTTGAGGTTATGAAACCGGTAGAGTACGTTTCTCAACTGAGTAACTTTTTCTGAGACTACGACCCTCCCTAACTCCCGTCCTCCTCTTCCCCTACTGTCTCCTACTCTACCGACCTACCGTAGTGACTGAGCTACCTACACTCACACTCACTTGAGACCCTCAACCACTACCTGTCCCTCCGGACCGCACGACACTAAGTACCCCAACGTTTCTCAACCTGTACTGACTCGCTGACTTGACTTGACTTGACTTGATCGGTTAGTTTTCACCAAGGAATGAATTTTGTTACGGAAAATTGAGAGTAATATTAAGAAAGTAAGTAAGGAAGTAAGTAATAACTCCATGTACTCCACGATCAGTGGTAAGATTCACACCACTCGTGTCTTCAATTCCTCCAACCCAGGAAATAGAACTTCTTGAGACAGACCACCCCCTTATTTTCACGTTTCTTTTTCATACAAATACCACGACTCTCCGCTACCTCTCCCCTACCGATCGGCAGATCGTAACGTCTGACTACGGTCTAACTCCTTAGAACTCTTCACTGACCTGATCTCTTTCCTCCAACGTCCAAATTTGAAGAAATAGTTTTAACATCAATATTTACCATCCGTCACTAACACCACCTAACCTTTCTCCCAACACCGACTGTTGTCGCGGAAGTAAAACATCGGTCGAGTCTCTAAAAGACTTCTTTGTCCACCTATCTATTAGCCCAATAACCTCAAACTATTCGAGAAAAGACCCCAACCAGATAATGTTCCTCGTTTCTAACAATAATACCAACAAGTCAGTGATTGAGTACAGACCGAGACGTCAGGGTACCCGACGTCGTGCGGTCAAAGGGGCAGGAAGTGATAGAGGGTCTCAAACGAGTCTAAGTACAGTTAAATCAGTCACTACGAGAGATTGGTAGAGTAGGAGACGACGAGGGAAGAAGAAAACGGAAGTCAGAAAGGGTCGTAGTCTCAGAAAAGGTCACTTAACCAAGAAGTACAGTCCACCGGTTTTATAACCTCGAAGTCGAAGTCGTAGTAAAGAAAGTCAGTTATAAATCCCAACTAAGGGAAATCCTAACTGACCAAACTAGAGGAACAAAAGGTTCCTTGAGAGTTCTCAGAAGGGATCACGGTGTTAAACTTTCGTAGTCAAGAAGTCACGAGTCGGAAGAAATCCCAGGTTGAGAGTGTAAGTATGTATTGATGATCTTTTTGGTAACGAAACTGCTATGTCTGGAAACAACCTGTTCGCTACAGAGAGGAAAAATTATACAACAGGTATCCAAACAGTATCAAAAGAAAGGTTCCTCGTCTCTAACACCATGTCGTGTTTAAGATCGTCAGATCTATACGACCTACATTTAGACACAAGGGACGATACATCTTCCTTTAAACACACTTGACATATTGAAGACACTAGGATAAAGAAATTTACTCCCCCTTTTGTGAATTGCGAGAAAAAGTTTAATAACACTCCTAGGTCACTCTATTACATACGCACACAATAAATTTTCTTTATATTTTTATGTATTTACATTCGATAAGTAGTTATCGATGACTAAAACGGTCCTATTTTTGAATTACAAGTCTTCAATATTCGACATCGAAAACACTTGTTTTTCAAGATTCAGAATTTTTGTGAGGTCCCTATACCCATATCACTAAGTGTTTCATCTATGTATTTATGTTTCAGAAAATATCGGTTCAAATAAAATAAAATATAAACGTACATGAACCGTTGTAAAGATTTAGTCACTACGTTGTCTTTCTACTTGGTGTCATTTGGACTGTAGAAGTCTAACTTCTACTACTCGAGTCTAAGAATTATGACTATTACCAAGGTTTAAAAACAGGTAAGTCAAACTACCATGGAAGACGGATGTCTCTCAGAGGAAAAGTACACATAAATTATTGTTTTCTTACGAAAGTTGGACACTCAATTAAATGTTTTGTCGTTTGACATTGTAGAGACTTCCGATGTCTGAGTGTCTTTCCGTTGGGTTTTAGATATTTTTACTAGAATTCGGTAATCGACCGAGACCCGACTTTCTCGAAGTCCTTTGTAACGAACACTATGTTACATTGAAATTTTGTCTTTTTAAACGTCCTATTTTTTACTTTATTTTTCATGAAACTACATCTAGTCATATATTAAGAGTTTTCTTTGTAAAAATCTTGTCCTGAAACTCGAATCTTTAACAAACGCCTATTTGAAAAAATGAGTTTATGTCTTACTTGATAATAAACGTTGAATTGGAAGGTACATTCGTTTTCTCGTCACATATTTCTTCTTTAAATTTAACATCAGAGGGTAGGAAAATCGTAATTCCCGAAGGGACCACCGAGTCTACCATTGCTTAGCCGTACGTCACGTCCTCTGGCCTCAAACTAGGGACCCAACCCTTCTAGGGGACCCCTTTCCTTACCGATGGGTGAGGTCACAAGAACGAGTCTCTTAAGGTACCGTTCTCCTCGGACCGTCCGACGTCAGGTACAATTGTTTCATCAAAAATCACTCGTTTTAGTATCACTCATCTTAAATTTGACATGATAAAAAAATTAATTTATAAAATATATCCAGAACAATATGAATGTTTGTATTAAACCTTTTGTGACACTGAATAAATCACACAAAGATACACAAAATTAATTTTAATTAAATGAAATAAATTTCTCAGTTTCGAAATTTATATCACCAAGTCTAGATTCTGTTTTAATTACCTATTTTAGTTGTTATTTGAACTAAGTCAGGAAATATAAGTCATACTTAGAATTTTTATCCAATACTTTGATGAGGGGATAAAATTAATTTTTACCAGTTTCCTCAGATTCATATTTAATATAAAAACGAAGGTGGACTCTTTTCTAAATTATCTTAAAGTTTTGATAATGTTTTATTACGGTATTTTAGATCGGAATATAGAAGTCCTAAATTATTTCACAAACTGACTGATTAAAATATGTTATTCTTCTTATAATACATTTTCAAAACAAACTGGTTTACTTTAGAATCAAAGACTAAAGTACATTTATCTTTAACTTTACACTTGATTACAACATAACAAAACTAGAACGACTTGTCTTTGGTTAGGATACAATCCGGTTGAAGTAACTTCTAACCACGTTAATGTTTTAATAATTAAAGTTACTTTCACCATAACCAGTAAAATAGATAATGACTGAACCGACTTTCATTTAACTGGATAAATATCTTCAAAGAGCGAGGAGTTTCTTATTAGAAGCTTTTCACTTTTCAAAATATTAATTTACAAAATAAAAGTTGGAAACCTTTTCTCTATTACGTAAGTTTATTCTTAATATGTTGGGATATCGTATATTTGTGTCATAAGAGTTCTCCCATACTTTCCTTTCTACAGAATTTTTAATACCACTAAATTAAAATAAAACGGGATCTTACTGTAAGAGAACTCATAAACACTTTTACTTCTACTTATACATCCCTATGTAAGCCAACTAAAACACGGTCTACCGGTCAACGTCTCCGACTTGATTCGACTTGACTAACTAAGCAAAAACGGTATAACGTACGACCGCAAATGGTGTCAAGTGTAGTAAGTTCAGTATCGTATAAACCATCCAAACCAAAAAAAAATTGGTAATTTTTTTTGGAAAATTCCTACTGGAGACGAAATTTAGGTAGAAAAAGAAACAATATAGTTTACGGGTTAAGACGATTTATCAAAGAATTTAAATTGAGTATCTTTTTTTAAAATACGAAAGTCACATGAAAACACACGAGGATTCTATATAATAAGTAAAACTCACTATTTATGAATTTCGTTTAATCTTATTAGTGGACAAATTTAACACCCCTTTCATAAATCACTCATCATTAATACTAAATTCAATTATTCAGGTGTTATTGAAATTTCCTTTTATCTTCTGTGACAAGGATGGAAGTTCCATGAACATATGATTGTCTCTGTTCTACTCACGGTTCAGACAAAATTATAACTACAACATTCATAACTATATGTGTACAATCTATATTAATGAATCGTCAAGTATCTTTTCGATTCACTAATTTTTCACTTTGAAATTTACTGGTCCCAAGCCTTATCAGATAAGGTACTATTCTTGTGAAGTAATCGGAAACCCTGAATAATGAGTAACTAACACTAAAAAGAGACATAACAAGTGATTATGAGATACATAAACTCTCCTTTCTTTCTCATACTTTATAGGTTTTTGATCCTATTGTTCTCACTATGTTGGTGTATTCGTGGATAAGAGAAGCGAATTGAAAAGTCAAAGAAGCACATTCGAGGATGATCTCAGATCATACACATCCGAAACTTATACTCGATAAAATATCACTGACCGTTAAATTCTTCGTTTCTCACCGTTTTCGTGAATGGTTTTGGGACTTCTTCCTTTTTGTAGTGATTTCCTGGTGACCAAATCCTACCCACTTACTACGTTACACATGAAGTAAGTGTCCGTAATTTGACTTTATCAATTAACGTAAAAGTTTTGAACTGACAGAAGGTAAAAATTGTCTATAACGTACTTAAAGGTATGTTAATCTGTTCACAAATTTTTAACATGTAAATCGTGTCAGAAAATTAAAAATGTTCTTATTCTACAAAAACTATGATTGGGGTTTGTTTGAAAACCCCCCCTTTTTGTTACTTTTTCGTTTTCTTAGTAGTAGTAATTATTGAAAGTGTGTAGTGTTAAATTTTATGAGATTAATGTTGGACCTTGAAACTTGGAAATAACCGTCTTTTAAAGTTTAATCATCCCCCCTTTATATTAGACCCTTTGTGAAAAGTTTCTGTTTTTGGGTTTAATAGAGACCCGTGCTCCATTGGTCAAAACTTAAAAATAAGTAGAAGGTGTCTTTAAAATCTCTTTTGGCATCCTTTTACTTTCTCTAATAGAGTTCCACGTATTCCGGTTTAACATTAGATAAAATCAAGAGTAAATATACAAATAGTTCTAACACATTATAGAAGACACTTACTACCCACCCACTTTTTAAATTATTCCTTTGTCTAAAATAACACTTTTCTCCTGATTTTTACCGTAATAGATCTTTACTTTAAACCGGAAATAATAAACTCAACTCTCTCTTTTTGAACAGTTTAATAGGACTCTTTAATCCAAAAAAAAAAAAAGTAGTAGATTTTGAACTCTGACTGACTTATGTATTTAAAGGTGAGACGGGGTTTAAGGGTACTGTAGGTACCATGGATATCACTAAACCACTTAGTTCGTCTCGTCGGTCGTGGCGTCTGATATCCTAACTTCCTCTAATTTCGCCACTTGGATGTCGTAAAATAACTGGATCCAGGGGTGTAATTGGACTAGACTAGGACATTAATGATACTTATCTTACCCCGAATGTCAAGAGGAATTATTGTACGGTACGAAAAGAATAAGATATTTCTCTAAAAGATAAGTCCAAGAAATGAGGAAAAGTCTAAATGTCTAAACATCACTCTTTCTTACACACACCAAAACGACTGTGTAGTCCTCTCTTTCTATGGACTACAAGTACCCATCATTGACTCAAGTCACATAGGTGTAAAAATTTTTTGAATTGAATGAACTTTCAAAGTAGAGTATAAAGGTTAATAGGTTGAAAGAAGAACGAAAACTCATTATTTTTGACTTAATGTTTGTAATGATAAATACTTCCTTCTAAACAGAAATTTGAGTCTCTAACAATTTTATAGTAGTAAAATACAGGAAGGAGTGTAAAATTAAAAATCTCACGTATGGAAACTTTAATATAACTTTTGATAATGGATGAACTTGGATAAGTCTTACTGTACATCAGTCTTTCTAGTACATGTACTCACTATGTACTACGACATTAATTATTAGTAATAAAAGAAAGTTAAATCTTTTTGTAGACGTCGATCGACTATTCCATATAATACTCTTCTTTCATTATGGACTGATAATTATTAATACTAAATCCCATTAGTTTTTATTACTACGTTAGTAAAATGGAAATTTTTATATAATATTTAAGATAATCATCAACTGGCTCAATTCTTAATTTTCCATTTATCACCAGTTATAACCCTCAACCGTTAAATCTAATAGTACTTCAAAAATTTTATAATATTTTACTCTTAAGGTGAACGCGTAAATATCGAAAATTCAAAGTAACGTCAACACGTTTTAAAGTTTTCGTGTACAAGTTGTAGGTCATTGTACACTTACTCACTGACTTGTACTTCCTTACCTATTCCACTGAGACACTCAGATCCATTCTCTTCTTTAATTGTATGATCTCTTGATCAAAATCTTCATGATGGAGATGGAGTTCATTTTTATATGAAACATTCCAAAGACACTTATAATATAACCAGTTTTAGTAATAGAGAGATTTCACAGTCCTGATCGGTAAGAAAAGGTCTTCCTATTTATTTTATTCACGTAATTCTCTTATTTAAAATCAATTTCAAGAACTCGTTTATAAACTTTTAGTCCATACAATTTTTTACACTCGATGTTTTATCTCAGTATGAATCTATCGATACCCTATACTACTACATTTAAGTAAAGAAAAATTTCAAGGACAAATCTCGTTAATTAAGTTCACCTTAAAGTGTAAATTATAGTCTTGAAACAAAATTTTAGAAAATAGTATTAAAAGAGGGTTTATCTAATAATATTCAGTTAAACTAATCGGACAGTTTTCGGAGAAAGAGACAACATAAAATGACTCTCATACGTATTAGATATGACACGAAAATTCTTCAATTCTTAAACTTTAATCCGTCCAATTGTCACACGGTTTGTTCGAGTCAAACGACCATAAGTAACACTCTTAGTATAATGAAATTTGAACAGGACACGTATTTTAGATAAATTGTCGTCCTAAGGGACTAATATAAAACTATAAACTCCAAAATGGTAACTCGTTTATAACTACTACATCGATTACTGTAATACTTTTATAAACCCCGAAATTTTTATGTTCGATCGTTAATCACTGAAATTTTTACTGCACATACACAAAATATGAGACGTTATAACACAGGAAACATTCTCTTCGCGTCACTTTAGGGTAGAAAACCTATCGATAAAAATGGTAATCTTACTTTTTCGTAAACCTTTGTCATCCCATCAAAAGTAGACATCCTAATTTTTCTTAGACTTGTCTTTTTACCTAAGTATAGTAGAAGAAAAAACCCATGATTTGGATCTCTTTATATATCGTCAACTAAATAATATTCACCCAACTTAAAAGAGAGGACCACCCGAAAAGTTTGGAGATCAACGACAAGAATAGGAACGACACACTTATAGTAAAAATATAGTGAAAAACAATTTTCCTTAAAGGGTACTTTCGGGTGTTTTCATCGGACCTTACACTAATAGGAGAAAGGTACTTTTAAGACTACCCAAACCCAGTCATAATGTGGAGACAGTGACTAAATTAAACGTGGTCAGAGACATTATTCCTGTAACAAGTACTTACTCTCGTCCGTAATATCAGAAATCCTGGTCTCTCCTAAAGGAGACATTTTGTGTTTTCCTGGTTTTACTGTCATTATCCCTCGGTTCGGTAATCTTTTCCACTTAAAAATACAATGTCATCTACCATTCTATTTGTATAAAGAAGAGGTAGAACCTTTTTTAAATCAACTATTCTCTTCATTTCCTCTTTTTCTCAAAAAAGAAAATTAATAATTAAAAAATATGGGAGGGTTCTATAAAATCCGACAAACTGAAAATTTTAAACAATTCAGTAAACTTAGTAGAGACCAGGTTTGTTTAAACAGAATAATTCTTTCTTCGACTTTACGCTAATCCCGGAAATTCGGCTTGTAGTCTTATGTGTTCATTATATAAATTTTACGTTAATGATAACACAAAATGACGGTATTTACATACAAACATTTATTATCTAGTATAAAACATATTAGTGAATTTCTCAATTGCTGTTGTAAACCAACCTTATATCTGACTGACACTCAAGATTATTCGAGTTGAGTCTAGAATCTCTACTATAACTGTCATCCACTAAAATGTTAAAACAAATTTTTTTATCGTCGAAAACTTTCGAACGAAGAAATGTCGACGATCATTTGTTCATGCATAAAACTATATCATTAGATTATATATTGTGAGAGATAAGACGGACTATCTTTGACACAACAATGTTGAAACACGACAACATTCAACCAAACACAAAAGGATGACGGTTCTTAGTATGACTTTAATAAAAGTAAATATTGTGACAGGAGAACCGTCATTGAATAGTCGAGACTGTAATTTCTAACATTTTCACCCGATAGTCTCCTCGTTAAAAGAAAGGTTTATATTTGGAAATCACTCTCAGTATATAAACACAAGTTTCTCGATTCAAAATATGTACTGAATCTGAAAAAATTTTTTTATAATTCACTGAACTTAAAAATCTAAAAAAGACACATTCTTATGACATAGAAATATATAGTAACATGTAATCATAGAATCTTAACTGATAATCTTAATTCTCTTAAGTCAATTTACGGATGTCAAAGTCGAAGAAAAAAAAGTAACGATACTGAAAAAAAGGGAAAAAACCCTTTGTAAATAATATATCTAAAGTGTCTCAATCCAAATGTATGAGTCACGGTCATAAAAAAAGTTTAATTTTGTATACAGATAACCCTTTCCATTCATAAATTTTTTTTAATAAAATGAAAAATTAATTAACTAATTAAAATTAACCTCCTATTAATGTTATAACACTACAACTACATTCCCTTTCCCTTTTCCTTCATCAATTTCTGTAACAGCTTCTCCGTCTTTTTAGAATACTAAAGGAAGATTTTCTTTCTATAATTTGATCTAATAATCCGTTTTGCATTATGACGGACTGATGAAACTTTCGTTCATTTTGATTTTTAACTTTACTTTTATTCCTATGTCTCGTTGTTAAAATTTTTAATAACTTAAGTTCTTTAGAGAAGAATTTGTAATCATAACTAACAACGAAACACACGCCTTAATTACCACTCGAAACGTACAAGAACTCGTTGTATGACTTTACAACGGTACAAGATCTATTAAGGGAGAAAACCAAACTAACAGTACAACTCTCGTACTTATTATCAACGTAAAACCCTATTAAGAACTGACACCATATATTCGTCTCGAAGGTGAAAAGTCTAAAGTTAACATACAAACAAAATACGTTGTAGTTTGTCCATACGATCCTAAGACCTTATGTTCATAAACCGATAAAAAAGGGGACTCCAGTTAATGTAAAGAAGATAGTAAAGTCTTGAAATCAATATGGTTTTTAAAGGTAACTACATACACATTAAAACGCATATATATTGACACCCACGTATATACACAGATTAAATCGGTATCTCAAAGTTCTTTCTCATAAAAATTGGATTCTTTCAAATGTAATCTACATAGAGTGGATAGATAAATTTGTTCAGTTTTCTAATAATCGTATATCGTAACATATACTTTAATCCCGATACTAGTACCAAAAATAAAAAAAGAACCAATTTAAAAACATTAAAGTAAAAAAAATTGTGGTTTTTGTATAACATTACCCCATATCGACTAATTGTTACAACACCATCAAGGTCCACTGGTCACTTCCCTAAGTTAGTATGTATATGTACATAGGTGTGACGATATAAATTTTACCTATTGACTGTTTCGGGATAACATGTCTAGTACCTTGAGACGAGTTATACATAGTCGGACCCACCCTCCCCTCAAACCCCCTCTTACTCATTTGCTAGTACCAAAAATTCTTCTATGTTCATCAATGTTGAATGTCTCGTGGATGAGATACAGTACATGGAAAGTATGTAAAGGAGGATTTACCATCGATAATTGTAGGATTAAAATATTCCTTTTAATTTCCAGTCTTTCCAATTCACTGAACGGTTTACATTACGGTGGTTATTTACATTCAAAACTAGGGACGCGTAAACTTAGGTGAACCGGAGAAATAGGGTCACAAATATTCTAAATTCAAATATTCAATAGGACCGCATTTCCTAAGTTTCGAGTACTCAAGATTATTTTGTTTTTTACAGATTTTATGAATTTTTCATTTACCTGAACCACCGTAGACCCCCATCAAGGTAAGAACTATCCAACTGTTTTTACTTACGTATAATAAAATGTAAAATATCTTTTCGAAATATTTCCAACTTTCTGGGTATATGAAATAAGTTATATTCTCCGGAAATCTTGTACACAAAGTTTTCATCAAAAGATAAACGTTCAGTCTTGGTTCCTGATCTATTACTTACTAACTTACCCTCGTCATTTCTCTCTAATCCCTATAAAAGACCTAAAAAAGAGAGTTTTTTACTGTTTCGAGGTAAATATGTACATTTAACAGTCCACCCAACTTTTGTCCATCTACGACCTACAGTGGCTGTGAAGAACCTCCAGGAAACAAAAGGTAGTTTATGAAAAATTAGAACTAAAAGGGTTAGTTACTTTATTTTATAGATATAGACAGAGAAATTATGGTAAAATTCAATATATTAACAAAATTTTCTAAAATTTTACACTTGTTAATACAAGACAGAAAGTGACACGAGAAACCTTATCACACCCCTTTTATTAAAAAAACCGTTTATTAACAGTAAAAAACGAAAAACCCATTCATAATGTTTCTATACGTCATGACTCCATCATTTATATTATATATAAATTTTACGACCCTCTTTTTAAGTAAATCGATCGGGAATCTTGTGTTTGTACCATACTTTACCGAAATAAAGGTTCGACCGGTAAGATAGTCGACAGTCCCTTATCCCCCAACCCACTTCCCTTAAATTAGTGTCTCACAAGTCCGTGGGGGTTTAAAAGTAATATTCGGTGTACTTATTTTACCGACTCCCTAGGTCCAGGTGTCATATTATTTTGTTTAATAAAATTTACTTAACATCCTAAAGTATGTAAGTCACTGTTATCGTTTACTGACACGAAAGGATCGTTAAGTAAGTTTAATTATTATCTTTTTACTTGTGTGGGTACTACCTCTAACCCACGTCAGGAAATAGTCTTCCATTAGAAATTACCGGTCCATATTGTACTGGAAACATCACGAGAACGGTTTTTACTAATTGAATTTAGATTAACAATTTTCTTGTTGACCCTCTTTAAATTTAACACCCTGTAAATTTACCGACTGTACCCAAGAAGTTTTTAAAGTTTCGTAAATTTTGTTTGTCACTCCTCCACAAGATTTAATTTCCACTGATCTCTCTACATATTGATTTGCGTTATATATCAGACATTAAGAACCGACCTAAGGTTTGTAGGAGGTTGGTTGGTTTATTCCATACTTCCTACAATAATTCTCTTGTCCTCTTCAAAATGTACACCTAAAATATTATCTGTCATGACAACATTGTCACAATTAACTAACCCACACTTAATATAATACCAAATACTTCACGTAACGAGGACGAAAAACCTCCATATACGACTTCATGATTATAAATCCCCTCTTTACAGTTCTACAAACATCGAATTCAAGTTAACCAAGTCTCATTCTTTTACAAAATGCACCTTTGTACTATAACGGTTATAAATTGTTAAAAACTGGTTCTCTTTCGTTTACACCGGTTTTAACATTTATTAACAACTACATTCACTCCTTATATACTCATGGGCAATATGATAAAGATTAAAAAGTATCGACACTTTTAAAAGTTTCAGTAACCTCTTTTCTAATGTAACAAGAGAATAAAATCACTCGGTATTTTTATTAAATCAACTTCGACCATATGATGTAAGTTACCTACGTCGATTGAGAATAATAAGTTGGGTTTATTTTTGAAGAGTAAGAATCAGTGCCCCTTATCACGAATGTAATAGGTTTATTAACGAAGTACCTAAGTACAGTGAAAATGTCTCTCACCGTGAATGTTGAGCAAGTAGTCTTTTGGTCAAACTTCACGTAAAACATAGAGGTTGATATCCATCTAGGAAATGATATAATTAATCTTACATCAGATATTAAAATCTCGAGTTTCCGAAGTACGATACTAATCAAACCGTTACCGTTTAAATCTCAAGATTAGAATGAAATTTTTACGCGTTTGACTTTTACAATTTCACGGAAAGAATATGTTTAACTTTACTTTATAGAAGGTCCAATTAGATTTTATGTAACTCTTCACTAGTTATAAATTTTGTTGGGTTATACTAAAATGTACTGGATAATAGACTTTCTGGACCAAACTTTAGGACCGACCATTCAAACGTAAGTGAACTCTCACTTAACAGACAGGACATAAGGTCGTTTTACGTTCGGCATTATTTATCCGGGATTCATGGTCAGATCCCCTACCGTTTTCTACGGGGACAACATACATAGTCCAACCCCTAAACAAAACACCACTAGTGGGAAAGACTAAATTTCTAACGTACTGTTCCTTGATATTTTCGTTTCCCGTTTCTTAAGTTAAAGAACTACAACGAAAAAGAACCTGTCCGAAATTTTTATCCAGTGAATTACAATAGACCTAAACACATAATGTCGTCGTGGACGATTGCGACGATACGAATTCCCAGATAGTCACAAAAGTAAAAGTCCCAAACCTCTGACACAGAACTAAGGGACTTAGATTTATTCGAAGGTAGGTTTACTGTCACTCGTTCCAGACGTCCTCCTACACATAAAAATATCGTATGACGTTAATTTTTTACTTACAAACGAGATTACATATGAATCTCCACTTTTTACTTTTGTAAACTAATTGTTTTAGTAAGATTGTGACCTATTGAGTTGTAAACCAAGAAAAATTTTTCTAGATACTTAACACGTTAATCTATAGATGAATTTCTAGGTAATTTTACCATTAATATTCAAAAACTTTAAAAACACAAAATATAAAATTAGTACTTGTATAATTGTACGATGGAAAATCGATAACAATTTAAAGTGGAAAATTTACACAGATTCATTTCGAAAAATTTTCTCCGTTAATATGAAATAATAGTACAGGATAAAAAGATTATATTTCTATTACGGTCACTATGAAATATACATACACATACATATGTATTATATGTATGTATGTGTGTGTCTCTAAAAGATATAATAGTAAAGTAAGTTCTTTATGGAACAGACTGCACAGACTTACATTCGAAGATTCACTATATATTATTCAATATTACGAAAAAAGACAGACTTATAATTTTGGTTTAACGACAGAAATTACGACTATGGTAGATACAAATAGGATTTCAAAATTCTTCCCGAAGTAAAATTGTAACAAGGTACAGTCGTTGAATATATATGTTCGTCTTCATATAAACTATTTAGAAAACACCTCATAATTTTTTTGTTTTTAAATTTTATTTTTTCCATTGGGAAGATATAACATCTCATTTTTGTGACACAACAGTGAACTAGATTAATTTATGTTACTTTTGATAAATGAACGAACATCCTATCACTCATAATACAGGATATTTAATCTTTTGTTTACCAATGTAACGGGAATTCATTTTACGACTAAAAATCACTACTAAGAATTAAAAGACCCTTGTTCATAAAATAGAGGTTTTTTCTGTGTTTATAATCTTATTCTCATGATTGACTAATAAATTAAACCACTACGTTTTGATACCGACTGATTACAATGTAACATTTACTAAGATTCAATTATTATAACACGGATACGTAATTCTCTAGGACAGAAAATCCCTTATTTAACTAGCCAATAACACCCATAGGTTCTATGAACGTTATAGGTCCGAGTGTTCCTAATCTATTGTCAATCAAACTCTTTTCATAGTTGATGTCAAAAGGATGGTAGAGAGAAGAACTCAAAGGAAAAATTTCCTGAAGCTAAAACCTTAGTACACGACGTTATAAATTCGATCTACCTTAGTCACCTCCTATCTTCAAATTCTACCGAATTGACCGGAAAGACAAATGTAAAATTTCTGAGTCTAGTCACAGTAGACTCCGTAGAAACACCAGACAGGACTGTGTTGAGCCCCACCATGAAACCCTTCCCCGACACGACAGGTACAATGCAATTAAATATAAAACCGATTCAACGAACGAAGTGTGTTTCCAAAGGTACCCGTAACTAAAAAAAAAAAAGGACAACTGTAATTTACTCTTTCGTTTTTTTTTAAAAAGGTCTTTCGGTCGTCAAAAGGTGCATTTACCCAAGTCTGAATTAAAATTACCTTCACTTTGTATCAGTTATCTCCGTTTAATTTTGGTATATTAAAACATTAGAATCAAATCGATATTAACGTCGTTATTTTGTCACCTTTCTTATTAACACCTTGTATACAAACACTCACTGTAATAGATCCACTGAAGGGGAAATGCCGTTACACGACAGGATAAACGAAAGGGGAGGGATACATAACCTTACTGTTTGGACGTTCGGACCTCAATTACGACTAACGTCGTCGACGAATGTGTACCTCAGAGGTATCGTTGACACTTCCAACGGTACGTTGGTATAAGAAAATCCCTGTCACTTTTACGGGTTTCCGAATGATTTTTATGTACCCTTTTTTTTTAGACTTTAAAAGCATGATGAAAATCACCAATATTTCTTGATACTATGTTCAACTTTCGTGTCCAGTTCGTTTATTTTTGGGTCGGGACTGGAAAGTTTTTAACGAACGACAACGGACTTTAGAGTTCGAAATAAGTGTCTCTACTGAAAACTAGCTAACATTTTAACCATCGAATACGATCCGTCGGGAACTTCTTCCTTCTAAGTCATACCACGATAACCATAAGGAGCACCCCAATTTCCAGTCATCTTTCAGTAGTTACGTTATAACTAACCACCCCGACCTTTTACGGGTACAAATGTGGAAGAGTGACGAATCCCAAAGCATGGTTTGGAATTCATCTGAGTGCGTCGGAGACCCGCACGAGACCTTGTTTGGTAAGGTAGTCGTTTACACTGTAGTGAAGTCAGTCGAGTCGACAAAGACATCGAAAGATATTTATCGATCTATTTTTTAACTTCTGATGAACGGCTCGTAAATCGGTTGGTTGGACGAATAGACTTAGTAAATTCTATCCGATACTAAGACCAAAAATTTTATAACAATAATAGGTACCAAAAGTAACATTTAACAATAAAATTATCATCTTATAAACCCGTATGTGTATTTTATACAAATACGTATATATGGAAACAATAATTGAACTAAGAAAATTTTCCGTTGGGAAAGTTTTTTAATTTACATTCATAACCGGTCGTAGATTACCCCATCCGACACAAGACAATAGACCAGTATGTACAAATGTGTATACATCTAAAGAATAAGTAATAAAATCTTTACGTTTTTAAATCACTGATTTATTATATAACCTGTTCTCTTGATAGAAGTTTAATATTATGACATTCCGAAAATTTTTAGTCGACTCTATTATTGTTTCCGTACTTATAAACCTTTCCCATTCCTTAAATATACGTAAAAGAAGTTAGTATAAAGTGTACTTAGTTAGTATAAGATTGTAAACACGTTAAAAAGTTTCTATCAATGAACCAATATAAAAATTTACTCAGTCAAAGAAATATTTATCAGGTTTTAGCGTTTGATAAAGATAATCTAATTATAATTGTTGTCATAAAACACTAACTCTGTAAAGAGTTAAAAGATATCTAAAAACATGCTCACTCCTACTGTCGTTCAATGGACCCAGTAGTATTATCTCTTAATTCGATGAAATCTTTAGTCATTCTGTCTAAAGGAACTTTACAACATCTATCGGACAGACGTCAAATCGTTTTATACACCTCTCGAATGAGTCAGATAAATCTGGTAGCCTACTTACGAAACAAAAGTTCAGAAGTTTATAGGTCTGACTCGATTCTACACTTATATATGTATGTATGTATGTATATATATATATGTGTGTGTATGTGTGTGTGTGTCTCGACCTTTTCTTTTATTTGAAGGTAGTAAAACTTTGTAGGAATTCTTGTTGTGTCTTGTAAGTAGATCATTCCTTTCGAGGTAGATGGATGGTTGAGTAAAGAATGACAAGAATCCGAAAAAAAAAGAAAATGGAACGACAGACGTCAAACACAAAAATTTTATGGAAATAGGGGAGGAAATCCTTTATAATGACGTCCGTCATATGTACAATAGGTTTAGATGAGAAAAATTTTTATTACTAGTGTCTATAGAATCTGATAATTATACGAAAAAGACAAAGTATAACGAGAAATCAACTGTTAAGTATTTCTGATATATCGTTCACTACGATTTAATTACTGACTCAACTGTCGATCTACACAAAAAATTATTTCTAAATGAGGTATAAACATTGTCTATTATGGATCTTGGTCTGTATTTTACTATTCATCTTATTAGACTTTATTTTTACAAAAAACTTTTTAGTGATATTTAAATTTATATCCTTTGTAAATTATTTGTAATCTAAACTATAGGTGCAATGGATTTGTGTTGGTCATGAATTTTTTAAATCTTCGTAAACTTAACTGTAATACATTTGTTTGACATTTGTACATATAATTTGACACATCATTCGTCATATTTACCAGATATCTCGTTCCAAAACCCAAATATGAGGTGTTATGACAATAAAGAATTTGACATACCATATTTATCTTTATGTTATATCAGTCTTTTTTATTTAATCATAACAATTCAGTGATAGAAGGGTTAAGATTATAAATTTTTGTACTCTCTTCTCACACGATCAAAATTCTGATAAAAGAAGGACTGTCGATAAAACAACACGTAAGTTTGATGTGTAAATATAAAATCAAAAAAAAGAGCAAACCGAAATTTAACACTTATAAAGAGTCCCTCGTCAAAACTTAAACGTAAAGTATCAGAACAAATACAAGAGTTTAAATCCTCATATCCATCTGAGAAAAATGAACTAAGTTATCTGTTCAAAGAAACCCTTTTCAAGGTTTTACAAGACCGAAAAATTCCAATAATATTAATAAAAAAGGTTTCTCGATAAGATTTTATCACTTCATTCGAAATAAAAATAAACTTTTAACTTATCTGGTTCTTACAAATCAATACCAATATCGAAATAAATAGAGTTTTATGGGGATGTACAAGAAGATACGGATTTACATTGTGGTCTCGGTTTTAATATGAATTAAAAACTCATAGATAAGATACACGAGAGTTTTAAAAATTTCATTCATAAATAATCGAACCTTTCTCTTTAATAATCATCGTTTCCTGTTGACAAATAATTTTATGTTATTCTACGTAAATTTTTTATTAACACTAGGGTAAACTCCAGTCAAACGGAGTCCCGTAATAGTTGTGAGATGTTTTTATAGTTTTAACTTTTTTTTTAGAAAAATCGAAAAAAAAAAATTACTGCCACTTGGTAATTTAGAGTACTCATTACAACTTTTTTCGACCTAAGACGTATCTAACGAGAAATGGGTTCTACGTGAAGACAGACGTTCTAAGACTTATCTCTGTGTGGACGATCGATCGACTATTGTGAGACCCCAGTAAAGTAACTTCTTTGACAGTCGGTCCTCCATGAATTTTATTTCGGTGTCTGTTTTAGTACTGGACGTGACAATTCAGGTTTTTCCACATTTTCGTCTTTCCTTTACATCTATTTACGTGTAAGGAAACATGGTATTGTTTTGAAAATGTACATTTAAGTTGACTTATCCTTTCTTACCCCTTCTTACAAAGAGAGATGTCATCTTTGTTTAATCTAACAAGTCGACGTGTAAACCGAGGGTCGGTTTCCTCAGCACACGGTACGAACAAACGGATGGTCACGACGAATCTAACCGTTTACGGGTGCGTCAAACTTCTCCCGTCCGCCTACTGACTGACCTACGGACGGTCCTTCACACACCCTGGTTACGGTGACGACCTGAGGTGTCGGACCATCCTTACTCCTCATGTTTCCGTAAGTTATTAGACTTACAGGGAAACGAAGTTCTCTCACCACGGTCCGTCGTAAATTACTCTCTAACGAAACAATGTTTCAGGAGTTGTAGTTCACCCGACCACTCGAGTAATTGGACTGACGTCGTTTATTTTTTCCGTGTGAGTCTTCTGAGGGTACTATCGGATGAGTTACCACATTCTCGGGAAAACGAAGGAAATACCACTAGGTAATCGTTCGTCGTCACATTTGTGGTATTTCGTTCGGTCCAAAGACTAACAAGTTGATTTCAGACAAAGGGGAACCCCTAATATGGTGGTCAACTATATCCTAAAAAGGGGGACTTCCAAAGATAGACGATATATTACTGGAAGATGCGTTACTTCCTAAAACCCCCATCGAGAATTCTCGTATCGAGGTCAATTCCTTTGTACTTATCAAGTCCACAGACTTTCTTCCATTACTCCATCCTGTATGTCTCTTTGTTTGATGTTTCACCTCGCCAGGGTTCCCCTTTAGAACGGCGCGTGAAGACTTCGGGTTTTACCGCTTGTGTAATGCAATGAAAAGGTGCAAGGGAAATGAAAATCGAAAGTACCCCAAAATGTAAATATGGCCTCGATCCGGTGGGGACGGCAATCCTCTGTCAATCAAGTGACTCGTAAACACAGACTCACGTCGAGCCCAAGAGACCCCTGGCGTAATGAGACGTTTCCGAGAGTCCGTTCCTGAGTAAAGAGGAAGTAAACTTTGTGAAAACCAACCGGGACGTTTTTAAGTTGAATCTCGTAGATTTGTCTTTCGACATCTTACTAAAAAAAAAAAAAAAAATCGACAGTTTGATCTTTCCTTTCCTTCTGGTTTCTCTTTTGTGGCTTGTCAAGTTGTAATGCAGAAGTCTTTAGATTTCCGGCTGACAACGAAACCATACACAGGTTAATGACTAGACCACTACAAGTCTGATCCCCGTCACTCACTGAGATCCTTGTCCGAAGTCCTTCCCCTTCATTTTTGGGAGACTGAAAGTCCAGTGGTCAAGTTTGGGTCCTGATCAGTAAACACTCACGACCAACAACAAAATACCGACCATAGACCACCAAGTCTATTTTACTTAATTAGTAGAACTAGAATAAAAGTCAGCTGTGTACAGAAGTCAGTAGTTGTAATGATAGATATACCGTAGTGGTCACGTTACCTGTACTTGAACCCGTCCGAAGTCCTCTACCACTCCCTGTCCCTCCGGACTACACGACGTCAGGTACCCCAGCATTTCTCAACCTGTACTGGTCCGCTGACTTGTTGTTGTTATTAAACTACCAATTCTATTTTACTCAATTAGTAGAACCAAAATAAAAGTCAACTGTATACAGAAGTCATTAGTTTTAATGATGGATACAAACGTTGTATTAGACCTATATCTTCAACAATAAAAACAAAAAAAGGTAGTAGTAAAACCTTTTTCCTAGTTCAGATTGACACTATCTAGTACACCCTCTGACAAGACCGTGAAACAATTAATTTTTTATCTTATATATTCTTTTTCTTTATTTTTATCTTGTATAGTTGAACTGCACGTATAAAGACTCACTTTATACTACGATGTTGATCCGTTGACTCACTTTTTATTTCATTATGACTTTTACAGAATGTACAATTATCGTGACTTCGGTAAACAGACTGGTATATTTTGTTTTCACCGACATGAGAAGTCAAAGGGTTAACTGTATTTCTGATGTAAAAAATTTTTCTTCCAACAACAGAACTAAATACTTAAGGGATTTTTAATTGATCAAGTACAGACTAGAGATATATAGATATAGATATCCATCCTATATATCTAGGTGTATACACATAGAAAAGGATACCTATGTATATATCTGTAGTTACATATATATGTGGATAGATATAGATATGTATATAGATACTACATATGTATATATATATATCTGTATACATATCTTTCCAGTTCAATTTTTTAAAATTACTACTGAAACTCAACCACCGGACAAATTGACTTTTATTCTTCGTATATTACTCTTCTCATGAGAAACAACCGTATACCCTTTATTTCAAAATTTTCTACCTACGATGATGACGACGACGATTCAGTGAAGTAAGCACAGACTGAGAAACGCTGGGGTACCTGACGTCCGATGGTCCGAGGAGACAGGTACCCTAAAAGGTCCGTTCTCATAACCTCACCCAACGGTAACGGAAGAGGTTTTCTACCGATCTGGTGATTTTATTCTTTCTGAATTTTTTCTAAAATCTCTAAAAGGACGTACCACTCAAAACCTCCCCTGTGTGATAGTAAATAAAAACAGAAGAAGTAGAAACAAAAGGAGGAACATGAAGAACATTACGAAATATATTTATTTAAACTTTTGCAGAAATTAGATGTCTTCTCTCTAAAGGTTGATCCCTCGATCTCAAAGTATCATCCTTTTCGTTCCCAGACTTCATTCCATTTGAACCTAACATTAATGTCGAAGACCTAAGTACTCGACGCACAGGAACCTGTCCAAGGATTGAAGAGACCCGGAACCCGAAGAGTAAACATTTTATCTGTTCTTAGGACTGGAGGATCCTTTCATTTTCTAAGTTGAAGACTTACAAGAACCTTCTATCATCCACCATAATAATAAAATCATTATAACGATAAAACTCGAAAATAAAAGGTAGGAGATAAATAACTCACACAATCAGAGAGTCAGTACAGACTGAGAAACATTCAGGTACCTGACATCGGGTGGTCCGAGGAGACAGGTACCTTAGGAAGCCCGTTCTTATGACCTCACCCAACGGTAAGGGAAGAGGTCTCCTAGAAGGGATGGGTCCTTAACTTGGACCCAGAGGGTGTAACGTTCGTCTAAGAAATGACGGACTCAATGGTCCCTTCGGATTGCTGGGTATGAGTAAAATAATTCGGTACAGGTCACTAGAAGTAAACTATATAAAGGACGACGAGAGTTATCACCACCATTGTCTCATTAAACCTTAATATTTTTTAACACTGGATAAAGGATGTTTTAGATTGGTTATCGGAACTACATCTGTTGAATAACTAGTTGGAAGGGAACCGTTACCATTTATTGACTTATAGATTCCTTTGTCATATAGGAAAAAATCCCAGGTGTCATACGGAATATGTCCCTCGTCCTATAGTTAGAAGAAAAATAAAAGTTTCGTCAAATTTTCATTATGCCTCCCCTCCCTTTTAACCTACTGACCTTAACTGTGTATGTGTAATGATATATATTTTATCTATTGATTATTCCTGGCTGACATATCGTGTCCCATGAGATGAATTGTCAGATATTACAGGATATAGCCTTTTCTTAGATTCTCACCCACATACATATTGTCTAAGTGAAACGACATGTGGACTTTGATGGTGTCATGACATTTAGTTGACATGAGGTTATTTTTACATTTTTGATTTGAGTTCTCTTCACTTTCACTTTTTAGTGAGTCAGCACACCTGAGAAACACAGGGGCACCTGACATCGGACGGTCCGAGGAGCCAGGTACCCTAATAGGTCCGTTCTCACGACCTCACTAAACGGTAAAGGAAGACATCCACTAGAAGGGTTGGGTCCCTAGTTTGGGATCAGAGGACGGAACGTCCACCTAAAAAATTGGAAGACTTGGTGGTCACTAAAATTTGAGTCCTCATGTAGTCTTTTTCTTTATTATTATTCCTGAGTAAACCATGACACTTGATGTTTTTACCCAGTTTCCGCCTACAAGGTGATCCTCCGTCGTGTCACGGCACTCTTCCACGTCCTGAAACTCCAGTCTCTTCTGGACCCAAGTTTAGTCGGGTCAACAACTGATCGACACACACTATACTTGGTCCAGAAAAAATGAGGGACGTACTAGGGAAAAACGTAGACCCCTCACCCGTATTCCAAAAGAAACGTCTCAATAACAATCCTCCACACTTTACTGTTGCATGTTACGTTTTACGTGTGCGTTCCGTAAACTAGTAACGAACAACGAATGGACTCTCGACTTACCGTCCCGACGAGTAGTTTAACCGTGGGACTAGCGACCGTCTCCGTCGAGACTTTCGTCCATCACCTTCCCATCGTCTCCCACACTTAGATGAGTGCCGACCCCGACAGTCTTCCGTTACCTGACCTCATCACGCCTCACCCCATTTCTTCATCCACGAAACAGAACTAGAAGCCATCTCAGACCTTCTTTTAAAGGGCCAAAACAACACGTCACCTTAAAGTTTTACTGGGTAGTTCCTACTGTTCTATTTGGATCTTGATAAATAGTCCTGTACTTCACTAGAGAAAATTCTTCGGTAGAAGAACCCGACGATAGAATTAGAGAAATGACCGGAGGAAATTAGGTAAGAAACAACAACAACAAGTCAGGAGTCAGTACAGGGTGAGAAACACTGTGGTACCTGACGTCGTGTGGTCCACAGGGACAGGAAGTGATAGAGGGTCTCGAACCAGTTTGAGTACAGGTAACTCCGTGACTACGGTAGGTTGGTAGAACAGGAGACAGAAGGGAAAGAGGAGGACGGAAGTTAGAAAGGGTCGTAGTCCCAGAAAAGGTTTCTCAATCGAGAAACGTAAAGGAAAAACGGGAGAGAATTTAGGGGAAAGGTGCGACTTTGAACTTCAAAGGTGGGTTTTGTGTGGATAATGACGGAATTAAAGGATTCAGAGGACCGGACTGGACCTGAAGAAACCGATACAGTTACCCGTCGTCCCCGTCAGTTTTCCTCTTTTACGGTTTCAACGGTATCAGATCCTGTCAATTGTTTTCGGTGATTCACTTACTCAAGGTAACGGAGAGACGATCTCAAACAAACAAATCACTTTTACTTGTTCGATGACAAGAAGTGTTTTGACGGGAGAGGGGTTTCAAAGGTTCTAGGGTTCGAGACACTTAAGTAGAGATAAATAGTGAGTTCAGTAAGGCAAAACAATAGAGTAAAAAAAAGAGAGAGAAATAAGTTTCGGGAATATGAGATGGAGTGGGGGTTTACACTTAGAGTGAACCAGTACACAATGAGACGGAGACTAATAATCAATAGTGTAAACGTATACACAAACGAGTAACATTACAATAATTGAACTCCTCTTCTAGAACATTGTCTTCAATAGTCCTCACTGTGGTACAACAAGAAAAAGACGCTCCTAGAAAAGAGTTGAGCCTAGACAGTAAAGACATTAACGTTCTTCTGTCTTAATAGGAAAATATCGAGTGGAATGATTACAGAAGTACATAAAACACATATGGTTTTGTACAAGAGGATTTACGTGTTTTTGTAACGGTTAGTAATTTTTTGGTATCCTAGTGTAGTAATGTTTTATAGGTGTGTTTATATACAAGTTTATTCACAGGACTAAACAATATTCCTGGACTGTATAATATCACGATAAACAGAGATTCACAAAAAAGGATGTTATTTCATTGGACATACGTATAAATAAGTACATGCCATGTTGGTATCTGACAGACTTCAACAAAGGCGCGAAGCACACGATCGTCCCAGAGAGTCGGTTATTCTCGATTACACTGTTTGCCCCGATCTGAACGAGAGAGTTGGTTTCTCCTAGTGACATGATATGACGTTTACGGGAGTTAAAGTCAGAGGTAAAAATGGTAATAATATATAAGGACATTTATTAAAACTGAGTCCTACCGACGGTCTTTTACATTACCTGAACGGTGGTGGGGGTTTTAGTTCGTTTTCTATATAATGGTTTGTATTTCTAACTAAAAAGGTTCACCGACTTCCTCAAATTACTTTACCCTAGCTTGAGTCAAGAAGGTGTAACGTCCACCTAAGAAATGGTCGACTCGGTGTTCGCTTCGGGTTCTTATGACCTCACTCATTGGATAGGGAAGAGATCCCCTAGAAGGACTGGGTCCTCAGTTTGGCCCCCGAGGACGTAACGTCGCCTAAGAAATGGTTGACTCCATAGTCCCTTCGGGTCACTTACTATCTCGCTCGTTCTATTTCTAGTGTCTGTTACTCCTTGATTACGAAACCAAAATCTTTCCCATAGTTTTTATAGGTGTGATACACCTTCATGGCCAATTCGTAATGTAATTTGACACCGACGTTTGGTCACACCGACCTCCATACGATACCGAAGTCCTCTAGAAGTCTCTTCCTTTGTCACTCAGAGAGTGGGACAGATCTACCACGACTGTTATATATGGAGACATTCGTACTAAGTCCATAACGACTAAGCTAGAAAGACAACGATCTTTGTGTAGACGACACGATTTACCCTATTAGAGACATACGGTTCAGGAATCGGATTGTCTGAAGAGACCAGGTCCTTTTTCAAAGTAAAAGTTTAGTTATGACGGGTAGTGGAAGTCACTAAGGGCTAGGAGACTACCATCTGAACCCCGGTGTGTGGCAAAGAAAGGACAAATGGCTCAAAGTACGAAAGTACGGAAATACAAAACATCCATATGTCTTTAATTAATTAATTAATTAAAAACCGGTATTTCGTACACCCTAGAATCAAGGGGTTGGTCCCTAACTTGGAAACAAGGAACGAAACCTTCACGACTCAGAATTGGTCACCTAGCAGACCCTTAAGGGGAAACTGTGAGAAACTTCCTGAAAGAACAGTAGAGTGGAAAAGAACACTACTTTATATTAGGAACCCTAGAAGTGAGATTATAGGGAGAAGTTTCTTCGAAAATGGGTTCGAAGGCTGTCCACTCCAGGGGTATGTTACACTAAGGTGCGATGATTGGAGAGGAAGTAAACTAACAGTGTCAAATATTACTAAACAAGGACCGTAATACAAAATCGTGTTAGTGTACTCTCCTCTTTAACACAACACATGAAACTGACCGGTACATGGGGTCACGGACTGTACCATACCAACGGTGCGACATCTGTGGGTCAATAATACACGAATTACTGACTTACCTGAGGTTCAGTGAAAGGTTAAAGTAAAGGGTGGCAGGAGGGTAAAGGGAGACGAGAAATAAAAGGGCAATAGAATTACAGTCATACTATAAGGGGTTTGTGTATTACACGAAAGTGTAAATAGACGGACACAAATAGTAGAGAGAAGTCAGACTTTACGTAAAATACGAGTAACTTTAACCTGAGTATCGAATTTACAGAACAAGAGTGTATCAGTAAAAGATCAGGGGGGTTGATTTTTAAACAATAAATAAAGACTCATGAAGATGTTGTAAATTAATATAGAAACCGTGGGTTGGAAAAGAAAAAAAAAAATGAAATTGGTATAACGCACAAGAAACAGAATCAGTTAAACCCGAAGACATTGTTCCGTTGTATCTGGTCCCGAATTGGTTATGTGTAAATAAAAAGTGTCGGGTCCACCGCGTCACCATTTCTTGGGTGGGGGGTTGTGTCCTCTAAGTTCTCAACGTCCAAACTAGGAACCCTTCCCTTCTAGGGGACCTCATCCTTTACCGTTGGGTGTGGTGACAAAAACGGACCTTTTAGAGTACTTCTCGGACCACCCGATTCAGGTACCACAGAGTTGTCCCAGTCTGTACTGACTAGTCCCCTTGTACATGAGGGGTTGGGAGAAGATCCCGGTTCTAATACGTTTACAGGAAACAATGAGTTGACTAAGAAAAAGATCGTGAATCGGTAGCTGAAACACGTATCTAATATCAATGAAATATTTAGAAAAGATTTTAACGAATTAAATCAAAACCGACACGACCCAGAAGTAACGACACACGTTCGAAAGAGATCAACACCTAAATCCCCAGATGAAAGTTCAACGTCACACGTCCGAAAAGTAACACCACCAAAGAGAACAACGTCTTGTACCTGAGATCCCGTACTCCCTAAGTCATCAACGTCGTGCACCCGAGTCATCGACACCGAGGGACCGAGATCTCGTGTCCAAATCATCTACACCGAGTGCCCGAATCAACGGGACGTCGTACACCCGAGAAGGGACTGGTCCCTAGTTTGGGTACAGGGGACGTAACCGTCCCCTAAAGAATTGGTAACTTGGTAGCCCCTTCAGGTACAAAAAACCAAAAAGTTAATTTAACTTTACATGGGGTTTCACAGAAAAGGTCGAACCATTCCTTCTCAGTCTCATATTCCGTACCGATGTGGAGGGTCTCCGTCAACCGTCTCTCCTGGTGCACATCCCACCGACCACCTTCTTCTGTCTGACCCGTCTTACACCTCCTACGGACCTCTCTCACACTAGTCTTCCCCGTTTCCCTCCCCGAAGCCTCCCACCTTCTCGAGTTCGTACACACACACACACACACACACACACACCGAATGGTGACTAGTTCAGACGAAGGGAAGTCCTTTTGTATGTTATTTTCACATGTAAAGAGAAACAAAGATCTTAACTTAAACACCCCAAACCCCTTACCTACTACTACATTTCTATATCAAAAGTTTTATCAAACGAAAAAACATCTAATACAGTATAATGAATTATTTTTCTGTCCGTTTTATTCCCGATCCTTCTGTGTCTCTCCAACGGGTTCGTGTTCCCTCTTTTTTTTCAGGGAAATTGGTAAAAACAATTCGTTAAGTAAACAAAGGGAGTGTAGAAAAACAATAAAATATAAAAATGTCACAAGGGGTTTATTAAGTCAGCAAATTTTTGAATGGTATTGTAAACTATGTCAGTAACCGTACAATTTCCAGTACATACCAAATACACTTTAATGTAACACACTTTACTATATTGTTCGGGACTACCCGATTTCTCTTTTATATGACTAACCTCCAATTCTTACATGAATCCTGTTTTTACCTACTCTGTAATGAAACAGTTGTTTTCAAGTAGATCAGTCCCGATACCAAAAGGTCATCAGTACATACCTACACTCTCAACCTGATATTTCTTTCGACTCGTGTCTTCTTAACTACGAAAACTTGACACCACAACCTCTTCTGAGAAATCTCAGGGAACCTGACGTTCCTCCAGGTTGGTCAGTTAGGATTTCCTTTAGTCAGGACCCACAAGTAACCTTCCTGACTACAACTTCGACTTTGAGGTTATGAAACCGGTGGACTACGCTTACCGGTGGAAAGTTTACTGACTGAGTAAACTTTTCTGGGACTATGTCCCTTTTTAACTCCCGTCCTCCTCTTTCCCTACTGTCTCCTACTCTACCAAACTACCGTACTGACTAAGTTACCTGTACTCAAACCCATTGGAGACCCACAACCACTACCTGTCCTTCCGGACCTCACGACACCAAGTACCCCAACGTCTCAGTCTGTGTTGACTCACTGACTTGACTTGATACTTGAGAGACGTAAGTACTCTAGATTATTTAAGAATCTCTTATTCTTACTTCAATTAACGACTACAGTCAATTTGTCCCTGTACATTTGTTTCCCTTAGTTAGATAAATAAATGCACAAAATTTAACAGACTTCGAGTCCGGATGACCTTATGTCTTAGTGTCCTAAGAGTCTACTTTCCCGTCTTCTTTATTAAATTGACAATTGTCGTTAGATCTAGACAGTTTCAGGCACACTAATTGTTCCTTTCTTTTATAATGTTGTAAAATGTCACTAGATAAAAAATTTCTTGGGATTTATCTTTTCTTGTCGAAAAAACATATCATACCCAAATAGCAATAAATTATTAAACTGAAATTAGACTTCCTAATGAACCGTCTTTTATTCTCTGTATAATTCTAGGAAAGAGGGTAACTCAATCCGGACCGTCAAAATCACACATCCTTTAATGAAGAATAAGAGTATTCCGTTAAGGATCATCTGTCTTTGTTTAGAGAAGGAGGGAAAAAAGAAAAAACTTTATTTCACTCTTACGAAAACAAACAAAACAAAAACAAAAGACCAACAAAAGCCCGTACGGTACGTCGTACGTTCTAGAATCAAGGAACTCGTTCCTGGCTTGGACACTGGGTACGTAACCCTCACGTCTCAGGATTGGTGACCTGGTTGTCCTTTCAGTGTCAGAAGGTAGAAGAGATCTGGAGTGTCCATTAAAGTTGAGTCGACGCGACGGGTGTCAGTATAAACCCTTTGACTTTTACCCTCCTTCTTGGTACAGTATGGAGGTCGAACAACACTGGTATGAAAACATATATAGAAGAAAAAGATTTTGTTTACCACCATAACACCTACACATACACAACCAACGAGTCAACACAGACTGAGACACGCTGAGATACCTGAGATCGGACGGTCCGAGAAGACAGGTGGCTTAAAAGGTCCGTCCTTATGACCTCACCCATCGGTAAGGGAAGAGGTCCCCTAGAAGGGTTCGGTCCCTAACTTGGTGTCAGAAGGACGTAACGTCCACCTAAGAAATGACAGACTCGGTGGTTCGGTCGGTTTCTGTTATGTTTTTACTCATTCGTACTGACATAGGATTATTTAGAAATAGGTGAAGGTTTCGTCCGTTGTCTGACCTAAACCGTCCGTCCGATGTAAAACGGGTAGGGACCACATCTATAAAGAGGAAAATTCCTACTCGAAAAGTTATAGGAGAACTATACCTCTAGGGTTAGGACCGGTAAACGTTATTGTCTTATGAGTTACTAAGGACGTAAGGAATAGTACAGTAAGTTAAAGATTAAGAGGTTATGACACCTATTTCAAGATGGTGTCAGTAATCGAAAAAGAATAAGGGGTACGGGTGTAGATCAGGACACTTTGACCCAAACGGAAGACTTAAAGTTAAAGAGAAAAAATGGAAAACAAAGACTAGAGATGTTCTACAACTCTAGTAAACTTCACTATTATAATAGAGAGTTTCATAATCTGTCATACTGGTTGAACCACGGTACTTAAATTACTTGTACGTAAAATAATAGACTCGTCAACTGATCTCTTGACATCTATATATCCTTTAATTTTCAAAGGACTTTCTATAATCTTTTTTCAAAGAACTAAGTTTTCTCCTAAATAATTTGAGAATGAATTTTCAAGCTCGATCCCTATCCACCCCTTTAAGGTTTATAAAGATATCTCTTAAGGAGAGGTCATTTGAATTATACACGAAAAAGTGTCGTTCTCACACACCTACACTATGTTACAGTACATAAATTTATAACGATAAGAGACCTCTTACACATCAAATTACCTTACGGAGTCTTTTTTGTTTCTAAACGTTAAACTTCTTTGAAAAACCTGCTAGGGTAATATCAGGTAGAATTGTTCTATACAGTGATGTCACCATAATTTATAGTTAGACCGTAATTTGATTTATCCAGTGATTCCGTGCGAGTGGTTGACTCTGTATCTCAATGTTATTAATACTTATTGAGCAGTTAACAAAAGTCAATGAATTTCACTCGACACACGGAAACACTACGAGTATTAAAAAGAAAACGAAGGGGGGGGATATCACATTTGATTATATAACGTTACACATAAACTTAAGGGAATCGACGTATTACAAGTAGTCCACATTGTAAAGTAAAATTACAAGGAGATGTTAAAGTATAACATATTTAGATCTTAATTTCGATAATAAATAAATAAATAAATTTTGGGGAAAAGAACGTAAAGTGGAGGAACAACACCATGGTGGAAATCATAAGAATTACAAAACAATGGTACGATAAATGGAGGTGACACACAAAGTCTTGTTCTAGTAGAGTACCCCTTTCCACCCATTGATCCCTTTTACTTCTAATAATAAAATAATCATTAGTAACTATGTAGATGGACTCTCTATGCCCAGTCCGTCTACTTTCAATACTGACTACGGTCCCACTCTTTTACCCATCCACACCTATTATTTGGTGTAACTAAATAGAAGTATAAAAAATGAAGTACTATAAAACTTTAGAGTCCAAACGAGTGACACTTCTCGTATAGCTAAAATGAAATCCAACTAAACTTAATACGTATAACTACTACCACAAAACCAAGAAACTTCGTACGTGTTTTACATCCCATTCAAAAATCATAAAGACAACCAAAATAAACGAACCCCTTTACTTCGATAAATTGAGTCCGATTCCTCTAATTTCAGGTTCCAAGCTACAGGGTCGTACTCAATATATCGAAAAGAAACAAGAAGACTATGGTTCACGTAGATAGTAGGTCGGTTTGTGTAGTATTTCAAGGTAGTCATCATCTTAATCCACGACACGTGCGGGTAAAGTTGACCTCTTTGTCGTCTTACATGTACAAAATGACTATCATCCAGTAATTTCACCAGACCTTATGTTTTATAGTTTTTGCATGTTGTTATATATGTCTGTTTAAAAAAATTCTATTATACATAACTATACACGTGTTAACTAAAAGTGAATATAAAACCAACAATAATAATAAAACCGGCAATTATAATAAAAGGAGAATTTAAGAGAAAGAGTAAGACCAGGGGTAGAAATGGAAGTCAAACCGAAAGTCCGGAGTAAAGTATTAAGAGGTAAGTAAACGTTATGTTGGTCACATGTGTGGTAAAGAATAAAAGAAATCCTCCGAAAGAGAAACGAAAGGATCATTTAAGCTTTGAAACCTAGAGTATACGATATGAACAAAATAAAGAAAGTAAAATTAGGAAAGGATTACGATCTTTATTCAGATTCTTATACACGTTAACTATATTACAAAGGTAGTACACAAAAGAGACCCCGAAAGGTCCACCGAGTCACCACCTCTTAGGTAGACGGTTACGTCCTCTACAACTCGAACTAGGGACCCAACCCTTCTAGGGGACCTCCTCCTTAACCGTTGAGTGAGGTCATGAAAACGGACCTATTAAGGTACCTGTTTCTTCGGACCACCCGATGTCAGGCACTCCAACGTTTCTCCATAGTCTTCCTAGTTTGACTCGTTGACTCACACGTGTGTACATAAAAGACATTTACTCCGAGAACTTTACACGATATTTCTTCTTCTACTTTACATACACGATTCAACGAAGTCAGCACAGGTTGAGACACACTGGGATACTTGACGTTGACCGGTCCGAGGAGACAGGTATCCTAAGAGGTCCGTTCTTATGATCTCACCCAACTGTATAGGAGGAGGTTCCCTAGAAGGACTGGGTCCCTATCTTGGACGTGGAGAATACAGAGGACGTAACCATCCGTCCAAGAAATAGTGATCACGGTGGACCCTTCGGGGATCTTCTATCTTAGAGAACTTATATTAAATAGATAATTATAGATAGATCGATAGACAGATAGATAGAGATAGAAGGACATAGTAGTGACGTTTAGAAAAAAAAACAAAAAGTCAAGTTGTAAATGTTCCATGACTAGATCCGAGACACTGAGACACAATTGATCCTTTAGTATAAGTAACCTCGAAGAGTAAAAAGGTATTTAATAAATACTCAGGGAGTCGTCACTGAATTTAAGGTCAGAGTCAAAGGAGTAGAATATAAAACCCCTTACCCAATTTACTCAATAAAAAAGTTTGAAAAAAAAAAATCATTGTTATTATAAAATCTTGATTTCAGTACGAACCGTAAAATTATACACTGTCAATTTTCGTTTCGTAAAGGACGTCTTCTCCCTTCTCTCAAGTAGGTCTTCGACGCACTAGATCGGAAGGACAACGTGGAAAATCCCGAGAAGTCATGACGGAACCCTATGTCGAACTTCGGGTTACCTGATCTATCTACTAAAGGTTTCAGAAAAGGTTCAAATCCAGAGATTTACAGTCAACACTAGGTGGTATAACCAGGGATGTTTGTTCTCCACGACTTATACACGGTTTAACTTAATTTATCTTATCTTATCTTATCTTAATTTGGTCATGACCCGAAGGGACCACCAAGTCTATCATTTCTTAGACGGACTTTACGCTCTCTGAGCCCCAAACTAGGGACCCAGTCCTTCTAGGGGACCTCTTCCTTTATCGTTGGGTGAGGTCATAAGAACAGACCTCTTAAGGTATCTATCTCCTCGGACTACCCGATGTCAGGAACCCCAGTGTTTCTCAACCTGTGTTGACTCGCTGAAAGTGAGTGAGTGAGTTCGATCGTGGTAGGTCATAGTGATTTTGAGGAGGACTGATCGAAGATGTTCTTGTCTTACCTTACAAGAAATGATAGGGACAAGAGAACCGAAGATCGTCAAACAAGTTGACTTTTGAGTAAACAAATCACAGTAAACGTTCTACACTCTCTCCGGTAAATAAACTCGGGGTCTATTATTGTCACATCAGTTATCGAATGAATCTGTTGTCTAGTAACTTACTCATAGAATTTAAGTAAAATAAATAAATTATTACCGAGGAGTTTTTAATTTAACTAACACTGTCGAATTCTTAATGGATTCTAAAGAACTTTATTTTAACTACGGAACTCCAAAAATTTTTAAAAAAGACCGAGTTTACTCTGAAATTATCAGATTTAAAATCCTTAAATCTTATTGACTTCTGATATATACACTGTGCACTTATTTTTGATATTTATCTTGTGAACAATCACTCCTTTTTTGTAAAGAAACCCTCCTCTTTTCTTAAAAAAAAAAAAATGAAACTCAAAGATCGACGACCTACACTATAAAATTTTCCATGAATATTTTTAAATTCTTGAAAGTTACAAAACTTCAAATTTAAGTTTTCACGGAAAAAGAAGACGGGGGGGAGTTATCCTCCTTTACTTATTAGTTTATTTATATTGTTTAAAAACAAATCGGAACCATTGACCCTCGTCCCTTTTATACCTGTTAATTTAAAATGTCGATTAATTGTTCCGAGCAAAATTTCGTTCATGCAAATTGGAGTAAAGGGTAACTTTAACTCTCCAGGATTGGTTAACTTTTAAACTAAGTTAAACTGACCTAAAGGTAATAAAAAGAACGTGTGAGAGACTTCATCATCGGTGTATTTGTCTCGTATCAATAATTATAATTTTTTCAGACACGATAATTATAAAATTTTTTCTCTTCACCTTTTCATCTTCACACTGATTACTTCTTTACTAAGATAGCCGGTTTTTCCTTCTACCCACTCTAAATTAACTAGAACAGAATATCAATTAACTGATCTGATGGGGATTTACTTCAGAACAACTAAGTAAAAGATACTATAATAGGCTACCTATATAACGAGTCTTCTTTTATGGTACAAAATTAAGATCTTAATTTGGAACTCTTCAGGTCTACGACGGTTAGTATCTTAGATAAAAGTTCGTAAACAAAAGGAACTCCTGTAAAGCCCACCACACACAGTACATCCCTAAGTCGTCAGTGGTACTAATAACCCTACCAGGGGAAAGATCAAAAGTCTTGTCCGTCAGAAAGATTGAGGATAATCTTTCTCAAGGTTGTGACATGTGAAAATCATACATTTATAAAATGGAAATCACTTTCTTACATAAAACTTAGGTACGGTGCCAAATGGTGTAGGTGAACTAATAAAGAAAATAAATCAGAAACACCAGATTCTTATACTCTCTGTTTTATTATCGACTCAAACGAAATATCGGAACTCACATTTCAGCTACTAGAACTGAGATTTCCAGAAGCAAACTTTAAACAATAATAGGACAAAACCAAATTACACTCACGTATCTTAACGATTTATATTAGTCTTCGACATTACTCCTCCAGAAATGTTCGAACTTATACTCTTTAATAATTAACTGGAAACTCTCTCAGAGGGAGGACGAGTCTCTTCTTGACTGAAAAATTTTTAAGATAAACTTGAAAACGTTAGTGAGTCTGTCTCTGGAGACGGAAAACCTGTGGTAGTCCTGCGAATATGTTCTACAAGGAGACTTGAGTCCCCGTAAGACCCTGAGTACTTGAGTCCTTTTTTTTTTTTTTCGTCAAGGTTTAGTCCCTTACAATGGGTACCACGTTTCGTTCTTCTCCAATGACACTTACGAGTAATCGAAGGGACGTAGAAAAGACGAAAGATGTAAAGGACCAAAGGTCATGACCTTGGTGACGAGGAACGAGAAATGACGACTTAGACGCTTTCACTACTGTCACAAACACACACACGAGTCAACACAGACTAAGAAACGGTGGGGTAAATGACATCGGACAGTCCGAGGAGACAGGCACCCTAAGAGGTCCGTTCGTATGACCTTATCCGTCAGTAGGGGAAGAGGTCTCTTAGAAGGGTTGGGTCCCTAACTTGAACGCAGAAGACGTTACCGTCCACCTAAGAAATGGTGACTCGGCGAACCCTTCGGTTTCACTACTGTGATTGACCACTTTCCTTTAAGAGATTATTAAATAACAAAAAGATTATTTTATTCTTTCGTGTGCAAATCCAGAACGATTTTAACATCCTAACATCCCAACCACCCATTTATAGATATTTTGTATTTGATATCGTTCTAAAATAATATTACATTCACCGGCTCCTGAGTAGACAAACTGATGGAGATACGACCTTCTCGGTAGAACCTCATGTCCATTCACTCCCTACTCTCCAGGATCTTTATGTGATTGAGATCCGTTGCTAGTTCATACACTATCTGTGGAACCAATAGACTACTGCAGGACAAAAGGGACAATGTTACTACTAACATAAGAAGTGTCTAGAAAGGCGACGAAGAGTCATCGGTTTTTGACGGACCGTGTATCATACACGAAACATTTATAACCGACTTAACATAGATAAATTAAACATCGGGACAAGGTTCATGTTCACTCTTTAAATTTACATGAATAACGACTGTCAACCTACCCCCTGTCCGAAATTAGTACTCTGAGAAGGGTGTTGAAGAAAGGATCCTTCGTGTCACCGATAGTGTTTGAGGTAACGACTCACCGGTAGTGGCCACAAAATGCCTTTACGGTAGAGATGAAAATTATTCCACTTAAAAGAATCCTATGAACAATTCAAAGTCGAAATGATTTCTATATATATATATATTTTACCAAAGAAGACCTAATCTCGAACGAAAACTAGAACTATGTAATTTTGAAACCGGAGTCGTAACTAACGAATACATATCTACACTTGATAATGGATAGCCCCGAAGGATCCACTACGTTTCCATTTGTTAGGTGGACGGCTACGTCCTCTACGTCAAAACTACGAACCTAGTCCTTCTAAGGTACCTTATCCTTTACCATCAGACGAGGTCATGAGAACGGATCTTTTAAGATGCCTGTCTCCTCGGACCGCCCGACGTCAGGTACCTCAGTGTTTCTCGGTCTGTACTGACTCGTTCACTCGTGTCACACGATACTCACGGTAATTGTCAAATATTTCTTGAAGTGGAATATATCCTCAAGTCTCTTCCCTGACCATTCACCTTAATCGTTGATCTACCATTACCTTCTCGTTCCTTCAAAAGTCTCTTTTCTATCGTAAACTGAACTCAAAACTTTATGTTTTCATATTAAAAATATCTTTCCTTTCATCTCCTCCTTTAGTGTTCAAGTCTCTTACTGTAACTGTACGCACACTACGACACTTGTATTAGAGTCTGAAACGGTACGGAGGTGCAATGGGTCACAACGACTATGTCGTCCAGAACCCACCAGGGGGGGTTTTGAAGTAAAGATTGTTCAAGGATTCCTCTACGACCACAAGGACCAAACGTCTGATATGAAACTCTGGGTGACCGAATACCTTTGGAAACTCATCTTCACTTAACACGTATTTCCTTTTCACCGATCGTTTTGTAAACCCCAGTCTACTCTCTTCTTGAGCTTATAAACCGATTTCTGGTAAAGCAAGGAATCTTTCACCTTCGTTATGAAAAACTTGTCGTTGTCCTAAGCAATCAAGACCCCTCCTGAACAAGTACGTACGTACGTACTTAAATGAAATGTTTATAAATACTTTATGACACCTTTAGTACCCCGATCTATCCGTCTTTAAAATCCTTCAATAATGTTAACAAAGAGAGATCCAGTTACCACCATCTTTGACATCATTATTTCCACCGTAACTTTTTTATTCTCCTTAAATTCTCAATAAAGTCTTCTTCCCTATATAGTTTTCACTTATATTACAAAACAATGTAAGAAATGTTACAACACAATCAAAGGTGACATATCGTTTCACTTACTCGGTATACATATGTATGTAGGGGATACAAAACCTAAAGGAAGGGGAAATCCAGTGGTGTCTCGTGACTAATCTTAAGGGACTCGATATCTCATCCAAGAGTAGTCAATAGATAAGAAACTAAGTGAAACGGTATGTCATCTTTGATTGTTGTAAAAGTTCGTTGGCATGAAGTTATTTTTAATTAATTTTTTTATTTGATATTTTATGTATGTATGTATGTGTGTATGTATTAGAGAGTAGGTCCCTTTTTAACCCACTTACATTACAAAACATTGACTCTCTTACCGAAAGGGTAATTCTCTTTGTACTTGTAGTCTTCTTCCTCGACTGAAGACCTCTCTTAAATAAGAACTTTGCTAACATAGTACATCTTAAAGTGACCTCAGGGCTATTTATAAATCACGAGGACCCCGTAGATTCAATTTTACAGAGGTTCCATCACCTTGACTCCTCTCTTTAATTCGGCTCAAGTATCAACTTCGATATCCTTACCACTACCAGTGGGTCTCAAACTTCTTGAACTTCAAGCACCACAGTATATGGTCTCGAGTTCTGAACTCCGACAAAACCCACAACCGTTCAAAGGTCTTATTCTGGTACCCCACCCCACACCAACTTTACCTTATTTTGTTTTTCCGGAAATTTAACTCCTCCAGTTCCTTAAGTTAGGAAAAACCTAATAGGTGTATCTGAGATTTGAACGGGTTCTCTTCCCTACTTCTCTTTCTAACTGAACAAATTGAAAAGTTACTTAAGACCTTTCACAGCTCCCTTTGTAATATACTATCACTGTACCTTTGTGTCTCACAGTATCTCACTGTCCTCACACTTGCACTTTACTCTATACTTCCTCCGTCCCAACGTCCGTTGTTCTTCTTAAGACTGACAAGTAAAGGTCCGATGGGAAGTAAGAAGTTTACGACATCTAAGACCCCTCGCTCTTCATTCGTCGAGAATGAACTCTCCCGACGCACCTACTCGAGTGTTGGATCTCCACGATCTACTTCCCGTAAAACATCTTTCGGGTACCAATCTCGACATCCCCTCTAGGGGACACTGTCCTCAAAGTCACTCACATCCGTTTTTCCCGTCCTCACCCTCCTACCAAATCTCTCTGACTAATGTCGTAAATTTACCCACTGACCTCCCACCCTCCTTAACCCTCTGACCTTAATTGTATACATGTGATAACTATACCGTATATTTTATATATTGACTACTCTTTGATGACATATTGAGTCCCTTGAGATGACCTACGAGACACCACTGGATCTACCCTTCCTTTAGGGTTTTTTCTCCCTATAAACATATGTATATCGACTAAGTGAAACGGTACGTCGTCTTTGAATATGTTGTAACATTTCGTTGACATAAGGTTATGTTTTAATTTTTTAGTTTTATTTATTTATCTACTAACCTCTCCTCTCCACCCCGCCGTACGTAAAAAAAAAAAAATGAAATAAAATAAAATGTTATGACATAACCAAAACGGTATGTAACTGTACTTAGGTGGTGTCCACATGTACGCAAGGGTTTGTACTTGGGGGGAGGGTGGAGGGAGGGGTATTGTAGAGAGACCCAGTAGTGGCACGTGGTCGGGGTTCGTACGACATAGGACGTAACCTGTATCTGACCGCTAAACTAAGAATGTACTATCATATGCACAAAGTTACGGTAAGAGGGTTTAGTAGGGTGGGAGAGGGAGAGGGAGACTCAAGTTTTCAGGCAATATGTGTAGACACAGAAAAAACGACNGAAAAAAGGACAGAACGTATGTCCCAGCAGTAACGGTAGAAAGATTTAAGGTATATATACACAATCATATGACATAACCACAAAAAGAAGGACCGAATGAATTGAGACATATTAGCCGAGATCAAAGTAGGTAGAGTAGTCTTGACTAAGTTTACATAAAAAAATTACCGACTCATTATGAGGTAACACATATCCATGGTGTCGAAAGAATAGGTAAGTAGACGACTACCTGTAGATCCAACAAAGGTACAGGACCGATAATATTTGTCACGACGCTACTTGTAACCCCATGTACACAGAGAAAGTTAAGACCAAAGGAGCCACACATACGGGTCGTCACCCTAACGACCCAGTATTCCATCAAGATAAACGTTAAAAAATTCCTTAGAGGTGTGACAAGAGGTATCACCGACATGATCAAACGTAAGGGTGGTTGTCACATCCTCCCAAGGGAAAAGAGGTGTGGGAGAGGTCGTAAATAACGAACGTCTAAAAACCTAGCGTCGGCAAGACTGATCACACTTCACCATGGAGTAACACCAAAACTAAACGTAAAGAGATTATTACTCACTACAACTCGTAGAAAAGTACACAAACAATCGGTAGGCATACAGAAGAAACCTCTTTACAGATAAATCAAGAAACCGGGTAAAAAACTAACCCAGCAAATAAAAAGACCTTAACTCGACGTATTCAACGAACATATAAAAACTCTAATCAACAAACAGTCAACGAAGTAAACGATAATAAAAGAGGGTAAGTCTTCCGACAGAAAAGTGGAACGAATATAAAAGGAAACAACACGTCTTCGAAAATTAAAATTAATCTAGGGTAAACAAATAAAAACGAAAATAAAGGTCATAAGACCCTCCACCTAGTATCTCCTAGGACGACACTAAATACAGCCTCTCACAAAACGGATATAAGAGGAGATCCTCAAAATATCAAAGACAAGAATGTAAATCTAGAAATTAGGTAAAACTCAAATAAAAACACACACCACAATTTTTCACTAGATCAAAGTAAGAAAATGTTCACCAACTGGTCAAAAGGGTCGTGGTGAACAATTTCTCTAACAGAAATGAGGTAACATATAAGAACGGAGGAAACAGTTTCTATTCCACAGGTATACACACACCTAAATAGAGACCCGAAAGATAAAACAAGGTAACTAGATATACAGACAGAAACACGGTCATGGTATGACAGAACTACTGACACCGAAACATCATCCCGGACTTCAGTCCGTTCAACTAAGGAGGTCAAGGTAAGAAGAAAGAGTTCTAACGAAACCGATAAGCTCCAAAAAACATAAAGGTATGTTTAGAACTTTAATAAACAAGATCAAGACACTTTTTACACCGACCATCGAACTATCCCTAACGTAACTTAAACATTTAACGAAACCCATCATATGAGTAAAAGTGATATAACTAAGAAGGCTAGGTACTTGTACCATATAAAGAGGTAGATAATCACAGGAGAAACTAAAGAAAGTAGTCACAAAATATCAAAAGATATATATCCAGAAATCAAAGAAATCCATCTATATAAGGATTCATAAAATAAGAAAAGCAACGTTACCACTTACCTTAACAAAGGAATTAAAGAAAAAGATGAAAGAGTAATAAGCACATATCCTTACGTTCCCTAAAGACACACAACTAAAATATAGGACGTTGAAATGATATAAGTAACTAATCGAGATCATTAAAAGACCACCTCAGAAATCCCAAAAGGTACATCTCCTAGTACAGTAGACGTTTGTCACTCTCAAAATGAAGAAGAAAAGGTTAAACCTAAGGAAAATAAAGAAAAAGACGAGACTAACGACACCGGTTTTGAAGGTCTTGATACAACTTATCATCGCCACTTTCACCTGTGGGAACAGAACAAGGACTGAAATCCCCTTTACGAAAGTTAAAAAGTGGTAACTCCTATTACAAACGACACCCAAACAGTATATATCGAAAATAATACAACTCCATACAAGGAAGATAAGGACGAAAGACCTCTCAAAAATAGTATTTACCTACAACTTAAAACAGTTTCCGGAAGAGACGTAGATAACTCTATTAGTATACCAAAAATAAAAAGTTAAACAATTACACCACTTAATGTAACTAATTAAACACCTATAACTTCTTAGGAACGTAGGGACCCTAATTCGGGTGAACCAGTACCACATACTAGAAAAATTACACAACAACCTAAGACTAACGATCTTAAAACAACTCCTAAAAACGTAGATACAAGTAGTCACTATAACCGGACATCAAAAGAAAAAAACATCATAGAAACAGTCCAAAACCATAATCCCACTACCACCGGAGTATCTTACTCAAACCTTCAAATGGAAGGAGACGTTAAAAGACCTTCTCAAACTTATCCTATCCACAATCGAGAAGAACTTTAAAAACCATCTTAAGTCGACACTTCCCACCGTACGTAAAACACACGAGTCAGAGTAAACTGAGGAACACTAGGGGACCTGACATCGGGTGGTCAGAGGAGACAGGTACCCTAAGAGGGCCGTTTTTATGACGACACCCGAAAAAGGGGCTCGACAACCTCCCTCGTCCTCACGAAGAGGACTCAACCACTAACTAACCAACACTAGGTGGTACGTCTTCACTCACTACTTCCCGTTGTCTCGACTACCTAGTACTCCTATATTCACGTAAATTTCGAGAGTGTGGGAGATGAGGTCCTGTCTTAGTACTTATTTGACCTCCTGTTCGTCCTGGTCTACTATGGTACTTCTCTTCAAATGTGTCCGGGAGATAACGGTTGACAATTTGAGGATTATTTAACATGACCTTGACACTCTTTAGACTCGATGTACTCCGGTATCCTATATGCTCTTCTCGTATTTGAAAGGTGAGGACCGAAACGAGAAATGGTCGACCCCCCGAAATCAAACAGACTTCGAATCTCACCAGGTCACTCCGTCGCATATACCTTTACCGACGTCCATTACCCATGTGTTCGACCGTAGTTCTAACGGTTCTCTTTATAAATATTGGAGTCTACACGTCTACTGTGGTGGGAATACCGTGTTTCACTTCTCCTTGATTTCTCGAAGAACTACTTTCACTTTCCTCTCTCACTTTTTCAACCGAATTTTACGTTATAAGAAGTGAAACACGACATTAATCAAAACAAGACCATCTATATCAAAAACCAAAGGAAACAAGTGACCCACTTAGATAACATAACTTAAAAACAACTTGACATAACTAAAACGAATACCCATATATACATATACACATATAAGTCGGTGTGAAAGATAACAACAATATTTGGAGACGGAGATGTAACCCGAGAACGTCAAGAGAACTCAAAGGGGGGGTGGGAAAAAGAAAGAAGAAGGTAAAAAAAAGAGAAAAAATATTAAAATTAAAAATTAAAAAATTTGGATAATATAAAAAAGATGTAATTAAGGGAACTAACGAAAAGGATGACAAGAAAAGGGAAACCTCCATTAGAATATATTTGAAGTAGATGGAGATAAATTGAATCGTATAGATAAGAAAGAAAGAAAAGAAAGAAAGGAAAGGAGAGTTCTATAAACAATCAAAAAAAAAAAAAGTAACGAAATAAGGGGTGAACGGTGGAACGAAATCAAAACAAAAGGTCAAACACGAATTCGGAATCAAAACAAGAATTGACCATTTACATTAAAAAATAAAGGAAACAAGTGACCTAGATAACATGAAATAAAAACAACCTGACAAAAGTGAAACGAGTACCCACATATACACATATAAAGTAATAAAATTATTAATAAACGGACTAAAACATTGACGGTAAACAGACCCCAAGTAGAAACCAAAGAGTAAAAACCTATAAACAAATAAGAGGGAATTACGGTATTGTTTGGTGAACACCTTATAAGTAAGGACTGTTCTCTAGTTTGAGACTTGGAAACCTCACCCTCGTGACTGAGGTTCCGGGATCTGATGGTCTCTTAATTGGGATCCCTGATAGTTTATCACTCTTGAGTGTGTTTCCTTTGGTGAACTTATACTGGACCGTAGTGGGTTAGTGGTCATCGTGGAACACGTCCTACGGAGTAGATTTGTTGTTTGTTTTGTTTTTATGTTCGGTTTAGTAGTCGTCTGTCCTCATGGTGGAGTGAGTCGGAACGGGTAGTCTCCTTTTTGTTTTTGTTTTTGTTTTTGATTCGTGTTTAGAGTGGGATATGCTTCGAGTGTGTTTGGTGACCTAGTTGAATTCTCCCGTCTTTGGTTTTCCTTCTTTCTTAAGTTGGAAGAAGTTCCTTTCTTACGTTGAAAGGAACTTCGGACCCCTTTCCTCTGGAGTTTGTGTTATTGAATTTTTTTTTTTCTTTTTCGTCTCTTTATGACGTGTTTACTTCCTTGTTTGATCTTTGTGTCTTCAGGTTTATTTACTTCTCCTTTGTCCTTTTAATGACCTTTTTCTTAAGTCTTATTACTATCATTTCTACTAGTTTTAGGAACTTTTGTTTTACCTCTTTTATGTTTTTAGTTAATTGTTTCTGGATCTTCTTAATTGTTTATTCGAATGTCTTTGTTTGTTGTGTTAATGGTTTTAATTTTTATGAGATCTTCCTTAGTTATCGTCTTATAGACTTCATCTTCTTACTCAGTCACTCGACCTTCTATTTACCACCTTTATTGAAAACTTCTTGTCTTATTTTATTTTTCTTACTTTTCTCGACTCCTGTCAGAGTCTCTGGAGACCCTGGTATAGTTTGTGTAGTTGTAAGATTGATATCCCCAGGGTCTTTTTCTTCTCTTTTTCTTTCCCATACTCTTTTAAAACCTTCTCTAATATCAACTTTTAAAGGGGTTATTCCTTTTCCTTTATCGGTTAGTTCAGGTTCTCCGTGTTTCTCAGAATATGTCCTATTTGGGTTCCTCTTTGTATGGTTCTATGTATGATTAGTTTGATTGTTTCTAATTTGTGTTTCTTTCTTATAATTTTCGTCGTTCCCTCTTTGTTGTTCATTGTATGTTCCCTTTGAGGTATGTGAATTGTCGACTAGAAAGTCGTCTTTATGACGTCCGGTCTTCCCTTACCGTCCTATATAAATTTCATGTCTTTCCCTTTTTAGATGTTGGTTCTAATGACATGGGTCGTTCCTAGAGTAAGTTTTAACTACCTCTTTAGTTTTCGAAAAGTCTGTTAGTTTTCAATTCTCTTAAGACATGGTCTTAAGTTTGGTCGAAATGTTGTTCACAATTTGCCTGAATATATCAGTTCTTTATGTTGTCTTCTTTTTTATAGATGTTTTAGTTAGGGTTAGTTAATCTTTTACCGTTATCCTTGTATATATAATTATTAATGAAATTTACATTTACCTAGTTTCTTTCACTTTCACTTGCACTTCAACGAGTCAGTACACACTGAGGAATACTGGGGTACCTGACATCGGATGGTCCGAGGAGGTAGGTACTCTAAAAGGTCCGTTCTCATGACCTTACCAGACGGTAAAGGAAGAGGTCCCCTAGAAAGGTTGGGTCCCTACCTTACGGTCAGAGGACGTAAAGTCTGTCTTCGAAATGGTAGAATTCGGTAAATTTTTACCTAATTTACGAGGTTGGTTTTCTGTGTCTGACCGACTTACCTATGTTTTTGTTCCGGGTATATATACGACAGATACTCTTTGGGTGAAGTCTGGAGTTCTGTGTATATCTGACTTTCACTCTCCTACCTTTTTATGTAAGGTACTTTTGTCCTTCGTTTTCTTTCGACCTTATCGTTATGAGTATAGTCTGTTTTATCTGGAATTTTAATTCTTCTAATGTTCTCTATTCCTTCCTGGGATGCATTACTAGTTCCCTAGTTAGGTTCTCCTTCTATGTTGTTAACATTTATAGATACGTGGGTTGTATCCTCGTGGAGTTATGTATTCTATTTGTGATTGTCTGTAGTTTCCTCCTCAACTGTCATTGTGTTATTATCATCCTCTGAAATTGTGGGGTGAGTGTGGTTACTTGTCTAGTATTATTGTCTTTTAATTATTCCTTTGTACAGAATTTATTATGTAATTTACTCTACTTAAAGTAACTATAGAAGTCCTGTAAGGTAGGTTTACGTCTTCTTATGTGGAGGAAGAGTTCACCTGTATCTTGTAAGAGGTCCTATCTGGTGTAGAACCCAGTGTTTAGTTTGGAGTCATTTAAATTCTTTTAACTTTAACATAGTTCGTAGAAGAGACGGATGTTACTCTCATCTATAGTTAATGTTCTTTTTTGATATTCTTTGTGTTTGTGTACCTCTAATTTGTTGTACAAAGATTTATTGGTTGTCCAATGACTTCTTTACTTTTCCGTTTAGTTTTTTAAAGATCTTTGTTTACTGTTACTTTGGTACTGTTGAGTTTTGGATAAGTCAAGTCAAGTCAACGAGTCAGCACAGGCTGAGAAACGCTGGGGTACTTAGCGTCGTGCGGTCCGGAGGGACAGGTAGTGGTAGAGGGCCTCAAGTGAGTCTGAGTGCAGGTAACTCAGGCACTACGGTAGGTCGGTATAGTAGGAGCCAACAGGGGAAGAGTAGGACGGGGGTTAGGGAGGGTCGTAGTCTCAGAAAAGGTTACTCAGTTGAGAAGTGTACTCCACCGGTTTTATGACCTCAAAGTCGAAATCGTAGTAAGGAAGGTTTCTTTAGGGTCCCGACTAGAGGAAGTCTTACCTGACCAACCTACAGGAACGTCAGGTTCCCTGAGAGTTCTCAGAAGAGGTTGTGGTATCAAGTTTTCGTAGTTAAGAAGCCGCGAGTCGGAAGAAGTGTCAGGTTGAGAGTGTAGGTGTGTACTGGTGTCCATTTTGGTATCGGAACTGATCTGTCTGGAATCAGCCGTTTCATTACAGAGACGAAAAGTTATATGATAGATCCAACCAGTATTGAAAAGAAGGTTCCTCATTCGCAGAAAATTAAAGTACCGACGTCAGTGGTAGACGTCACTAAAACTTCGGGGGGTTTTTATTTCAGACTGTGACAAAGGTGACAAAGGGGTAGATAAAGGGTACTTCACTACCCTGGTCTACGGTACTAGAAGCAAAAGACTTACAACTCGAAATTCGGTTGAAAAAGTGAGAGGAGAAAGTGAAAGTAGTTCTCCGAAAAATCAAGGAGAAAAGACGGTATTCCCACCACAGTAGACGTATAGACTCCAATAACTATAAAGAGGACCGTTAGAACTAAGGTCGAACACGAAGAAGGTCAGGTCACAAAGAGTACTACATGAGACGTATATTTAATTTATTCATCCCACTGTTATATGTCGGAACTGTATGAGGAAAAGGATAAACCTTGGTTAGACAACAAGGTACAGGTCAGGGTTGACAACGAAGGACTGGACGTATGTCTAAAGAGTTTTCCGTCCAGTCCACCAGATCATAAGGGGAGAGAACTTCTTAAAAGGTACCAAATAACACTAGGTGTGTCAGTTTCCGAAACCGTATCAGTTATTTCGTCTTTGTCTACCAAAAGACCTTGAGAGAACGAAAAAGCTACTAGGTCTCCTACAATCGTTAAACTAGAGACCAAGGAGACGGAAAAGATTTTGGTCGAACTTGTAGTCCCTCAAGTGCCAAGTACATTGAGGAATAATGGTTTAAGTCTGAGTTTAGCTTCTTTTATCCCTTTTGACGATCTGATAAGTCCATACTGGATTTAGTTTAGGGAATACTAATATGTCACCTTCACTCTTTATCTAAATTCCCGGATCTAGACTATCTATCTCACGGACTACTTGATACCTTACTCCAAACACTGTAACATGTCCTCTGTCCCTAGTTCTGGTAGGGGTACCTTTTCTTTACATTTTTTCGTTTTACCGACAGACCCCTCCGGAATGTTTATCGACACTTTTCTTCTCTCCACTTTTCGTTCCCTTTTTTCCTTTCTATATTCGTAGACTTACGTCTCAAGGTTTCTTATCGTTCTTCTCTATTCTTTCGGAAGGAGTCGCTAGTTACGTTTCTTTATCTCCTTTTGTTGTCTTACCCTTTCTGATCTCTAGAGAAGTTCTTTTGATCTCTATGGTTCCCTTGTAAAGTACGTTTCTACCCGAGCTATTTCCTGTCTTTACCATACCTGTATTGTCTTCGTCTTCTATAATTCTTCTCCACCGTTCTTGTGTACCTTCTTGACATGTTTTTCCTAGAAGTGCTGGGACTATTAGTACTATTACACTAGTGATTAGATCTCGGTCTGTAGGACCTTACACTTCAGTTCACCCGGAATCTTTCGTAGTGATGCTTGTTTCGATCACCTGATTATTTCAAAACGGTTCTTTTACGTGACCAGTATCGTTTGTGGGAGAAGGTTGTTGTGTTCTCTTCCGAGATGTGTACCTGTAGTGGTCTACCAGTTGTGGCTTTAGTCTAACTATATAAGAAACGTCGGTTTCTACCTCTTCGAGATATGTCAGTTTTGGATACCCTACGTCATTTTCGTCAAGATTCTCCCTTCAAATATCGTTATGTTGGGATGGAGTTCTTTATTCTTTTTGTAACTTATCTGTGGGATTGAAATGTGGATTTCGTTGACCTTTATCTTCTTCCTTTTTTTTGGGTTTTAATCATCTTCCTTTCTTTAGTATTTCTAGACTCGTCTTTATTTACTTTCTTTGTTATCATTTTTAATTATTTTGATTTTCGACCAAGAAACTCTTCTATTTGTTTTAACTGTTCGGAAATCGGTCTGAGTGGTTCTTCTTTTCTCTTCTGAGTTTAGTTGTTTTAATCTTTACTTTTTCCTCTCCAATGTTGTCCGTTACGTCTTTATGTTTCCTAATGTTCTCCGATAATACTTTTTGATATACCGTTATTTTATCTATTGGACCTTCTTTACCTGTCTAAGAATCTTTTCAAGTTAGAAGATTCTGACTTGGTCCTTCTTTATCTTTAATACTTGTTGGGTTAATGTTCGTGACTTTAACTTCGACAGTATTTTTTAGAGGGTTTTTCTTTTCGGGTCTTGGTCTACCGAAGTGTCCTCTTAAGATAGTTTGTAAATCTCTTCTCAATTCCGGATAGGAAGATTTTGAGAAAGTTTTTTAACGTCTCCTTCCTTGTGAAGGTTTGAGTAAGATACTCCGGTGGTAGTGGGACTATGGTTTTGGTCTGTTTTTGTTATGTTTTTTTCTATTGATGTCCGGTTATAGTGACTACTTGTATCTACGTTTTTAGGAGTTGTTTTAAAATCGTTTGTCTTAAGTTGTTGTTTAGTCTTTCGAGTATGTGGTACTAGTTCAACCCAAATAAGGTCCCTACGTTCATAAGAAGTTATATACCTTTAGTTAGTCACACTATGTGGTATAATTGTTTAACTTTCTATTTTTGGTATACTAGTAGAGTCATCTACGTCTTTTCCGGAAACTGTTTTAAGTCGTGGATAAATACTAATTTTGAGAAGTTTTTCACCCGTATCTTCCTTGGCTGGAATTGTATCATTTTCGGTATGTACTATTCGGATGTCGTTTGTTATAAGAGTTACCACTTTTCGACTTTCGTAAGGGGGATTCTAGTCCCTGTTCTATTCCCTTAGGTAAAGGTGGTGATAATAAGTTGTATCAAGACCTTCAGAATGAATGTCGTTAGTCTCTTCTTTTTCTTTATTTTCCTTAGGTTTAACCTTTTCTTCATTTCGACAGTGACAAACGCCTACTGTACTATGACATGTATCTTTTGGGATTTCTATCATAATCTTTTAATGATCTCGATTAGTCACTTAAATCGTTTCAACGTCCTATGTTTTAGTTATGTGTCTTTAGTGAACGTAAAGTTACGTTAAAGTTACTTTTTAGTCTTTCTCGTTAATTCCTTAGTTAGGGTAAGTGGTAACGTTGTTTTTCTTAATTTATAGATCCTTATTTCAATGGATTCCTCTACTTTCTTGACATGTGTCTTTTAATACTGTGATTACTTTCTTTATTTTCTACTGTATTTGTCTACCTCTCTATAAGGTACAAGGACCCATCCTTCTTAGTTATAACACTTTTACTGATATGATGGTTACGTTGGATGTCTAAATTACGTTATAGATAGTTTAATTGTTACCGTGAAAAGTGTCTTGATCTTGTTTTTTAAAGTGTTAAGTATACCTTTGTGTTTTCTGGAACTTATCGATTTCGTCAGAACTCTTTCTTTTTACCTCGACCTCCTTAGTTCGAAGGACTGAAGTCCAATATGATGTTTCGATGTCGGTAGTTCTGTCATACCATGACCGTGTTTTTGTCTTTATATCTGGTTACCTTGTTCTATCTTTCGGGTCTTTATTTGGGTACGTGGATACCCATGGAATAACAACTGTTTCTTCCGTTCTTATATGTTACCCCGTTTTTGTCGGAGACATTATTTACTACGACCCTTTTGACCGTCGATGTACATTTTCTTACTTTAATTTTGAGAAGGATTGTGGTACGTGTTTCTATTTTACCTAATTTCTGGATTTACATTCTGATCTTTGATATTTTGAGAATCTCCTTTTGTATCCGTCTTGTGAGCTACTGTATTTAGTTTCCTTCTAGGAGATACTGGGTGGAGGATCTCATTACCTTTATTTTTGTTTTCATTTGTTCACCTGGACTAATTTGAATTTTAGAAAACGTGTCGTTTCCTTTCATATTCGTTCAACTTTTCTGTTGGGAGTCTTACCCTCTTTTATTGTCGTTTATTTTGTTGTCTGTTTCCTAATGAAAGGTTTTATATGTTAATCGAGTATGTTGAGTTATGGTCTTTTTGTTCGTTGGGTTAGTTTTTCACCCTTTTTATGGATTTGTCTGTAAAGAGGTTTATTCTGTATGTCTACCCATTGTTTGTGTACTTTTCTACGAGTTGTAACGAGTAATAATCTCTTTACGTTTAGCTTTGATGTTACTCTATAGTTGAGTGTGGTCAGTCTTACCGGGAGTAGTTTTTTTTTTTTTTTTAGATGTTTGTTATTTACGACCTTTCCCACACCTCTTTTCCCTTGTGATAACGTGACAACCGCCCTTACATCTAACTATGTCGGTGATACCTTCTGTCATACCTTTAAGTAATTTTTGATCCTTATTTTGGTGGTATACTGAGTCTTTAGGGTGTGAATCCGTATATGGTCCTCCTTTGGTTTTAACTTTCTCTGTGTACATAGGGTAACAAGTAAAATCGTGATACATGTTGTCGATCTTATACCTTCGTTGAATCTACAGGTAGTTGTCTACTTACCTACTTACCTATTTATTCAACACCATATATATGTGTTACCTTATAATTAGTCGGTATTTTTCCTTGTGTAAACTCAGTCAAGATTACTCCACCTACTTGGATCTTGTATAATAAGTCTCACTTCACTCAGTCTTTCTCTTTCTATTTATGGTATAAGATTGTGTATATATACCTTAGATATTCTTACCATGACTTCTCAAATAAAAGTCCCGTTGTCACCTCTTTGTCTGTATCTCTTATCTGAATACCTGTACCCTTCTCCCCTCCTCTCCCACTCGACATACCTTTCTCATTGTACCTTTGAATGTAATGGTATACATTTTATCTATCGGTTTCCCTTAAACGACATACCGAGTCCTTTAAGTTTGTCCCCGAGATATAGTTGGATCTCCCCACCCTACCCCTCCCTCTACCTTCCCTCAAAGTTTTCCCTCCCCTATATACATATGGATACCGACTAAGTACAACTCGAAACTGTCTTTTGCCGGTTTAAGACATTTCGTTAATAGGAAGTTATTTTTTCATTTTTTTCTTATGACCACACCCAAAGATAAAGGAGGAAACCCCTAGAAGGGGTGGGTCCCAGCTTGGACACAGAGGACGTAGTAGGACGTAACCGTCCGTTTAAGTAGTGGTGATCACGGTGGATCCTTCGGAGTACGTAAAACTCCCCACCGAATTAGATTGGCAAGAACCATTAAGTCTTTTCCCTTAAGTAAATTCGAAACAACCCTTCTAGAGGAACTCTTCCTTCACCGTTTGGTGAGATGATAAGAACGGACCTTTTAGGGTACCTACCTACTTGGACCATCCGATGTCAGGTACCCCAAGCGTTTGTCAGTCTGCACTAACTCGTTGAAGTGTAAGCGAAAGTGAAAGAGAATAGACAGGTATAGTAAAAGGACGTCTAGATGACGTTTTAAATAAAACAGAAAAAAGTTTATTACATTCTAACATGGTCAAAAATTTTCACTCCTACAAATTTAAAAGACATTCTAAAACTTAAAACTCATCACATGAACGTCTCCTTATAACTCTCCTATCACTTAAGTCTCACGAACAAATGTTAAGTTCTTTAAATCTATACTAAATTGTACTTTAGGATGATATTGAACCTACCCATAAAAGGTGAAAATAATTTTCATTCGTTTATCTTTCCAGGTCAACCAACTGACCGACGAGAATTTTCAAGAATATTTTTTTAGTAATCTTCTCCACTGCAGTGTATTAAGTAACTCTACCATCATGTACTGAAAATTAAAACAACAGGGTAATCAAATAGTAGTCATAAAGAAATAGTCAGAATGGACCAAAAGATAGGGCAGAGGTTCTACCAAAAACACGTCATCAATGTTGGTGTTCAGTCCAAATACTTTGAAGTGATCAAATTTTCCAGTCGTACATTTACTTGATTAATCCATTGATATAGTGAAAGACAATGTTTGGAGTGTAGAAGATTTAAGAAAGACTTAATTTATCACTCGGTATAACAATTGTCTCGAACGTATTGTATTTTTTCTATAATTTATGAACTTTAAGGATCTATTTGTCTTTTGAGTAAACTTCTATAAAATGTTACTATTTAATTACGTATTTTAATCTTCCGGTTCTAAATGTGTCATGTTATAAATGTTTTACCTTTACATTGGAATCATGACTCTTCTTGTCCTTTAATATTTTACCTTAACTTTCCTTAGTTCCTTTAACTTGATTTGAGAGGTAAACAGATTTTTCTTAAAGAGAGGGTCGAAAGACTTTTGGTCAAATAATTTTGTTGTTTACTTGATGTGGTTATTCAATTTGATGTGGTTGAGGTTTGTTTTGTTTTGAAAGATAGTAGTATTTGTAAAATTAATAAATCTTTACAACCTTAAAGTAACATAATTAACGAAAACGACAATCATTAAAACATACGGTATTTTATCTTATATATCTATATCGACTCGATATATTACTGGATTTCTGTCTATTACATTTTTTTGGAGAAATTGGGACCGACGTCACATCCACAATATGAGGCTCAATCCTTAGGGATCCAATAATTTTAGGAATCTTATCAATGTTCATATCTATAATTTAAATCGATAAAGGTTGTATATTTATCTAAATCTTAGTTAAAATTATTAATAGATTCATAAATGTTTTATCATAAAAATACGACTCTTTCACTAACCTCATTTATGATTACGATTAAAGACCAGAATTAGATAACTCGTATATAGGGGAGAGTCAGAACGTAGTCTTGATCTTAGTCCTTTGGGGGAAAAGAAGAGACGAAACTCGTGAATTTTCTGTGGTCTACGGACGTAAGATTTTTATTATTTATGAAATTAAAAATTTTTTTTAAACCATATGTTTACTTAATAGGAATTTTTGTAAAAAATTTTTTACTGTTCTAAAAGAAGTACCAGAGATAGTCGTGTACTCAAGAGACATCTTAAAAGTAAAGAAAAGGTTGGAACTCGCAAAAATAAAAATTTTATCTTACCCTAAATTTTTCTTATTGTTTACTCTCTCATTGAATATTATGTAATTAAGTACGTTGTCGTCGACGGAGAAAACGATAATCTCACACGAATACAAGAGTCAAACCCACTTTCTCGAGTACACTCGTGTGAAGGGACCATTTTCTCTGTCGACGACGACGTACATAATTATGTATAGTTTACCGAGGTCTCATTTGTTCTACGATATTTAATGACCTCCGGAAAACGACTGCAGTACTGCGGAGTCAGACGTCCTCTTGGTCACTCCAAGGAAAAGAAGAAACACTGTAGTAGTGTTAATCTCGTCACCGCTCACCTAAAGTAATGGAACAAAAACAAATAACCGATTTGTTCAGTAGGTGTCATAGGAAGTGTAATAAGCATCCACTAAGTGTGTTCTCCATATCGACGTAATGAACTTCTTTCAAGTCAAACATATAAAATCAGAAAAGAAAAAGGAAGTGACTGTGTAAAGAATTAGGAACAAATTCACGACCATAGTTGTCTTAAAGGTCACGGGTCAAACTCGACCGAATAGGAGAGTCTTTGACACTACGATTTCTCTCTTTCCCCCTTTATTTCCTTCGTTAATCGCTTCATTGATTTCATGAACCCTTCGGAAATTCAATTGAATCCTTCTGGAACGACACCTTCCGAGTTCTTGCAGCTGATCAGGTACGTCGGTTTATCCAGAACAGCGAGTCTAAAGTAGTAGAACGACGAACATACAAACACTTCCATATGAACTTTTACATCACCTAAAAAAAATTGAGGATATAACAAATGATACACTTTATCGGATAAAACTGTCGATATGTCTTAAAACGTTCATATAGTTTTATAAATGTAAGTGTCTATTAAATTTTTGAAATTTGGAGTATTTTCTTACAACGGATAAATATGGAAATATACTTCTTATTCGTACAATTTAGAATCTTTTTGTTTTTTCGTAAAGAGCTTGTGAAACATAAAAATGAGATGTAAAACTATTTCCTCTTGAAAAACATCAACAAAAGGATATCCTGAACATTATTTAAATGAATTATTTTATTCGTTTAAACACCAAGACATTTTCATTTGTATATATAGTCAATTAGAATTGTACAAACATCTTGATCTATTTCTTCCGAGAATCACAGACTGGAGAAAGACAATTAGTCCTAACCCTCTAGATTAACCGAATCTCCTTTAAAACATAGGACCATTGGAGTCCTGTAGGATCTATGTGATTTCGAATACCAAGTTCCTCTTTGGTAATAATTTCTATTTTTCCTCATAGACTAAACTTTATTAAAGATCTGGAGAGATGGTTAGTTTCCAAAAAGAAAAGAAAGAAAGTAAAAAAATTTTTTCGTTACTTATTTAATCTTGGCATAGAAACAAGATACTCAGATTAAGGTTTCCGTAGGATTATCTTACAGTCTCCAGTACACATTCCGTGACATTGTGTCTAGACTTTTAGATATAGAGTCTATCCACACTTTGAGGTGACGATGTCGATTCTCGTCTACGGACGGAAATTATCGACCCCTTTCATTACTTAGGGGGGTGGGATTAAAAGAAAACCTTTAAAATGCGTCTTCGAAGGAACTTCGACGCTTGAATGAACTTGAGAGGATTTAATGTTTACGGAAATTCTAAAATCATATAATAGTAAGTTTCCAACTCTTTCTGGTAAGTCTACGACATAATTAATGTATGTCCCTGTACAAAGGATTCCGGTGCATTGTTTTCCTTAGTAAAGACTGCGAAACCTCCTCTGGGCAGAGAATTAGTCTTTACCCGCTATTTTTAGTAAAGTAGGTCGAAAGAATAAAGAGGATACTCCTTTCGTCTCCAGGTCGCTCCACTTTATCATACTAGTTTCCAGTTCGAAAAGAATAACTTACAAGAGCAATCAACATCAAAAAAAAAAAAAAAAATTGGGGGCTATGAAAAAGTCTTTTAACTTTCTCTATACTATTAGACACGGATCACAACAAATCTCTTTCTTTACGGTAGTAAGACACACGACCAACAAGAATCAAAAAAAAAAAAAAAAAAATAGTAATGACACGTTTTCTTGGGAACTTGCCCCTACAAGGAGAGGGGACTCTCTGGGACGGATTTATTTGTCGGGACACCAAGGTATGACCATTTCTTAGACGGACAGTTACGTCCTCTACGTTCTCTACGTCCAAGCTAGGGACCCAGGTCCTTCTCGGGAACCTCTTTCTTTATCGTTGGGTGAGATCATAAGAACGGACCCTTTATGGAACCTGTCTCCTCGGACCACCCGATGTCAGGTACCTCAACGCTTCTCAGCCTGTGCCGACTCACTGACTCGTGTATGTGTGCTGGGATTTCCTCTTATGTTTGATAATGTTTCTATATAAATTATCTATGGTTAAGGAATTGTTTTATGAACCGATTACTCACTAAGCGGTCGTTTTGGTCACTACTTTACACTGGGACAGAGCACATTTTATTTTTACTAAGTGTTTTGAACCATAAGTGTCAAAAGTCTCACTACGCATAATTTTTTATCTTTTTTCTTTTCGTTAATAAAAGTTTTACTTAGAGGTCTTCATCGGAGGAAAAGGAAAAATTGACGAATGACTTAATTATTACAAAGGGTTCTTCTTCTCATAAAATAAGGAAAAGCTTTATGAAGGTAAGTAACGAAAACGAAAGATTTAAGGTATAAATAGATAGACCTGTAAAATTCCCGTCCACTGTACCACCTTTCCTGTCGAATCTTCGGTATATATCTTGGATATCTTTCCGATAGTCTTAGTAGTCCTATCAGGTACCCTTAAACCCACGTATTCGAAGTCTTGTATATATATATATATATATATATATGTGTACATATATATGTACATATATATATATGTAATATATTTATATATATATAAAATTTATTCCATCTTTGTCTCAAGAACCGAGGAACCACAAAGACCACCCCATCTTTTCAAGACAATGTGAGTCCTCCGTCCGAAATACTCTCCTAAACTTTCCTAAAGTTCTTTTCCCACTAAACTCCCTCCGTTACAGTGGGGTGTATCTCTTTTTTTTAGTTGTTGTTTTTTTGGTTGTTTCCTCTTCTATGCAGGACGGTCGATAGGATAAGGTAAAGTACCGGTCTCGGAGGGGTCGACAAGAACTTTCCGAGGATTCTCTGAGGGTTCGTGAGAAAACGGGAAATGGTTCCTGAGACCGGTGGTTTACGGACGTAGAGGGGTTTTCCCACATTGTATTCTTTTGAACTCGTTCTTCCGTGTGAACTCCACCCTAAATTGATTTAAGTGGTTCCACATACCCTCTAATTTTACGTGATTCCCGAGGTACTGTGTGAGTCGCGGGGTCACCGTGTCTACCATTTCTTCGACGAACGTCACGACCTCTGGACTTAAACAAGGGACCCAACCCTTCCAGGGGACCTCTTCCCTTACCGATGGGGGAGGTCAAAAGAACGGACCTCTTTAGGGTACCTGTCTCCTCGGACTACTCGATGTCAAGCACCCTAACGTTTCTCAACCTATACTGACTCGTTGATTGTATGTCTGTGTGTATGAATTGATCTAAGTGGTTCTACAGACCCTCTAATTTTACGTGATTCGCTAGTTACGTTTCTTTATCTCCTTTTGTTGTCTTACCCTTTGTGATCTCTAGAGAAGTTCTTTTAATCTCTATGGTTCCCTTGTAAAGTACGTTTTTACCCAAGTTATTTCCTTCTTTACGATACCTGGATTGTCTTCGTCTTCTATAATTCTTCTCCACCGTTCTTATGTGTCTTCTTGACATGTTTTCTCTAGAAGTGCTGGTTCTATTAGTGCTATCACACTAGTGAGTGGATCTCGGTCTGTAGGACCTTACACTTCAGTTCACCCGGAATCTTTCGTAGTGATACTTGTTTCGATCACCTCCACTACCTTAAGGTCAACTCGACAAAGTTTAGGACTTTCTACTACGACACTTTCACGACGTGAGTTATACGGTCGTTTAAAACTTTTGAGTCGTCACCGGGGTCCTGACCTTTTCCAGTCAAAAGTAAGGTTAGGGTTTCTTTCCGTTACGGTTTCCTACGAGTTTGCTGGCGTGTTAACGTGAGTAGAGTGTGTGATCATTTCATTACGAGTTTTAAGAGGTTCGGTCCGAAGTCGTTATGTACTTGGTACTTGAAGGTCTACAAGTTCGACCAAAATCTTTTCCGTCTCCTTGGTCTCTAGTTTAACGGTTGCAGGTGACCTAGTAGCTTTTTCGTTCTCTCAAGGTCTTTTTGTAGATAAAGACGAAATAACTGATACGGTTTCGGAAACTGACACACCTAGTGTTATTTGACACCTTTTAAGAAGTTCTCTACCCTTATGGTCTAGTGGACTAGACGGAGAACTTTTTGGATATACGTCCAGTCCTTCGTTGTCAATCCTGACCTGTACCTTGTTGTCTGACCAAGGTTTATCCTTTTCCTCATACAGTTCCGACATATAGCAGTGGGCCGAATAAATTGAAGATACGTCTCATGTAGTACTCTTTGTGACCCGACCTTCTTCGTGTTCGACCTTAGTTCTCACGGTCCTCTTTATAGTTATTAGAGTCTATACGTCTACTGTGGTGGGAATACCGTCTTTTCTCCTTGATTTTTCGGAGAACTACTTTCACTTTCTCTCACTTTTTCAACCGAATTTCGAGTTGTAAGTCTTTTACTTCTAGTACCGTAGACCAGGGTAGTGAGGTACCCTTTATCTACCCCTTTGTCACGTTTGTCACAGTCTGAAATAAAAAACCCGAGGTTTTAGTGACGTCTTCCACATCGGTACTTTAATTTTCTGCGAATGAGGAACCTTCTTTTCAATACTGGTTGGATCTATCGTATAAGTTTTCGTCTCTGTAATGAAACGGTTGTTTACAGGTAGATCAGTTCCGATACCAAAAAGGCCACCAGTACATACCTACACTCTCAACCTGACACTTCTTCCGATTCACGGCTTTTTGACTACGAAAACTTGACACCATAACCTTTTCTGAGAACTCTCAGGGAACCTGACGTTCCTCTAGGTTGGCCAGGTAAAACTTCCTCTAGTCGGGACCCTAAAGAAATCTTCCTTACTACGATTTCGACTTTGGGTCATGAAATCGGTGGAGTACGCTTCTCGACTGAGTAACCTTTCCTGAGACTACGACCCTCCCTAACCCCCGTCCTCCTCTTCCCCTGTTGTCTCCTACTCTACCGTCCTACCGTAGTGACGGAGCTACCTGCACTCAGACTCACTTGAGCCCCTCAACCACTACCTGTCCCTTCGGACTGCACGACACTAAGTACCCCAGTATTTCTCAGCCTGTACTAACTTGCTGACTTGACTGGACCTGACTTCCCTATGTACTGTACGAGCTACGAAAGTCTTTAAGACATACAAACTTTTTAATGGACTTAAAGTCATTAAAGAGTAATGACACAAATCATCACAAAATGTTCTTTATTTGTCGATAATATAAAATTTTATAAGATAAACTCTTACATTGTAAAGGTAACTATTAACAAAACAGAACAGTGATCATCGTTACAACTAAACGATCGGAGCTCATGTTGATGTTAATGACATACATCATTAAGGATGTGTTTTCGGTACCATTTATATGAGTACCTTCTTTTAGTTTCGTCTCTCCTATCTGTGAGGAAAGAGGACGAGTTTCCTGAACCCTCCTACTATTTCAATTAAAAGATTCCCATTTATATATGTCTGACAGAAGACTCTGGTAGATACGTAATCGTCAGAAAAGAATCAAGACTCTAATAAATAACGAAGTTAAAGATGTCTTTGGTTATTATACTTCACGGTTAAGGTAGTCTTAATTTATTGTAAATGTTAACAAAAAACATGACATACACATTTCAACGAAGATAAAGTCTTAAATTTGATGTTTTAAATATATAGACCAATATGATGGTGTAAAGGTCTTTATTTTTGAAATAACTAGTTTTTCATTATTTATGTATGTAAAACCAACGTTAAAAATAAAAGAAGAACCATTAAATTTACATAATTTATACGGGAGTAAAATTAAACCTAATCTCCTTGTTTCGCCAAATCAGGTTCACTTTTTAATTAATATTACGGGTGGAGTCTTGTCTCAGGAATGGAAATTTAGTTTAAAACGTTATGACATGGAGAGGTTTTAAATACGGTAAAATTAGACGAAAAACACGGAATATAAAAAGAAATTTACAGAAAGTCTATAAACTTTAAACTATGTCTCTTTGAAGAGATATAATGGATCACCTCCGAACTTCTAGGTTTTAAAAGTAAACCATTAAGAGTAAAGTATCAACCCCTTTAACGTCGTGGGTTTTCAATTCACTCAAGTAGGTTCTGTAAGTTAATGACTTGAACCATATCCTCCGGCTCAGAAATTGAGAGTCGTCTTAGGACATTAGATAGGAACTGTCAGGAGCCCCCTAAGAAGGGTAACGAGATCCTTCTTAATCAATATGTGGAAATAACTTTAGTGGGTTGACACTGAGGTCAACCCAACCGAAACTAAATTCTCTTGACTCCCATCCGAAGTTTACGATGGGGATTTCTCGGAATACCTACTTAAACAACTAGTCGTACCATATCAACTTTCTGGCATCTTAAATCTCAGTCCGTTTCGACCTAACCAATCCTAGAACGAAAACACAAATTACTGACACAGTAATTCCTTTTTGATGATTTTAGACGATTCTAACAAAGGGATATCAGTATGGATATAGTATAGTATTTTCTAGACACTAGGTGACGGATACCACTTACAAATTAACTTTACACAGAAAGGAAGGGATAGCTTGATGAACCGGTTAGAAATCCATAGGAGATTCTTAGGGGTACCTGTCTCCTCGGATCGTCCGATATGTTAGGTACCCCAACTTTCGCAATCTGCACTGACTCGCTTCGTGTGTGTGTGTGTGTGTGTGTGTGTGTGGGAGATCAGACTCTCAGAAAACTCCCCCCTCCCCTACTCACTTTTACAAATTACCTTTAGAGTCCCATTTACGGTTTGAGACCGGAGTAAAATCCAAAGTATGTTGACCATATCGACCAGAACCACTTCCGTAACCAGTGAGTCAGTACAGGTTGGGAAAAACTGGGGTACCTGACATCGGACGGTCCGAGGAGACAGACACCTTAAGAGGTCCGTTCTTATGAACTTACCCAACGGTAAAAGAAGAAGTCCCCTAGAAGACCTGGGTCACTAGCTTGGACCCAGAGGACGTAACGTCCGTCTAAGAAATGGTAGACTCGGTGGTCCCTTCGGGGATCGACCGGAATACTTGAGAATTTAGAGGAGGGTCACGTAATTCTTAACTATAGCCACCAACTCGGTCATAGCTATAGGTTCGATGGAAACGGGAAGCTGATAAAATTTCCTTTGACAACTATCACGGAGTTTACTTCATCTGGTTTCGGGTTTGTTTAATAGTCCAAACACGGTACTACACACCTACCACCTTTGACACTCTCTTGAGACTTCTCTTAAAACCTACCCGATGTCGGCACGAGTGGATGAGCCGACTTAATTACTTCGACAATGAAAAAAGTTTACTTACATCTATGACTACACGAATTATTCTATATTGATTTAATTCTCACGATGATTTAATATATCGTAAGACAGAAACAAAATAGAGTTGTCTATGATCTTTCTGTTAACGGTAGCACACCACCCACTTGGTACTGTGACAATTTCAAAATAATATATCAAAACGAAATCCCTAGATGACTACATTGCCTCTCTTCAAACCTAGATCCTCAAAAATTTTAATAAAAAATCAACTTAATATTAGTAAATGTTACACAAACAAAGACGAGATGTTACTTCACACTTAGTCGATATACATGTGTAGATAGGGAAGGGAGTCACTAGTTACGTTTCTTTATCTCCTTTTGTTGTCTTACCCTTTGTGATCTCTAGAGAAGTTCTTTTAATCTCTATGGTTCCCTTATAAAGTGCGTTTCTACCCGAGCTATTTCCTGTCTTTACGATACCTGGATTGTCTTCGTCTTCTATAATTCTTCTCCACCGTTCTTATGTGTCTTCTTGACATGTTTTTTCTTGAAGTACTGGGTCTATTAGTACTACCACACTAGTGAGTGGATCTCGGTCTGTAGGACCTTACACTTCAGTTCACCCGGAATCTTTCGTAGTGATACTTGTTTCGATCACCTCCACTACCTTAAGGTCAACTCGACAAAGTTTAGGACTTTCTACTACGACACTTTCACGACATGAGTTATACGGTCGTTTAAACCTTTTGAGTCGTCACCGGGGTCCTGACCTTTTCCAGTCAAAAGTAAGGTTAGGGTTTCTTTCCGTTACGGTTTCTTACAAGTTTGACGGCGTGTTAACGTAAGTAGAGTGTGTGATCATTTCATTACGAGTTTTAAGAGGTTCGGTCCGAAGTCGTCATGCACTTGGTACTTGAAGGTCTACAAGTTCGACCAAAATCTTTTCCGTCTCCTTGGTCTCTAGTTTAACGGTTGTAAGAGACCTAGTAGTTTTTTCGTTCTCTCAAGGTCTTTTTGTAGATAAAGACGAAATAACTGATACGGTTTCGGAAACTGACACACCTAGTGTTATTTGACACCTTTTAAGAAGTTCTCTACACTTATGGTCTAGTGGACTAGACGGAGAACTCTTTGAACACACGTTTAGTCCTTCCTTGTCAATCTTGACCTGTACTTTGTTGTCTAACCAAGGTTTATCCTTTTCCTCATACAGTTCCGACATATAACAGTGGGACGAAAAAATTGAAGATACGTCTCATGTAGTACTCTTTGTGACCCGACCTTCTTCGTGTTCGACCTTAGTTCTAACGGCCCTCTTTATAGTTATTGGAGTCTATACGTCTACTGTGGTGGGAATACCGTCTTTAACTTCTCCTTGATTTTTCGGAGAACTACTTTCACTTTCTCCTCTCACTTTTTCAACCGAATTTCGAGTTGTAAGTCTTTTGCTTCTAGTACCGTAGACCCGGGTAGTGAAGTACCCTTTATCTACCCCTTTGTCACCTTTGTCACAGTCTGAAATAAAAAGACCCGAGGTTTTAGTGCCGTCTACCACTAACGTCGGTACTTTAATTTTCTACGAATGAGGAACCTTCTTTTCAATACTGGTTGGATCTATCGTATAAGTTTTCGTCTCTGTAATGAAACGGTTGTTTCCAGACAGATCAGTTCCGATACCAAAAAGGTCACCAGTACATACCTACACTCTCAACCTGACACTTCTCCCGACTCACGGCTTCTTAACTACGAAAACTTGACACCACAACCTCTTCTGGGAACTCTCAGGGAACCTGACGTTCCTCTAGGTTGGTCAGACAAGATTTCCTCTAGTCAGGACCCACAAGAAACCTTCCTTACTACGATTTCGACTTTGAGGTTATGAAACCGGTGGAGTACGCTTCTAAACTAAGTAACCTTTCCTGAGACTACGACCCTCCCTAACTACCGTCCTCCTCTTCCCCTGCCGTCTCCTACTCTACCGACCTACCGTAGTGGGTGCGCTACCTGCACAAAATCACTTAAGAACCTCAACCACTACCTGTCCCTCCGGACCACACGACGTTAAGTACCCCATCGTTTCTCAGCATGTACTGACTCACTGACTTGACTTCACTTCACTAGGGAAGGGAGAACCAGGAGGGAGGGTGGGTGGAGGGCAGGGTGGGCAGATCAAGCAGTATCTCGTGCTCGACTCGAGGGACTCGATATGTCGTCGAAAGGTGATGGTGAAATGTGTACCATTACATACATACAGTTACGATGAGAAAGTTAGGCAAGGAGGAAGAAGAAAAGGACACAACACAGGTGTCAGACAAGACGTGTAGACGTAGAGATAAGAACGGGACGTTTATCCAAGTAGTCATGATAAAAAGATCTAAGGTATTTATAAGGTTTCATTCCAGAAGAATGAAGGGACTACCCATTCTACCATTTCACAGACGGATGTTGACTTGACGCCCTCTGGGCGTAAGTAAAGGACCCAGCCCTTCTAGAGGACCTCTTCCTTTGTCGTTGGGTGAGGTCATACGAACGGACCTTTTTGGGTGCCTACCTCCTCGGATAGAACCAAAACGTAGGGGCAACTGAGGCTTTGAAACTCACTTTATTAGTCACCTACAAGTGGACCACGAACCACGAACGTCATCCACACGGAGAACTACGGACCGTACAACTTACGGTGACTCCAGAGACACCACATGTAATTTTATGGACAGTGATACTCAACTCTGTCTCTCTTTCCAATTGTTTAATCTCGTGAGTAGTAAAAGAGTATAAATTTAATTTAGAAAAACTTGTACAGTAAATCTCTACAGGAATGGTTACTAATCTACATACTTTCACACTGATAAAGTTTCCCATAAAAATTCCCCAGTTTTGTTGGGAGAACTAAATGGATACGTAAGAGTCGAAATTAAAAAAAATTAGTCAGATAAAACTACTGTAGAAACTTACAGGTAAACCATACACTTGACTCTTTTACCGTATCTGTGACTAACCGGAGAAACTTGTGATTAAGAACCCACATCGGGATTGATTAACTGTCCATCAAGAACCTGTGGGTTTCAAAGGTAGACATTTTTTATTATTAAGGAAAAGATGAGGTTATCGTAATACATCTATTATATATCTAATTCTTACCGAAATTAAGATTACTATGAGATGTCTTATCAAAGAAGTTCGTTTAGAAATACAGTATCATAATAAGACGAAACAAGGGTGTGATTTACGAGACTTTAAGGATATTTTATCTTTCACGATAAATAAAAGTATCGAAATTTTACCCTAAGTAAAACTGATCTTCACTGACAAGATCAATCCTAGAGACTTTATATATGTAAATTCTAGGTCTTTTACTATAATTTAAACCTTTTAAATTAAAAAGATTTTTTAAAACCTTTTTGAATTTCAAAGGTTTTATACTGTGGTGTATCTATCTCAGAAGGTAAGAAAGAATGTCCAATGTTAGTTTCTATATAGAATTATAAAAACCAGGAAAATTTCGTAAACTTTTATTATCAGTAAATGAAAAAATTTAATTCGTAAGACATCTTGTTATCTTTACTTACAATTCCTCAACATGAATAATTCGGGTAATATTGTAAGTATTAGATGGATTTTTATTTTAAAAATCTTTTCATAGAAACATATAATTTTTATAATCCAGACGTCCAGTTACTAAGATATTAAAGATATTAATAAAGTCTTAAGGAATTATTATTACTGAAAGAAGACACTCTATATTTTTACTACTATGTGTATTATAGTTTAGTTCATCAAAAGGAAGAGTAATAGTAAAGTCTCATTCTAAAGATGAAAAAAAAAAAGTAGATTTCAGTCTTTTAAGTTTACTCCATGTATGTTGAACCAACGGAGCATTAAACGTTACCTTTCGTCCTAATAGAGTTATATAAAAATTGGTCCCACCATCGTCTGTATACTTAAGGTCAGATCTTTGGACGACATACAAGGTGATATAAGTCAGGTCTTATATACTTTTATTCGGAAAAAAATTCACGTGTGTATGTGTATGTGTGTTACCATTAACGTTACATGTATTTTGGACAGTTTCGAGGTTAAAGGTTATAAGGTTACTTATAGTTTTCTCAGGTCATAAAGACTGAAACTGTTTAACGTCTACTCCCAAATAAGTAATTCTCCCCGACGATTACAAATAAATTTACGTTAAATGACAACGTAATAACTAATCGATGACGTTTTAATAGAATGTTCCTCGTGCACACCGTTCTTCTAAAGTCCAACTCTCGCCTAAATAGATCCCTTCCGGACATCCGAACTAAATCCGGGGTCCTGTACTCTCAAAATTAAATAGACCTTTCTTTCCGGACCACCTTCCAAACGAAACAAACGTAAATCTGTCGTCTACTTTCCCCAAAACTACAACTCGACCCTCTTTTTACCGACGGTGAGAACAATAAGTGCGTCTCTTAAGTCCTTTTCTTTTTTTTAGATAATGGTCCGTTCTATTTTGTTCGGAAAAGAATGGGAGTTTAGTAAAAAACTTAGTTTATACACCGAGAACAATAGAAGGTTTCTTCTTTACTTTTAAAATTTTACAACTGACAATAGTTTTTGGAATTTTATTACAAGGTATAACGTAAATAATGATTTGGAAGCGAAAGATAATACTAAGACATATGAAACCACCCCAGTAACACAGACTTCATAGAATTTTACCTTGCAGTGAATCCTTTTTTTACTACGATCTGAATTTATAAAATTACTTTTTACTTGTTTGTTGGAAAGGATACGAGAAAAACTTTTCTTCCTCATCTTGGTCTCAAATCCGTCTTTCGGGCAATCTGTATGATTATTATGTAATGACTAAGACACTTCACCCGTGTCACCAGGATTCTTCATTTCGAAAAAACACGACTAAATAAATCGAATTAGTGATACGTATATAATTACGCATTCTGTTTCGGTACTTCTAACATGATCATTAGAATTACATTGTTTATCATCGTACAAAGACACATCCAGATACCTTCCTAACGTCAACCTAAAATTTTCAACCAAATTTTCTTCTTTTACTCACGAGTCTTTTAAGTACTTCAGACATCTCCTTTTACAAGTAAAGTGTCAAACACATTTAATTCGTTTACTGTATTTATAGAATATACAGAACGGGTCTGTTGACTACCAAATAAGGGTCATTTATGACTCTAAAGTAAATAGGTCAGGAGAGACATGGGTCCCACTTGTCGTTCAAATATTTCTATTAAACCCCTAAATATTAAAAGTTTTTTAGTAAATTTCGACTCTTTATGTATACCACTCTTGACTACGAATTTTGAACATTGAGTATACGACCTCCAGTCAATAGTCAAATCATAAGGATTCTTAGAGTACTATTAATGAAACTTACACACAGTTGGTTGGTATTCTTAAATCTTTTACAGAGTTGACTAGTCGTCTTGTATACTTAACTTAAAGTCGTACGTCACTACACTATGGATTTCGACCGGAGACGTTACAATAGTAAGTCTTCCGTAAAGTCGACAGAATAATAAGATGTTTTTAGTTAAAGTATCCGTCGTAAGACGTGACTTTTTCTTCGTCTTTTTTGAAAGAGACACACTAAACCCCGGTGTTTACTCTCACTGTCGTTGTTCTTAATACGAAAGGAAACCCGAAATATGGTAACCTCTATGTTACTACTACTGACACATAGTTAAGACTGTTGGACTTCCAATTAATGAATGGGGTATAAAGTCCAGACGGTCTTGTCCTATGACGATACGTAAATAAATGTCTTTAGACTTCTAAGTGATAAAAAATTTGAAACTGAGTACCATTAAGTTATGATTACTGAAGTATTAACGAAAAAAAGGGTTCATTAAGGATCCAACCTAAAGAGAAAATCAATTAAAAGAGGAGACAAGAAAAAGTTCCTTCGTGAAAGATAAAAAGGAAAAGTGGAAGTCAAGAACCGTTTGTTACGTTGTGAAGTCTTCTTGTGAGTCTTATTCTCGTTAATCTTTTATTTCGTTCGATCTATAGCACATCAGGTCAAGGTCTCCGGGATGATTATACAAAGAGGAAATCTTCATAAATTTTTAATACTAAACAATAAGGTTCTAGTTTGAACCATGTCTAAACTGAAGGATTCATTTTAGTAACCCTTATTTTCTAGGTCTTCTATTAAGATTTTCTCTCTGAATAAATTCTACGATAGTTACTAAATAACTTAATGTGATCAAAATAAATAAATAAATAAAAATTTCAACAATTATGTACCGAAAATAAAAATAAAATAAAATTAAAAAAATTAAAAATAAAAATGAAATAAAATGAAATGTTATGACATAACCAAAACGGTATGTAACTGTACTTAGGTGGTACCCACATGTATGCAAGGGTTTGTACTTGGGGGGAGGGTGGAGGGAGGGGTATTGTAGGGAGACCCAGTAGGGGCACGTAGTACATTCTTAGCTTAGCGGTCAGATACAGGTTACGTCCTATCAAAATAAATCTTTCCTCTTTACACCACCACCGGTATAGTTACAACAGGTATAACTATAAATTTGAAAAATTCGAGAGACTTTAAACCATATGGTTGTACGAGATTCACCTTTTGTTGTTTTCTTTCCTACGAGGTTGAGTTCTTAATTCCCTCCTCTTAAACCGTCGAAATTCTTCTGAATCAATTACAAGAACATTGGATTTTATTTAATTTCCTACTGTTTACTTTTGGTCCTTTACTTGGATGACACTTTTTTTTTAGATAAACGAGTAAGTAAGTGAGTTGTACATAAGTGGGGGGTCATGGATGGTTTTCAGTCCTTATGACAATACGTTTAGAAATTTTATTATTTCGAAGATAAGACCCGTTTATCCATCTACTACGAGTGGACTATCACTTACAGTCCCGGACCCAACATTTATCTACTAAAAATATTTAGGGAAGGTTACGACTATGTAGATACTAATAAAGAGGAAACAAAAGAGAACCCAAATAAAACCGTTTTCAAGTCGGTATAAACGATATAAAAGGTAAGTAAACATGAACCTAGAGTATATAGTGTTTAACTAACCACTGAAAATATAAGAATCTTATACCTCTTGGTAAGACATCATAAATAAATAGACAGTGTATAGGGATCTAAATCTTACATGTGACCCCTACTAATTTGTTTAAGTGTTATTTATATCGATAAAACACGGGGAAATTTTTTTATCGGAGGACCTAGTTTTCTGGTATCATCTTTTCAATGAAAAAGATGTTTTTCATTACTCCCACAACTTATCTTTCTTTATCAGTGGAAAAGATTCGATTCATATTGGAAACATCTGATATACTAATACTTTTAACTTTTTAACCAGTTTACCTCGGAGCCAAAAAGAGAATTGAGATAAAGTGTAAGGACGAGATTCAATTACCGAGTATAAAAATAAGAAAAATAAATAAAAGAAGTTAAAATAAGAAAATAAATAAAACAAGTTAAAATAAGAAAATAAAATAAGTTAAAGTAAGAAATTTTAACTTAGAAGGAGGATAGTAATAAAAGATAATAAGTATATAAAATACGTTAAGTAATTACACCAGTGATACATAATTCAACCGGTATTTTAAGTGAACCCAAAAAGGTATCCTATAATGTTTTCTGGGACTTACTTAGAAAACCGATTGGGTTCTCAAACATAATATGTCTTTCTAATTTTATTTGAGAATATTAAGAGGAAACTTCACAAGGGAAAACGAAAGGTGTAAGTCCGGACAAAGGTGTTAGTCGGGAAACGTCCCGAACCCTTTTCGCACGATTACCTCCGAACATTTTATATACTGGTTTACAAACTTTAAATATTTAGTTCGATGACGACGACGACGACGACGATTCAGTGAAGTCAGTACAGGTTGAGACACGCTGGGGTATCTACCGTCGGGTGGTCCGAGGGGGCAGGGACCCTAAGAGGTCCGTTCTTATGACCTCACCCAACGGTAAAGGAAGAGGTTACGTACGTTCACTTTTCACTTTCACTCCAACGAGTCAGCACAGGCTGAGAATCACTGGGGTACCTGACGTCGGATGGTCCGAGGAGGCGGGTGTCCTAAGAGGTCCGTTGTCATGACCTCACCCCACGGTCATGAAAGAGACATTTAGTTCGATTGGTTGTGTATTTTGAAAGACAGGTTTGAAACCCCGTTTGTCAGGAAGTGTCCTTGGAAGTATCACTGAGGGAAATCTTGAGAGTCTGCGGGGAGACATGGTGGTGTCGAACTGGGAATACAAGAGTAACTTCAAGTCTCCGCACACCCGTATATGGGGTCAGACTGACAGGTTCGACAGAGGTACGGTTGGGCGGATCGGAGGTGGTGGTCGGTGAGGAAATGATAAGGAGTCCGAATGGAGCCAGTTCTATTTATGATACGATACCTTCGTTCGACCTCCTACAACATTTCACGGTCAATAGGAGACTTGTACTATACTCCACCCTTGGTGTAAGAGATCGAACTACACAAAGAAACTAGGACACCTGAACAGTAGGAAACCGTCTCCCAGTCTCACCCGGAAGGTTTCAGAACGTGTCTTTCTTCCTACTGTAAAACGTCGTGGTAAAAGTCTGAAGATCAAAAGGATGACAACTCCCTGTAATAAGAGGTCAATGACCCACAATATGAAACACTACCACCGAAATTAGTCGATTCTCTACTTTTCTTCTGAAATGCGTGTTTTTAAACTCATAACTATGGAAATCGTTAGACCACTACCCATCCCTTCGGACCGCACGACGCCAAGTACCCCAACGTTTCTCAGCCTGTACTGACTCGTTGACTCCACTTGGCTTGACTTGGAAATCGTCAAACATATTTCCACTTTATACCTAACGACCACCGACTGATTCTAACAAATACATAAAAACAGAGTGTAACATCGAATATCTAATTGAAAAGATTCAACAAAATTTCTATCTGTAAGAGTTAAAATTACATCGGTTTAACTAGTCCGTAAGGTGAATACCGAACCCAAAAAAGAGAACAAATTCTTTAAGAAGAAATGACCCTCCAGTATCCTAATGCAAGGACATATCAAAAGAAATTTAACGGAACAAATCAAGTAAATTTAGAAATTACACGGACCTTAACTAAAAACCCACTTTATACTCAATTCCCAGGTAAAATTAAATTTTTTTATCGGCTTCATAACTTTTATAGTAACTGAAATATTTGGCTAAATCTCTCTTAGAAATCCAATATACGCGTACGTGACTCACAAGTCAACGAGTCAACGTAAGGCACCTACCATCAAACGGTCCGAGGAGATAGGTACCGTTTTTATGACCTCACCCAACTGTAAAGGAGGAAGTCTCCTAGAAGGTCTGGGTCCCTGGGTCCTTAACTAGGGTACAGAGGACGTAACCGTCCACCTAAGAAATGGTGACTCAGTGGACCCTTCGGGTTTCTAATATAATAACACATCCGTATCCACTAACAACAACAAATCAACGATTGAGCATAGGTTAATAAAACACTTGTGTACTTGACATCGAGTGGTCCGAAGAGACAGGTACCCTAAAAGGTCCGTTCTTATGACCTCACCCAACGGTAAAGGAAGAGGTCCCCTAGGAGGGGTGGAAGTAACCGTCCACTTAAGAAATGGTGACTCGGTGGCCCCTTCGGGAATCTAATAAATCAGAGGACTATTTAATTGTAAATTAATACGACAGATAAAATTGTGAATAGTTTTATAATTTTTTTAAAAGATTCTTATACTACGTATCTAAAACAATTTAAATAAAGAACAATGACCTAACAAAATTATGACAACATTAACTACGTAAAAATTTCACTGATATACTAAGACAGAATACCTGTACGTTAACTGAAGACATATACATATAAATAAAAAAAATTTTGACCGTTCCGACTATCAGAAAAGGTAACTAACATTTATCAAAAGATTTCTTAGTATAGTTTAACAATAAATTTCTAAATTTTGTCAGAACCAAGAAGGAAAGATTAAGATTATATAAAGTAAAGAAAAGAACGGAATGACGTGACAAATCCTAACGGTCTTACAACAACTTACATTCACCACCTTTACTCGTAGAAAATGGACGAGGACCCGAGATGGTGAATTATAAATGAAATTTCATACTATAAGTTAAGTTCAAAACCCATTATAAATGAGTTGAATCGTTAAAAAAAAAGATAAGAGTTCAAGAAAATAGTATTTTACCTATAACGTAAAATAGTTTACAGAAAAGACATATATAACTCTACTCGTATACTTAATGGAGGTAATTAGGTAATTATACTACTCAATATAGTTAACTGTAAAAATTATAATTTATTGAAACGAAACGACCTTATTTGAGTTGTATCCTTACTTCGTAATAGTAAAAAATTTATTGAGATAAGATACGAACGAGAGGTACAACGATAAAAATGAGAAGTAATAAAAGAAGGAAGAAATCAGAAGTAAAAAACTAAAATACATCAAAAAGAAAGATATAGGAGTCATTCTGAATATCGAGTAATTAAAAGTCAAAAAAGATATTTATAAACTTCGATATCGATACGGAACTGCATAGCCAAATCGTCCTAGAGTATCCCAAAGTGGTCTAAAAACAATTGTAAGTTTTATAAAAGATTTAAAAATAAATAAGTAAACTAGGTAAGTGATTAATCTTCACACAAGGAATTAAAGGTTCGAGAAATTTTTCTTTTTTTATGAAAAATATTTAAGGAAAACCAATAACTCAAGATTGAATAAAAGAGAGATCAACCTCTTATTCCAAAACATATAATTAAAGAACTTTGTAAAATTCTAAGTAATGAGTCGACCACTAGTCAAAAGTTTTTTACACTGTTCACTCTCATTGGTCAAACGACAGATCAAAATCCTATATATCACGTAATTACTATATATATAGTGGGAGTGAGGAAGTGGATATAGGATTACTATATATATAGGATTACTAAATCCTATATTTCATGTAATTACTAAAGAATTACTAGTCTTGAAGATATAGGAAGAGTTATAAAAGAGGGAAACTAGTTAATCGATGAATTTTTCAACATAATTTTGGAAAGTTATACTACCACTTAAAAAGATGAATAAGTTTAACGGTAATAAAAATAAAATAATAAAATTCAAACAAAGTGTTTCCCAACCTGTGCTGACTCACTGACTTGACTTGACTTGACTTGACTTCAATAAATAAAGTTATCTGTGTATATTCCAGTCTTACAGACGAAAGACCTCTCAAAAATAGTGTTACCTACAACTCAAAACAGTTTTCGCAAAAGTAGTAGATAACTCTACTAGTATACTAAAAGTAAGAAGACAAACAATTACACCTAATAGTATAGTTAAAGGTCTACATCTTGGTGGAATGTGGGACTCTATTTAAGACAAACTAGTACCGTATACTAGTAAAATTACATTTAAACCAAACAATTATAAAAATTGTGTGGTTAATTTAAATTTATTAAATTTAAACCAAAACAATTATAAAAAACTCTTAAAAACACAGATACTAATGGTCACTAAAACAGACCCTTAAAATTAAAAAACACTACAGAAATAGGTTAAAATTACGACCAGAGGATCTTATTCAAACCTTCGTAAGGAAAGGGAAGTTAAAAAACCTTATCAAAGTCTTATTATCAAAATTGAGAAGGAATTTATAAAACATCTTAAGTGGACACTTCGACAGACCAGAACCTGAAGACAAATAACCTTCATAAAAGTTTAATACGCAAGTCAAAGTAATGATCGTAGACAAACGAGTATAAAAGATAAAAAAGGACTAAGTGAAAACCTTCTGACATACAAAGATCTCTACATTAGTAAAGAAGATCCAACAGACAAAATACCCACACATGAACAAACATCATTAGAGAACACTAGGAAACACAAAGACACCACCGCCATTCAATAGAAATTAAAGATTAAAATAACTAAACCTCAGAGAGAAAACAAAAATTACTCAGATCGATTTCCAAATAATTAAAAAGAAACAAAAGTTCTTTGATCGAGGATCAAAGTAACTAGAAAAGATATGAAATTTTTTATAAGTAAAGTAAATAAAGACGAGACTAGAAATAATACAGGAAGGAAAATAATTGAAACCCCAAATAAACAAGAAAAAGATCAAGAAAAACATTCAGTAATATAGGTTAAATGATAAAGTTATCAAGTACGTATACTCAGTAAACTTATCAAAATACTCTAAGAGAATGGTGTCTTTATATGGAAATAAGATATCAGATGTATTTTATATCTTATGTAAAATCTAATTTAAGTCTAATTTAAGTTCGTTCATAGAGGAAAAGAGATGATTCAACGACTGACATCAAGAAAATCCACACTCCAATCTAACAACCTTTAAAAAGGACAAAGGACTCCATTCGTACATAGTAATATTTGAGGGGTAATATTCAAATATAACAAAACTGTCTAATCGTTCACTCATGTTGGGTCCGAAACAAGTTTAATCTCAGAGACATAACCCTCAGTCACATACTCTGAACGTACGTGCGAAACCACAACCAAAGACGGTCAGGAGACCGAGAGGACATTCGTTCGGGGTGACCAGTAGTGTCGGTGTGTAAGACTCCCGAATAGAAGAGTTACGTCCTCGGAGTCCACCTCGAACCCGGGGAGAGAAGAACCTTTTTTTGGAGACGTCACCACTAATAGGAGAGTAAAGACCCAACGATGGGACCTCACACCCAGAACTAGGATACCGTAGAGGTAGGGAGAATATCCAGAACAACACGAAATAAGAAATATAGAAATAAACATCTTTTAGAAAAGACGATCAAAAATAGTAAGAGTATTCACTGGCAAGACACCTATCAACACTAAAACCGTACGGGTCCTCCACTTGAGCCCCAGAAGGATGAGACGGTATAGCCGACGGATTTGTTCCCGATTTGTCAGGGGATTTGTAGGGGGGATTTGTTCCCGAAGGGACCACCGAGTCTATCAATTCTTAGACGGACGTTTCGTCCTCTGGACCCAAACTAGTGACCCAGCCCTTCTAGGGGACCTCCTCCCGTACCGTTAGGTGAGGTCATAAGAACGGACCTCTTAGGGTACCTGTCTCCTCGCACCACCCGATGTCAGGTACCCCAGCGGTTCTCGACCTGTACTGACTCGTTGATTCATGTCGTGTTGTGGGGATTTATTTCATATATAATTAGACAGTATGACGTATATATGTCGCACAGTATGTCTTTATATAAAGAAGTTTAACACCCGACCTACATAAACACACAAAAATGACCAATTTTTAACTTTCTTACTTTTCAAATAACACGAAAACGATACAAGATTCGTGACTGTCTATGTTCCTAAGAATTTTATCGATACTAACAACAGGAATGTCTAAGTGATTAAATTTCCGGTCAGGTCATTCTTTTTGTATGGTTTGTATATCGGTTTGTTTGTTCATTGACAGACAAAGGAAGAGGGTAAAGGTGGACCGAAAAGACTATTTCGAAGATATCAGAAGAAAGAGAATATAAATGAGTAAAGATATAAATAAGGGGATAGTATATATATATATAATATATATATTAGACACGTAAAAGTTTTGAACCCCCTTTTATTATAAGATAAAATGTGGATGGTACATACTAGATGAAATGAGGGAAGGGATTTTGTCTCACTTTAATTAAAAGTTCCCCGGGTGACCTTACAATTTTTTTGAAAGTCCTGTACCATCCGGAAAACCGTCGTCCTCTACCTCAGTTTCATTCCCTCCGGAAGTGGGGTCCTCGACCCATAAACTCGACTAACGGCCGGACTATACGTCTTTCATACCTGACTTGGAACCATGTAGAAAGTATAGTTATTGGAGTCTAGACGTTCACTGTGGTGGGATATCGTCTTTCGCTTCTCCTTGATTTTTCGGAGAACTACTTCCACTTTCCCCTCTCACTTTTTCGACCGAATTTTGAGTCGTAAGTCTTTTGATTCTAGTACAGTAGACCAGGGTAGTGAAGTACCGTTTATCTACCCACCCCTTTTTCACCTTCGTCACTGACCTGAAATAAAAGAACCCGAGGTTTTAGTGACGTCTACTACTGACGTCGGTACTTTAATTTTCTGTGAACGAGGAACCTTCTTTTCGATACTGTTTGTATCTGTCGCATAATTTTTCGTCTCTGTAACGAAACGGTTACCTGTTTATACCTGTTTATACCTGTTTCCAGGTATACCAATTTCGATACCAAAAAGGTCATCAGTACATACCTACATTCTCAACCTTGTTTACTGACTCGTGGCTTCTTGACTACAAAAGTTTGACACAGTAACCTCTTCTAAGAACCCTCAGGAAAACTGACGTTCCTCTAGTTTGGTCAGTTAGGATTTCCTTTAGTTGGGACTTATAAGTAACACCCCTGACTACGACTTCGAGGTTATGAAACCGGTGGACTACGTTTCTCGACTAAGTAACCTTTTCTTGGACTACGACCCTTTCTAACTTCCGTCCTCCTCTTCTCCTACTGTCTCCTACTCTACAAACCTTCCGTAGTGACTGAGTTACCTGTACTTAAACTTGTTCGAGGCCCTCTACCACTTCCTGTCCCTCCGGACCACACGACGTCAGTTACCCCAGTGTTTGTCGACCTGTACTGACTCGTTGACTTGTTTTTATAGAAAGTATTGACCACAGGATTCAAATCTACTAGACAGGACTAACCATCTACAAGGACGATAACGTCGACGACTCATAAAACTCATAGTAGGGACTGACTAGTACACTTAGACTCCAGAAAAAATCACGGTGCAATATGGTGTGGTAGAGAGGAGTTTCGGGGTCTAGTCATCCTCCCTTGTGTGGCACGTGAGAGAACAAGTGTGCATTTCGGGTATCGTACACAGGTGTAACCTCAACTAGTATCGTAGAAAAGAGGGAAAAACCATATCTTGTCTTAAGTAGATTTCCGGAGTTTGTCCAATACGAACTGTTGACAGATCGAGGGACGTCCTTTGTCCCGTCTCTCGTAATAAATACTCGCATGAGATACATTTTCGTCGAATGGAAGTCCGAGGGTCTAGACTAAATCTAAATCGTAGTCAGACCAGGAGACACAAAATTGAGGGACGAACCCTGACTGGAGACAAAAAGGACCCGATGTGTAGACGTCCCGGGAAAACGAAATGAAGAGACAATAAGACGAAGAAGTGTCGTTGTTAAGGAGTCGACAACGAGGACCAGTAACTCTCGGTTTTTCTTACGATAGGTGTAGGAAGACAAGACTCGAAGACCTGAAACAAAAAGTTTTGTTCTACAAACGGAATGAAGGGTTGAAACAAATTAAAAATACGAAAGTAAGTTCGATGGGAAAGGGAGTGAAAGAGGTCTAAATTTACGACACTAAATAAAGACAAATACACGACTCCTAACTTCACTTTTCCAGACTAAATACTCAGACTGGTCAAATCTTAAGTTCTCCTGTCTTATAAAAATTACCCTTATAATTAGAGAGTTCAAGATCAGGTCAGAAGACACATGACATAGTCACTCCATTGTGAAGTAAATATATTTGAAGAGTTTCAAAGAAAAAAGTAAAATTAAAACATGACCCCATATCAACTACTTGTTACGACACAATCAAAGTCCACATGTCGTTTCACTAAGTCAATATGTATATGTGCATAACTAAGAAAAAGTTTAACAAAAGGTTAAATCCAATAATGTTTTATAACCCGTCCGGAGGGACACGATATGTCATCTAGGAACAACGAATAGGTAAAAATTATATCGTCACACATATACTCCTTGTTTTCTACGTCAATTTTTTTTAAGGAAAGATCTTCCGTCACAAACCTTTTCAGTTCGAACGTCAGGAAACTAAATATAAGAAACTCCAAAATTTTAACAATACTCCACGTAAATTCAACGAACATACTAATTCTTTAGTTTAAGTCCATATTTTTCGTCGTTAAAGAAGTATAAATCTATAAATTGTCCACAAGTAAAGAGTATCGACCTATATATGACGTGACGATACTAAAAAAAAAAAAATTAAGAGTTTCAATCAAGTCCTTACGAAGTAGGAAAAAAGGGGGAAAACTCCATAATTTTTGATTAAACACCTTCTTATTTGTTAAACCTTTCTACATTTCTTATTACATACTTTTTGTAAATCTTATACAGTCATGTCCAGTACCCCTCCCTTTACCTTAAGTAACAGTTATGTCTCACGGACACTTTTACTGTCGTGAAGTCTCAACTCGACATTGAAGGTCATTACAGAAGAATGTCTTGGGACATGGATTGGTCGCGAAGGGTTGACGTGGTAAAACCGATACATCGATGACTGATTTATAGTTTAGCCGATCTAAAGACGAGAAAAAATTGATTACAAAAAACCTCATGTCAACGGAATTTACAACACAATCAAAGACGACATGTTGTTTTACTTAGTCGATATGCATATACATATAGGGGAAAAACCTAAAAGAAGGGAAAATCCAACCCGAAGAGTTCGCCACGATGACGATTTCTTGGACGAACGGTCACGTCCCGTACAGGTGGTGTCTCGTGACTCGTCACGAGGGAGACGATGTGTCATCCAAGAGTAATGAATAGATAACATATGTATCATCATTGTACATACAGTTAGGGTCCGAGAGTGAAGTAGGGCGGTAAGGGGAATGGAGGGAATCATAAGTATGTAAACAAGAAGTGAAAACACACCTGGAGAACAGAATCTCATTTAAAAACCACAAGAGGGGACACAACTCTCGAAAGGTCCACCACGGTCACCTTTTCTTAGGTGGACGGTCACGTCCTCTACCTTCTCTACACCCAAGTTAGGAACCCATCCCTTCTAGGGGACCTCCTCCCGTACTGTTGGGTGAGGTCTCAAGAACGGACCTCTTGGGGTACCTAAGAGGATCCTCTCTTAGGGTCCTCTCCTTGAACCGTCTGATGTCAGGTATCCTAGACTGTCCGTGAGACAGACGTTTCTTAGTCTATACTGATTTTACTAAACCGTACGTGTGTGTAGACACAACTCAGGTTTAGATGGAAAAACCTTGATTAGATGATTAATTGATTGAGTAAAAGAAGACCAAATAAGATTGAAAGAAAGAAGTTATTTATATTTTAAATAACTGACAGTTGGTAGATAGTCCAGAGTACAGGTCTACATACATATGTTTTTACTTTCGTTGTGTAAGAGAAAAGACCTTTTCAGAGTGTCAGATCCACCTCTCCGTATATATATTCGTTTATTAATCTCCTTCTTCACAATTATCTATGTGAGTGTTATCGTAATACACCCATCTCAAGAAACTCGGCAAGTAGTATACTACACCAAAGGTCCGGAAAATAGTAGTATTATCTTCTGAGAAGTTCATTTCCAACTTCTCTAGAATGTTTAACGGAAGAATACTCTCCGCTGACAAGACTTCGTAAGTCAATATCATTCATACCGTTATTAATCCTGAGTCGATGTTTCACTAAAAATCTATCTTTATTCATAATATCATTTCTACGTCAGTTAGGACCTAATAGTCTAGTCTCTCCATAAACCTCCGTACTTACATTAAATATTTATCATTACACTAAGAAACCAAGAGTCTTATTTGATAATTACTATAGACAGATAAGTCGTCTTCTTTAGAGGTTTAAAATTGAAAACAATCATCATTAATTACGTAGTGGTTATGAGTATCAAGATCTTAAAAGTTTTACGAAGGTCGATGTAACTAAGGAACGTTACTATTAATGAAAAGGAAGACGAAACCAGATACTAAAAATCAAGTCTTCACACGTCCCTAAATATAACAGATAAAACAATTTGTCTAGACCTTACTAACATATAAAGAAAGTAAAATTCATCCACCTCCAATGAATCATAAACCTTGGACTTAAGTCACACTGAAAATCTTACAATGAACTAAATACCAAACCTCACAGAATATTTGTTTTCTTTTTCTCTTTCCTGAAGGTTTAACACGTGTATATGTACGATTCAGTGAAATCAGCACAGACTGAGAAATGCTGGGGCACCTGATATACATCGGATAGTCCGGGGAGACAGGTACCCTAAGAGGTCCGTTCTTATGACCTCACCTAACGGTCCGGAAAGAGGTCTACACCCAGTTTGGACGTAGAGTAATACGGAGGACGTAACATCCACACGAGAAAGGATAATCTCGGTGGACTTCCCAAAACGAAACATGTTACAAGAATTGACCCCGAAACCCCTTTTATGAATTTTAAAATTCATTCAGAATACACGGTACGACACGATTCGGTGAAGTCAGTACAGGTTGAGAAACGTTGGGGTACCTGACAGTGGGTGGTCCGAAGAGACAGGTACCCTAAGAGGTTCGTTTTTATAACCTCAGCCAACGGTAAAGGATGAGGTCCGTTCAGAACACACGACGACGACGACGACGACGATTCAGCGAAGTCAGTACAGGCTGAGACACGCTGGGGTATCTACCTTCGGGTGGTCCGAGGGGACAGGGACCCTAAGAGGTCCGTTCTTGTGACCTCACCCAACGGTAAAGGAAGAGGTTACGTACTTTCACTTTTCACTTTCACTTCAGAGAGTCAGCACAGACTGACAATCGCTGGGGTACCTGACGTCGGTTGGTCCGAGGAGGTAGGTACCCTAAAAGGTCCGTTCTCATGACCTCACCCCACGGTAACGGAAGAGGCTTCAGAACACATAGACACGTATTACACAAGTAAGAAGAGTCTTACAGTAGACCTCTTAAATAACTTACGACCAAACTTCAACACATGGACCTTTGTAAACATTTAGGATCCTCATCTAGGAAAGACGATCTTTAAGTACGGTGGTATAGTTTATTACTACAAGGGTTTCGGTGCTTGTACGAAATACGAAATACAGAAGACAATACAGGACAGTAGGAACGACATTTATCGTAAATATAATGAAATTTTTACCTAAAAGGATCGTTCCTAATTCACAATTTCCAGTACAAACACGTAGTGAAGTAACAAAGTTTCACGTAAGTTTACACTAAGTAATAAATTAGGAATTTTACATACTTTTTTATGATAAGGGTAAAATGTCCTCTTTATTATCTCTAAGTTTATATGTTTCGAACCTTGAATATCTTACACCTAAGAAATAGATTAATCTCGATTTATGAGGAAACGTGTAGTTTATAAATAGTTTTAAAAGGAAACTAATCAAAGACACAAGAAATAAAGATATTCCTCGTAAATACGGACTCTGAACGACACATGTTCCCCTTTAGTAAACCTATTCTTGATCCTTCAATTCCTTTGGTACACTGGAGAACTACGGAACCAAAAGAGTGTACGTTTTACTCCATTAGTTGGTTTGGTACGACTCTATGGAAAGGCGAGGATGTAAGGCACACAGAAACAGTTTCAAACCAGGTTTCGAAGAAGAGACCTCTTGACCAGGGAAATAATATGGACGTACGGTCTACTCGACCGGACAACGGATGACTGATGTCAATATTGGGGGTCAGAGTCACAGGTCCGACACGGAACTACTAGGAATTTCCGAAAGAAGGACGACACTTCTGGGGTAGAATTAATTAGAATGTTTTCGTCAAACGTTACCGACCGAAAGGAAGCAGAAGAGAAACGGATTAAGAACCGATCTTCTTAATAAAATTAGGAACGAAATCACGACAATTCGACCGGTATACGATTACAAAGACAACAGAACATAATAGTCCATCTCATCCATTTAGTAACAACTCTCACACCAAGAACCCACTGTAATTCGAAGTCTTGTTTTCTTTAAGACGAATTTTTAAGTCCTTAATTGGACTAATTTCAAGGTCTGGGACTTTTCCGAAGTCAGACTCCTAACGATAACGGTCTGAACATTCGACGTACATGACCACCTTCTTACTAACTCAACCCCTCAGTACCAGATACGAACAGTGACCTGTTCCGTGAGTAAACTCAGTGAGAAGTAAATAGTTATGTAACTTGGTTTACTAGAGTTTTTCAGTGTAATCACCCTTTGACGGACGAAAAGGTAGTCAAATTAATTATTCGATAAAGAAGGACAAGAATATAAAACATCGTCCTACTCAGTGAAACTACAAAAGTGAACTCTCGACAGTTATTCTGGAGCTCAAAAGAGACTATTAATGTACTATAGTTCAGGTGTTACATAAGAAGGGTTGGACTAGAGGAACACATCTAAATGGGAATTAACCAAACTGAAAGAGATAAAGAAAAAAAAAAAAAAAAACTCTAAATAACCTACATTTGGTAAAAAATTTCAGAAATAACTTATACAACCCGAAGGGACCACCGAGTCTGTCATTTTCACGGACGGACGTTACGTCCTCTGGACCCAAGTTAGGGACCCAGCCCTTCTAGGGGACCTCTTCCTTTACCGTTGGGTAAAGTCATGAGAACGGACCTTTTAAGGTACCTGTCTCCTCGGACCATCCGATGTCAGGAATCCCAGCGTTTCTCAGCCTGTGTTGACTCGTTGAAGTGTAGAAGAATAATAATTTATACAATGAAGACGAAATACAAAAAAACCAAAAGACCGACACTTCGTATACCCTAGAATAGAGGGGTTGGTCCTTAGCTTGGGTGTGGGGGATACGACCTTCCGTTTCAGAATTGGTGACCTGGTGGTCCCTTCAGGGAAATTAAAGAGATAAAGTTAAAGTTTTAACCAACGTGTTTACCTTTAACTTAGGTGACAAGTTCAGGTTTTGTGTCATCCAGTTATAGTCGAGTAAAAGGAACTCTGGTCCTACGTCCGACTACCAAAAAGACACCGAGTCCTCTCTCATGAAAGAACCACACCTGAGAAGTTCCCAATACATGGTGAACTACATCATGGGTGAGGTCTCGACTTTGACGTCGGACCTCAAAATGATACTACCCTAGTAGACGATAACTTTATTCTAAAACGATAAGGTTAAAATCGGACTATTTACGATCTATTACTTAGTCTTATTATTTGTGTCTCCACAATATGATCCAGGGTTTCGAAGGGTAACAGATTACAATGTAGAAAGAAAAATTCTGATAAGAGTTTCCTTTTGTTTTAAACTTACACGAAGACACATGAGTGTCAAAGACCTTTGTCGTCGGGGATAGGTAAAAGAAAAATTTATTTCCGAAAGACATTTGACAAGTGTATTGGTCAATAAACCGAACGTTACCGGAAGGGTACTTTTACGGACACAATTACAGTTCAGTCCCTTATCGTTTCGAAACGACCTCAGGGTCACAGAGCGTCTATATGATATTTAAATTAAAGTACCGTTTCACTTCAGATAATGTCTTTTAGTCTTTCTTGATGAAAGAGTCGTTCCTGTAGAGAGAGAAAAAAATAACTCAGGAAAAACACATCGAAAAGGTTCGAAACAGACGTGGACGGTTACCTTTCCCCGAGAAACAAACTCCTGTTATGGCTGTTTAATTGGTCGTTTGTATAAAGGTCACCACTCACCCCCGACGTCCAAGTCCTCACCCGGGATCGACGATGGACAAAATGATACAGACATTGGCTTCTAAAGTCAGAACAATTGTTAAAAATAAGATGATTTAGACTTATCGGAACGAAGAGAACAACAGAGTATATAAACAGTCACTTCGACCCTGTAAAAAATCTTAAAAGATGATTTCATATTCGGTGCCTTCCGTGCACCACTACACCTACAATCTTGGTGCGACAAAACATCATGAGGTTTTATCAGCGTTTCTGTCAATTTTTTGAAATCTCGGAATGGATCACAAAGAAAAAGAAAAGAAAAAAATTCTAAAGACGAAAAATAAATAAATAAATAAATAATGAAATGTTATAACATAACCAAAACGGTGTGTAGTTGTACTTAGACGGTACCCACATGTGCAAAAAGGGTAGGACTTGGCAGGGGAGGGTACAGGGAGGGGTATGGTAGGGAGACCCAGTAGGGATCACAAAGAATTAACTACAAAAGACTAAACAACAATACACCATTTTGTGTAATTAATTTCTAGAGGACCCATGAGACTTCTTGTTGAGTACTGAAAATTCACCTACCGAACCCGTTGTTGGTAAGAAAAGTATATCCTAGTTGTATTTCAAAAAGAACTCATAAACTTTTACTTGAGTCGGTCTTTTTCTCTGCTTGAACTCAGTCAACTTGACTCCACCTACTTCGATCTCGAACAATGTGTCTCACTTCATTCAATCTTTCTCTTTTTGTTTATAACATATAATTGTATATATATATATATATATATATATATATACCTTAGATCGTTTCACCTTGAGTACTCGGATGAACGTCCTGTCCCTATCTCTGTGTCTGTATCTCTTACCTGAACGCCTGTGTCGTCTCTTTCCTCTCTCGTCCTTCTTAATTCTCCTCGTAACTTTTTACACGTAATAGTACATATGCTAGCGATCTGTCGATCACCCTTTAGCGTATCGTGTGTCCCTCGAACCGGACCACGAGACGCTATTGGATCTTTCCACCCTACTCCCCCATTCTCCCCTCCGAGTTCGCCCTCCCCTACATACAACATATCGACTAAGTGAAGCGACATGTGGTCTTTGATTGTGTTGTAACAATTCGTTAATAGGAGGTCAATTTTACAATTTTATGTATATTTTGTAAGTGTATATTATCTTTTCACTACTTGACTTCGATAGTAATAATTTTGGAGACCTGGAACCCCAAAACTCTCTAAAAGAAAACTTTTAATGGTACTTTATCATGATTTAAAGAGATCATAAACATCTTCACTTGATCTGTCACGTGACTTATACTTTTCTTTCTTGGTGGTGGTGGTGGTGTTAAACGGATACTGTTGCACTGACTAATCCTCAAATTGATCTACAATGAAGTGACTTCAGACCAACAAGTAAAATTTAAGTTTAGTTAAGGAGCACTTAAGAATTAGTCAAAAGACACTTACAGATATTACGACAACGGTGACAAAATTCAAAAAACTTTATGTTTTCATTATTTATGCCAGGGACAGGATTCTGTATAAGTCGCTAGAGACAACCACAAGAAAAATTTGTCACCTAAAAAAGGTCCTCAAAATGTCAAAGTCCAGAAACAAATTCATAAATTAGGTAAAACTCAACTAAAAACTCATACCACTTTTTATTTCAAGGTTAAAATAAGAGAGTGTACACCTATAAGTCAACATCGTTTTAACAAAACAGTAAAAAAATATACAATTCTCTGCCTTTATTTTATTAAAGTGTTGTTACAAAATAAAATAATTTAAAACGATTTTATAAACAAATCAACGATTCAGAACAGACCAAGAAACACTGAAGTGACTGACGTCGTACTGTCCGAAGGGACACGAAGCGACAAGGGACCTCAAACGAGTCTGACTACAGGTAACTCAACCACTACAGTAGGTTGGTAGAGGAGAAGACAGTGGGTGAAGAGGACGGGCGTTAGAAAGGGTTGTAGTCCGAGAAAGGGTTACTCAGTCAAGAAGTGAAGTCCACCGGTTTCGTAACCCCGAAGTTGAAGTCGTAGTCAGAAGGGTTACTTATTAGTCCCAATTAAAAGAAATCCTAACTGACCAAACTAGAGGAACGATAGGTTCCTTTAGAGTTCTCAGAAGAGGTCGTGATGTCAAACTTTCGTAGTTAAGAAATCGGAATCGGAAGGAATACCAGGTTGAAAGTGTAGGTATGTTTGATTTTATACGTATTATATTTTAATCATAAAATGGTAAAATTCACATATAAAATCACCGCACATTTTAATCCATGTAAATGTAAAACCCTGTTGGTATTGGTGGTAAGTAGAGGTCTTGAAGTAATCGAAGGATTTGATTTCAAGACATAGGTAATTGAACAAGTGAAAATTTCTTTTCGTATATACTTTAAAATATAAGACAAAGTCATAAAAGGTTTGTTGGTAAACTATCTTACTCAGAAGATTATTTTTTATCTTCTCTTATGTAAGTAAGAACTGTGTAATAATTGAAAACCCAGTAGACTATTTAGGTTGAATTAAGAGTTTCCACCGTAGTAACCCTTGTATTTGATTAGTCAATTTGGTTGATCGGTGTTTGAATTTTTAAGGGTACGGTTTATTACTTACAACTTATAGTCTTATAGTTTTGATTTTATAAATCAAGATCTTCCGAACTCTTTAACTCTTTCACTCCGGATCTGTCGACTTCACTGACGGGGTATAAACTCTCAATAGACTCGTTATACTGACTTAGAGTACAGATCTTCATCTTATTTCTCGATTTTTTTTTTCTATCCATACTTAATGTTTAATGACGTGACCCATGTCTTGAATCCGCTAATTTTCACAATCCTTCCCGGGAATATTTCATCGAATGAACAGTCACCCCGGACTGGGTAGACACCAAAGGATATAGGAACATGTGTCTATATCACTCTCTGAACTCTTCGGTAATAGGACCCGCTTTACACACATAAGTGACACGCAATCCTCATTTGGGATACCTTGTAGGTCAATAGGTATTAGACGGGAGTATGTGGAAGGTCAACTGGTCTCCACATAAGAACTCGTAACAGGACCGTTATCATAGTGTTGTTCGACTGTGTCGATCGTTCACAAAGATTGACATCTTGAAATCTTTAATCTCCCTTAGTCAGTCCAAACCCCTATGATTATTTACCAGAGACTTTCTTAACCGTTTTTAATATTTTATTTCAATTAAAAAATTTTAATGACCCGTAGAGTTACAGAAATAACAGTTATACATGAACTTGAAAATGTTTTCCAATACTGTTCTTCGTAAAGGATTTAAATGTACCGGAACTTCAGTTGAAAGAAAACCTACTAAAAATACCTGATTGGAAGGTTCTTTGTGAAATCCTTTGGGATTAGATAAGGTCACCCGAAAGGTCCACCAAGTCACCATTTCTTGGACGGACGGTTGTATCCTCTGTACTCAAACTAGAGACCTAACCCTTCCAGGGGACCTCTTCCTTTACCGTTGGGTGAGGTCATAAGAACGGACCCTTTAGGGTACCTGTCTCCTCGGACCACTCGATGTCAGGTACCCCAACGTCTGAGCCTGTACTGAAGTGATGATTTGTTATTGTTACTGTCACATAAGGTTATCGATGTAGGATGGTCCTCGGTACTATTAGAATAAGTAGTGTGACAGTAAAAATACAGATATTAGTGGAACAACAACAACAAGTCAACGATTCAGTACAGACTGAGAAACTTCGAGGTATCTAATATTATACGGTCCAAAGGGACAGGAAGTGGTAGAGGGTCTCAAACGAGTTTGAGTACAGGTAACTCAGCCACCACGGTAGGTTGGTAGAGTAGGAGACAGTGAGGGAAGAGGAGGACGGAAGTTAGAAACGGTCATAGTGGAATTATGTATATTAATTTTATCCATCCTTAGTAACAAATAGAACTCTGTTTTTTATTTATATAATTATCGTTCGTTTTACAGGAACAAATAATCTTAGACTGTCAAATTTTGAGACCGGATTCACGTATCGAACTAAGTAATCATCCATCCAACGAAAACCGACGAATCACATTGTTCTATAGGTTTGAAGTTCCCTGAATTCGTTATTCTTACTTAATGAGAGATATATCATCTCGCTCGACACCTCGTCGAGTCACCGAGTAACTTTAGTCAATCTTGAGTCCGAGAACGGTGGTAAGTCTAAGTGACAGAAACCACACTGTCACTACAATACTGAGTACCACTAGTTCCACCGACGTCGTCGGGGTCTTTAGTAGTGTAGGAGGGTTGGTACGACTTATACCTCAATTCGTAGAGAATCCTTGTAACACGAGATAGGAAGTAGGGGGGAGTGAGTCATCCAAAGGAACGTCAGGGAAACTCGGTCTTACCCAGTGTGTAAGTCCGAGAGTGACGTTCCCTCCGACTCTTTCACTCATAGACTGGAAAGACAGAGGTAGGATCCACTTCCGAGACAGTCTTATTTTCGTCCACTCCCGTTAACACAGGATGTACACGAAAGTTATACACATAAATTGATGATAACGCGACACCGATACCCGACTAAAAGATAACGGATTTTGAAACAAGTCATTAAATTTTACTTTAAGTCTCGACTTTATGAAATTCGTTGAGATACTTATGTCTAAATAACGTCTTTTACATTCACAATATTTTCCTTTCTAAGAGAACTATACAAACTTAGGAAATTAGTAACAATTCTCCACCAAAAAAAAAAAAAGGAAAGAGTGGTCAAACAAAATTTAATTTCCGAAAGATCGTCCTAATACCCGGGATTAAAGTTTCTTTCGATAACAAATATCCCTTTGTCACTCCTAGGTAATTCGTAACCGAAAGATCTACGAAAGAGGGGAACACGAAAAGGTCCAGGAGAAGGAGGACAGGGAACGTAAAATATAAGGATCGATCCGAGGACCCAAGATAAAATGAGTACTATCAAGTCTTCCGACAACGAAAGAACAGAAAGAAGAGGGTTTAATACCTCTATTTATCTCCGTTCCCTTATCTAGTATACGTTTAGTACACCGACCAAAACAATAATTATAAACAAACGAAGAGAAATCGGACCGAACTTTAAATATCTACATCTTAAACCCGTAACGTCCTATCTTCGGTCGAAGGACCACAGGAGGTAGAAGTTAAAGTGTATAAAAGGAAGTATGGAGAAACGCCAATTCGGTCTCATCTTCTAAGTCACATCGTTCCCCTACTCCAATTCACACTAGACTCCCACCAGTCTGAGTAGATACTTACACTCTTCTCCATGTCTAGTCCCGGAAGGGACCACCAGTCTGGCACAAACCTTTTTGTCCCTTACTAGTGGATACTGTTTCGACGTCTTCCCAACTCTTTCTAATGTTGACTTTTAACCGGTAAACTAAGCCGTAGTCTCTCCACTGGAGTTATTCTTGATAAAAACCACCTTACCATCTGTTCTCATACACTCAGTAAGCAAGTTCTCTTTACACTTCCAACTATCATCTCGACCACTAATTCTTACTGTAAAACGTAAAACTCCCGTAAATAACACTTCTCCTCGTCTCTGCACCAAACTGTCGACCTTTCAGTTGTCACTCCAAAGAACAACAAATAAAGACTTCTTGACCCTTACAAGTAGTACACCTTAGATCTCACCTCTAGTTTATTACACTATTCTAAGCCTTCAGTAACCTTATACGGAAGTCGTTCTAAACCACTGGAGAAACTTACACCTTCCGGTCCTTAATTAACCTCTTGTACGGTCATAAGGATCAAACTCTTTGCGCACTTACCAATCATTTGAATCATTAAACTTCTTCTCAAAAGGACTAAACAGGACTTGAAAGTAAAACACTGTCTTTAAAGACTACTGTTCAAAATTGTCCTCAATTTCTACCATTATTATTGTCCATGTCATCACTGTCATTAATTGTAAATAACTCATTAAAGTCACATCGAACCTAGGTAATGGGTTGGTATACAATACATGATAATTGAAATAAAATCTCTACTCCTCTGACGTTTGTCTTTCCACTTCGTTGAACGGTTTCCACAGTCTTGAACAATTACAGTTTAGGTCCCCATGATTATTCTTTCAGATCAAATACGTTCTGTAAGATAATTGAGTTCATTTTCAAATTCCACCTATCTAAAAATGACCGATATCTTAGTTTGTACCTTGAATTCAGAATCGTCATTCAGATCAAAAGAATGTAGTGAAAGTGTAGAAGTAGTCTGTTTACCATTACGGAGTAGTTGACCTTGACCATAGTAGGTTCAAGTAAGATAAAGACCAAGATCAAAGGAACAAAATCAAGTCGAGAATAACCCGAATTGATCTCTAAGTACGTTACTGAAGTTCAGACCCACCAGAATGATTATAAAAGGAGACGGGACGATGACTCATAGAAGTAAAGATCGATCTTCTCTTTCGATTTCGTAATTGAATTCGGACGTAAAATTTCATGTACATTTACGTTCACGTGCAAGCACGTGTGCGTACGTGAGTATGTGTGTGTGTGTGTGTGTGTGTGAGGTGTGGGGACCATGGATAATTCTTGGTGATGTTTTTATAGACAATCCTATACATCTGTAGATCAATAAAGGTTCAAGAGATTATAAATCCAAAAGGTCCAAGGGTAAGGAGTACCCGAGGGTTAAGAGAGTAGATTAGAAGAAGGTCTTTTCTCCACTTGGGTCTGTGAAAGACCTATAAAAATTATGTACAAAGAGTGTGGACGTGTATAGGGAGTCAAGAAAACGACAAAAGTTCCTGACGTGTGTGTACAGAAAGCCTCTTAATATGAAGATTATACGTCTTCCGTGGTGGGAATACCGTCTTTCACTTCTCCTTGATTTTTCGGAGAACTACTTTCACTTTCTCCTCTCACTTTTTCAACCGAATTTCGAGCTGTAAGTTTTTTACTTCTAGTACCGTAGGCCAGGGTAGTGAAGTACCCTTTATCTACCCCTTTGTCACCTTTGTCACAGTCTGAAAAAACCCCCCCCGAGGTTTTAGAGACGTCTACCACTAACGTCGGTACTTTAATTTTCTGCGAATGAGGAACCTACTTTTCAATACTGGTTGGATCTATCGTATAAGTTTTCGTCTCTGTAATGAAACGGTTGATTCCAGGTAGATCAGTTCCGATACCAAAAAGGTCATCAGCACATACCTACACTCTCAACCTGACACTTCTTCCGACTCACGGTTTCTTAACTACGAAAACTTGACACCACAACCTCTTCTGAGAACTCTCAGGGAACCTGTCGTTCTTCTAGGTTGGTCAGGTAAGACTTCCTCTAGTTGGGACCCTAAAGAAACCTTCCTTACTACGATTTCGACTTTGAGGTCATGAAACCGGTGGAGTACACTTCTCAACTGAGTAACCTTTTCTGAGACTACGACCCTCCCTGACCCCCGTCCTCTTCTTCCCCTGTTGGCTCCTACTCTACCGACCTACCGTAGTGACTGAGCTACCTGCACTCAGTCTCACTCGAGGTCCTCTACCACTACCTGTCCCTCCGGACCGCACGACGCTAAGTACCCCAGCGTTTCTCAACCTGTGCTGACTCGCTGACTTGACTTGACTTTCGTGTAAAATGTACTCTTAAGGAAGAGAAGTGGAATGTTTACACTCGTGTTTCGTAAACACGTTCTTGATTGTTAACACCAATTCCCGTGACGACAACTAAAATTGAGGTGGTGAAGAACAGACACATTGGAACCGGTTTAATAAGTTGTAAAGGACTCGTCTCAGTGTATTAATATGACAAAAGGATATGGTCGATTTTAGAGAAATTAATTTCAAATTGTTATTATACCATATAAAATAATCACATAATAGAAGGGGTTAAGAAAAATTATACAATTATTATATATTTATATGACATTTGTCTACACTTCATAAGATAAGGACAGGTCGACTGTAAAAATTCACTATTCAGTAGTTATACTGTAGACGTGACCGTCCTAACAAACTTCCCCTTATTGTTTTTCTAGAGTCACGCTTAGATCATCTTAACTATAAAAGAGGATGTATACAAAACACAAAAGAATTTCGATTGAGAACTCTAATTAATTAATACTGGAATGACCTGTAATTCTAAAAGTTGACGTACATTTATAAACTTTTCCCTTCTTTTCCTCTTCTTTTCTTGTGTAGTCCGTCAGGACAAACTATATAGTCCCGAGGGTAAAGTAAAATCCTCCTTCGTTAATATACCTTTTGTTTCTTCTCTTTTTTCACAGTCCTTTACGATTTTCTGTAACTCCAAGGGTACACATCTATAAGTATGAACAAGTATTAGTAGATACATACACCTTCTTTTGAGGACGACGGAGTAGATTCAGGACTCTATTTAAAAAAACACACACTAAAACAAGGGAAGTTCTATGAGAACGACAAGTAAAACTGTTCTAAGGTAAACAAATTTTTTCAACTGGGGAGCCCCTTCCCTCCATTCCTCTTTTTGTCTCATACCAAACAAGAAGTACACAATGGATGACGATTCTCATAGAACCACGTGTCTTTTATTACTGGAAGAGGAACAGGTTAAGTCATCTTTCTTTCGGTGGACGATTTGACTACAGTTTAGAAGTATCTTGTTACCAGTGTCTTGGGAAAATCACAGTTAAAACTAGACTGACGTTCGTAGGTTATGGGAATTAGTACGGAGGAAAAGTATCAAAGAGGAGGAGTCAATAAAGATCCGGTGAGTCAGACGAGAAACCGGAGAAGAAGTGAAGTGACACTTAAAGTTGAAAAGAGGTTTCTAGGTACATGGGATCCGGGGATAGGTAAAATAAGAAGTGTCAGAGAGACTACTGGAACAGGTCGGAGGTGATTCCACCCGATACACAGGTCGGGTTCAGAGAAACACGTCGGTTCTAAAGAAATAGATAGATGGAGTAATCATAAGTTTTGAATTGTAAGTAATAAAACGAGGTTTTGGAAGAAAGATCCTCGAAAGAAAAACGTCTATACAAGGTTGTTGGTGAGATAGTGGGTTCTTCAGTGAAAACTGAGAAGAAGAGGTATGGATTAGACAGTACCACGCGAAATGTAGGTAGAAGATCCCTAGATAGAGGTAGTGGTAAGGAGGAAGAAGGTATGGTTGAAGGTGATGGAATCGACACCGGGATTAGTAATTAAAGAACGAGTCAGTAAGGTTATAACAGGAAACTATGAAAGGAATATAATGGTTTCCGCACTAGAATGGTCCCTAAGGGTCCACTGAGTTACTATTTCTTAGACGGACGGTTAAGTCCTCTGTGCCCAAGCTAGGGACCCAGTCTTCTAGGGGACCACCTCCTTTACCGTTAGACGATTTCATAAGAACGGACCTCTTAGGGTACCTCTCTCCTCGGACCGTCTGTTAGGCACCCCAGTGTTTCTCAACCTGTACTGACTCGTTGACTCGTGTGTCTGAAAGATTGTACGTTCTGTCCTGGTACAATGAAAGACGAATTTAGGAAGTAAACAAAGGATCTGGTAAGTCTTTTTTTTTTTTTTTAATTCTGTAAAACCGAATCGTGTGGTCTATCACTTACTACACAGAAAACAGGTGTGAGAGTAGAGTAAAGGAAGGTGGATAGGAAGTCAAGTCAAGTCAGCGAGTCAACACAGGCTGAGAAACGTTGGGGTACTTAGTGTCGTGCGGTCCGGAGGGACAGGTAGTGGTTGAGGACCTCAAGTGAGTCTGAGTACAGGTAGCTCAGTCATTACGGTAGGTCGGTAGAGTAGGAACCAGCAGGGGAAGAGGAGGACGGGTGTTAGGGAGGGCCGTAGTGTAAGAAAAGGTTAATCAGTTGAGAAACGTACTCCACCGGTTTCATGACCTCAAAGCCGAAATCGTAGTAAAGAAGGTTTCTTTAGGGTCCCAACTAGAGGAAGTCTTACCTGACCAACCTAGAGGAACGTCAGGTTCCCTGAGAGTTCTCAGAAGAGGTTGTGGTGTCAAGTTTTCGTAGTTAAGAAACCACGAGTCGGAAGAAGTGTCAGGTTGAGAGTGTAGATATGTACTGGTGACCTTTTTGGTATCGGAACTGATCTGCCTGAAAACAACTGTTTCATTACAGAGACGAAAAGTTATACGATAGATCCAACCAGTATTGAAAAGAAGGTTCCTCATTCGCAGAAAATTAAAGTACCGACGTCAGTGGTAGACCTCACTAAAACCTCGGGGGGTTTTATTTCAGACTGTGACAAAGGTGACAAAGAGGTAGATTAAGAGTACTTCACTACTCTGGTCTACGGTACTAGAAACAAAAGATTTACAACTCGAAATTCGGTTGAAAAAGTGAGAGGAGAAACTGAAAGTAGTTCTCCGAAAAATCAAGGAGAAGTGAAAGACGGTATTCCCACCACAGTAGATGTATAGACTCCAAGAACTATAAAGAGGGCCGTTAGAACTAAGGTCGAACACAAAGAAGGTCAGGTCGCAAAGAGTACTACATGAGACGTACATTCAATTTATTCGTCCCACTGTTGTATGTCGGAACCACATGAGGAAAAGGATAAACCTTGGTCAGACAACAAGGTACAGGTCAAGATTGACAAATGAGGTCGGTATGGATAAATATCCAACAAAGAACTTACAGAGTACGGTGCAAGAGAAGATCTTTACGAATGTGAATAGGAAGAGATGGATTTTGTTTCAGTATAAATTTTAAAGTCGAACACGGAAGAGGAGAACTTTCGAGGACTAGTACTTCTCTCAACGACGTCTAACCTATCATTCAGATCGTTTCTTACGTTCGAACCTTCGTCCAAAGACTATTAAGTCACTTGTATATGACTCGTGGATACTACTTCCGTACTCGGTATATAGTAAGGCCAAACTTTGAAGTAGTCATTTACATGGGACTGAACTCTTGCTTCTAGTCACGATAAAGTCCGTTAGTGGGATAGTGAGGGGGGTAAAAATAATGTGTAAATTGTTGTAAAAAAATTACCTAAGAACCTTACAGTACAATCAAAACCTAGTGTTAAACCCGTGTTTTGCACAAGACCAAATCTATACTGGAGAAATTTTCGTGATTAAAACAACGTGTACTAAATTTACGTTCGAACGTAATTAACCTGTTATGAAGTTGAATAAACTTACGAAGTTACTTCATTTGTAATATACAGTACAAGACACTATTTAGAATCCTCATGTACCTATACTTATGAGAGTAAACAGACAGAAGTTCATCGAGTATTGAATCACTTTGTAAGTACAATTATTTTAATAACGTTTCAATGTATCAGTAGAGTCATTATTTCCCAATCGTTTCATGATTCCTTAGGGTTTCTACCTTCAGTGATTACAACGAAACCCTTTTGAGATTCAACGGAAGGGTATAAAAACTCGAACTAGACTTCCTAATTATCTTCATCAGAAATTTTATACTCGTTAGGTTCGTAACCTTTGTCATTTACGGTAAACTCCTGTCTCGTAAAATCTGTCTCTCCTCCCTCGTTCACATGTCCGGATCTCCGTTCTCTTACAGACCCACAACTTCCTTCTCTTTCCTCGGATCCCTTGACTCTCCACAACCCCTCTGACCACTTTTTCCACCGTCAAACACCGAGAAGAGACTCTCTCTACCCCTCGACCACCTTCCAAGACTTGACTCCTTTCTAGACTATACGCAGTGTATAGTTCTCCTAACGAAAAGGTGATGAACCGAAGGGTCCACCAAGTCACCGTTTCTTAGACGGATAGTTGTGTCCTCTACGTTCTCTACACCCAAACGAGGGACCCGGTCCTTTTAGGGGACCTCATCCTTTACCGTTGGGTGAGATCATAAGAACGGACCTTTTAGGGTGCCTGTCTCCTCGGACCTCCCGATATCAGGTACTCCATCGTTTCTCAGTTTGTACTGACTCGTTGAGTCACGTGTGTGTGTCCGTATATGGGTCTCCTTTGGTATTAAGTTTTTCTATGTACGTGGAGTTACAGGTAACGTTGTGACAAATGTTATCGGTCCTGGACCTTCGTTGGATTTACAGGTAGTTGTCTCTTTACACCATATATATATCTTCCTTACACCATGGATATATCTTCCCTTATAAAGAGTCGGCATTTTGTTCACTTTGACCTAGTGAACATCTCTGAACCTCTGACAATGTTGTCTTACTTCAGTCTTTTTCTTTTTATAGTATATAATCACGTGAATACACCTTAGATCCTTTTATCATATCTACTACAATAAACGTTTTGTCTCCCCACTTAACCCTCTAAACCTAACTGTATATATATGATGTCTATGTTACATATTTTATCTATTGATTACTCTTGGACGACATATCGAGTCTCTTGGGATGAGTCACGAGAGACCACTGGATTTACCGTTTCTTTCTTTTTTTTTTATCCCCTATGTACATATGTATGGTGATAAAGTGTAATGACATATTGTCTTTTCTTGTGTTTTAATATTCCGTTGACATGGGGTCACTTTTAATTAAAATTTTTTCTACTAACAAACACGAGAGAGGTTTCGGTGTTGATGTGTATCATAATGATTCTTCCTAGAGAATTTCATGTGAGGTTACCCTGAAAGAGATAGACCCTACTCTTGTAATCTATAGGAAAAGGATTCATTCTTCTCTTTTTAGAGACCTTCCGTTGACTGACGGAGTATTTACACCGTTCTTATTCTACCGAAGAGTCTTGTCTCAACACTGATGATAAATTCCATTTGCGGAAAGACAAGTTCTTAATTAAAGTGGCTATGTCTTTGTCATTTACTTCTTTTCTTTTTATTTTCTTACCCACTCTTATTTCGTACTCCCGAATGTTTTCGATTTTAAACGGGGGTTTCGATTTTCGATTTACTAAATGGTTGTGGACGTGAGGTCATGAGAACGGACCTTTTGGGGTACCTACCTCCTCGGACCACCCGACGTCAGGTACCCCAGCGATTCTCAACCTGTACTGACTCGTTGAAGTGAAAGTGAAAAGTGAAAGTACGTGACCTCTTCCGTTACCATTGGGTGAGGTCACAAGAACGGACCTCTTGGGATCCCTGCCCCCTCGGACCACCCGACGGCAGATACCCCAGTGTGTCTCAGTCTGTGCTGACTTCGTTGAATCGTCGTCGTCGTCGTCGTGACTTTCTCGATTAGATCTTCCTTGATTCAACGAGAAAGAAAGAGTCAACAAACAGTAAAGTACAGAGCCCAAAAACCTAGACCCGTGGAAAGTCAGACTCGTATAAACGTACCAACAAGAGAGTGACCTGGACTCGTCAGATTTTTAGCAATGTGACTATTTAGGGATGAATCGGTGGTCAAATTGACTTTTGTTAAGAAAGAAACGAAGATTCTACCACTTTACCCTCTACAAAGGACTCCCTGAAAACACAACAACAAATCAGTGGTACAGCACAAGGTGAGAAACACTGGGGCACCTGACACCGGGTGGTCCGAGGAGACAGGTACCCTAAAGGGTCCGGTCTTATGACCTCACCCAACGGTAAAGGAAGAGGTCCCCTAAAAAGGTTTGGTCCCTAGTTTAGAGAAGACGTAACCGTCTACCTAAGAAAGGGTGACGGTGCCAAGAAGACTCGGTGGACCCTTCGGGTACTACTCTCTGAATGGAACTACCTTTTGACTGTCTGCCATCAAATTATCACCCTTTCCGGACCCAGTCTTTAGTCGCAGGAAGATTCTGCGTGACGGAACTCAAATGACACCACGATTTCACTTTTTGCCGGGAGATACAGACTCCTTAGAATTTAGTAAAATCGTTTTGGGTAGTGTGTTACTTGGAGGAAGAATACGAGACTGAGACGGGTCAAGTCTCGGAGTTTTAAAAACGAGAACAAAATGTCACAAAACCTATATTGACTTTCGTCCTCTATGTAAATTTGTGACTTCAACCTAACTTAAAAATTATGTCCCTTAACAGAGGACTTAATACATAGTATATTACTTCACGTGAACCACATTAATTTCAAGGAATTAAGTGTCTATATACAGTGAAAAGTGTAGTGACTTGTGAGTTCCCGGAGATTTACTTGATTTTCATTTTCCAACACTAAAAGAAATGTTGACATAAAAAGTAACCGGAAATATCCTTTCGATCAGACTGTTCTATAAACTTCCTGATGACGTTTACAATTTTGGACGGATAACAACTATTTCCTTAAAGTCCGTAGTATACTCCCTATAGTACCCCGACTTTTTTCCTTTTGGTCTCATAATTTAGTTACGAATTATATTTAACGGACGATTAAGTCAAGCATTCTGAAAGGTGGAAGTATAATCCTCTATTGTAAAAATTAGTAGTTTTTCACTTCATCTATTCGTTTCAAAATTAGGAAGTAGTCAGTGTATTTTGTGACCGTATTATAAGCAAAATGATAGTTTAATATACTCAATTGTAGTGTTAATTTACAAACGAAAATCAATATACCAAATATTTAGTCGAAACAAAAGGGAAAATTAATTACTAACTAACAAGAATATAGTTGTTCTAACTAAAGTTTTGGTGATACTTATTACTTCATCAAAACACTATTTGTACTTCCACTTCATACTTCTATTCTTTTTCATTAAACAGGGTTTGTCTATTAATATGAAAATTCGGGTCATTAGGAGGCTTTCACTGGTGACACCCCAGACTATTTTTAGACCCAGTGGTTTCAAGGTTACCTAAGAATAGGTTGAGATTTAAAAAAACATTATCCTTTTTGAGAGAACTGTCTCAAGAGTTGACTGTTTTCTTATCGTAGAATAGTAACGGAAGGTGTCTCAAGAAAACACATGTCCTCATATCTTTTCTAGAATCTTCATGCGTAAAAAGATCTTTTCGAAAAAACTCTCAAGAACTTTCGTACGGACATAAGTAAACGCTACATGGTTTGGTATTCCTGGATGACATATCGTGTCCCCTGATATGAGTCATAGAACATTGTTGGTTTTACCTTTTCTTAACCTTTTGTTTATGTATATATAATATATGTATATACATATATTGACTTAGGGAAACGATATGTAGACTTTGCAATATTTATGAAGTTATTTTTACCATAGTACTTGGAGATTATATATACTTTGTAACACGTAGGTGATATGAAGTTATTTTTATACGACTTGGGGATGGTATAGATCTATAACTTTATACGTTCTCAGTAGTTCCATTTATATTCGACGGGGATCACCAGGTCCTCTTTCCTCTCTTTCCTTCACATCGTTTCGTGAAGCGGAGAGAAACTCAGAGTCAAAGTAGACTCTTAATCTACTTAATTAAGTGGACACTTAATCTCTTGTGTCTGGACTACCAGATCTTTCCGATAGGGTCTATCTTTTGGGTAACGAAACAAGAAGGGACATGCGTATATGGAAGGGAAAGAACTGGGAAGAGGTGGATCTAACGGACCAAATAAGGATGTACAGACATTTCTACCTTGAGTTCCGTAAAGATTCGAGGAAGATCTTCGAGGAAAACTTGAAGGAGTAATGAGGTCTCTCTCGACAAGAGTAGAAGGAGTCACAGTGGAGACAGTAAAACGTCAAACAAATAGACGTAGGGGGTAATCTGACACTCGAGTGACCCTCGTCGAATATAACGAGAAAAAGTCGAACAATGACTTTATTTTATAGACACGTTCAACTTAAATCAGTGGTGGTCCGTACCGACACGAAAATTTCTATGGTATCTATAATAGTCTTGAATTTACCACCCTTACTACACACAGTAAATGTCCACTAAAACACATTCCGTTAAAAGTAATTGGTTTATAATTATAACTTCAGTTTTAAATTACCCATTTTCTTCTGAACAAAATACTATTTAATACTTCCAGGGAAAGAAGACAACGTTTGACTTAAAATTAACAATACTTAGCAAGGAAAACGTTATTAGGTACACCCACCGTTTTTCTTCCTTCTTGTATTTCTTTTATTTAAGTTCTACGGACCTCAAGATATTTCACCTTTTGATCAGATCCTAGTAAACCCCTGAGTAAAGATAGACTTTAATTCATTTTAAGTACTTTCTATTCAAAATCTTTTATTTATTTTTAAACGTAACCTTTATTTTCGTTGGTCACACAAAAATCTTTAGAGTACTTTATATTTACATTACGAGAAAAATTAAATTTAATTAATTAATTAAAAAATAAAATAAAATGAATTGTTATGACATAACCAAAACCGTATGTAACTGCACTTAGGTGGTACCCACATGTACTCGAGGGTTTGTACTTGGGGGGAGGGTGGAGGGTGGGGTGTAGTAGAGAGGTCTAGTAGGGGCACGTGGTCGGGGTTCGTAGGACGTAGGACGTAGCTTGTATCTGACCGCTAAGCAAAGAATGTACTATCATATGTACAAAGTTACGGTAAGAGGGTTTAGTAGGGTGGGAGAGGGAGAGGGAGTGTCAGGTTTTCAGACGAGATGCGTAGGCACAGAGAAAACAACAGAACGTATGTCCCAGTAATAATGACAGAAAGATTTAAGGTATATATACACAATCATATGGCATAACCATAAAAAGAAAGACCGAATGAAGTGAGACATATTAGCCGAGGTCAAAGTAGGTAGAGTAATCTTACATAAGTTTACATAAGAAAAATTACCGACTCATTATGAGGTAACATATATCCATGGTGTCGAAAGAATAGGTAAGTAGACGACTACCTGTAGATCCAACAAAGGTATAGGACCGATAATATTTGTCACGACGCTACTTGTAACCCCATGTACACAGAGAAAGTTAAGACCAAAGGAGCCACACATACGGGTCGTCACCCTAACGACCCAGTCTTCCGTCAAGATAAACGTTAAAAAATTCCTTAGAGGTGTGACAAGAGGTATCACCGACTTTATCAAACGTAAAGGTGGTTGTCACATTCTCCCAAGGGAAAAGAGGTGTGGGAGAGGTCGTAAATAACGAACGTCTAAAAACCTAGCGTCGGTAAGACTGACCACACTTCACCATGGAGTAACACCAGAACTAAACGTAAAGAGATTATTACTCACTACAACTCGTAGAAAAGTACACAAACAATCGGTAGGCATACAGAAGAAACCTCTTTACAGATAAATCAAGAAACCGGGTAAAAAACTGACCCAGCAAATAAAAAGACCTTAACTCGACGTATTCAACGAACATATAAAAACTCTAATCAAACAGTAAACGAAGTAAACGATAATAAAAGAGGGTAAGACTTCCGACAGAAAAGTGGAACGAATATAAAGGGAAACAACACGTCTGCGAAAATTAAAATTAATCTAGGGTGAACAAATAAAAACGAAAATAAAGGTCATAAGACCCTCCACCTAGTATCTCCTAGGACGACACTAACTACAGACTCTCACAAAACGAATACAAAAGGAGATCCTCAAAATATCAAAGACCAGAATGCAAATTTAGAAATTAGGTAAGTCTGTTAATTTATTTTAGGTTACATATAAGGAATGACTGATAACCTGACGTTGTTAAAGTCATTTCATTTGTCCTAATAGGGAAGAAGAACGGGGATTTTCTACTCCTATGAGACTACGAGGTAGGCATTGGGAAGAACTACCCCAGAAAAATTTTTAAAGACAACCTTACTAATAGTTTAGTAAAAAATTTAAAATAAAAATAAAAAATGAAAGTAAAATAAAAAGGACCTACGGAAGGACGATGGAGTTTACGTCGTTCAAGTTTTGGTTTAATACTGTAGAGAGGAAAACAATTACTTTAGTAACAAGATTATCAATGGTTCGACTTAATTAAGATTTTCTCAGAGAAGAAACGAAGGGAGTGTCACAAGAGTTCGAGACAACTGAAAGGACTTTACATGGAACTGGACAGGGAAGGTAGTTACAGAGACGATAATAAATTTCTGAATGATGGTCGGATGACCCGACAACAACTTCGGAGAGTGTCCAAAGAAAGGGTAGGACTTGTCTTCACGGCTTAAGTTGGAGACTTTCGTTTCAAGACTAGGACAGTGGAAGAAAACACGACGTTAACAAGAACCGCAGAGAAACGTGCTACCTGTCTTATGTTAGGATTGTCGTAGAAGCCCTGAAAGTGTTTGACTGGTGTTGGATGAAATGTCGAAGTGGACGGTGGGAGACGAGTACACCACGAATTTATGGTCGGTTTGATCGAATAGACGATAAAAGTTTGTGTCCCACTGGGACCGAGGGTCCCGAACGACTCAATCGGACAAGATAAGAGACTTGAGAATCTTAGAATGAGACGAGTCACGACAAAGGAGACTCTACAAAAAGAATCTACGTAGAGGGGGGTGGTACTGTTAACGATAAATCTATAGTTTACGGATGTTGTGACTCTTCCACAAAATGTCTTTACTAAAATTAAGAGTGTTATTATGACATTACAACAATACTAAAACGGTTAAAGTGTCAAATAAATCAGGTAACCCTAGGTAAAAGACCCATGGAACATATCCCGTGAGTGCTAGAATGAATGACTCTTGTCTTTTGGGAACGTCAGTACCATAAACTGACCTTGATTTTGAATCTCCCTAACTTACTGAGCCGGTATTGGTCAGTCACTGTCTTGAGTTGTAAAGTGATAAAAAACTGGATGAGACGTAGACTAAGACTTTGTAAAATTCCACCTACACACTCCATTCCTCCCCTCACCTCAACTCCCTTTTCACTCTACCAAACCCCTTAAATTTTTAGAGGGGTTTACAAGACTATCAAGTAAGACCATCAACTGTAGTGGCGTACTTTGGTATACATTACTTCGAGGGTAGAATGAGAGATTGACCGAATATTTAAACGTGTATTACGGGACTAATACCAAAAGACGAATAAATTCCTCATTCCCTTCAGGCTAACTGGTTTGTCGTTATAAAACGATCTGTAGATACAATAGTGGGACAAGAGTATTGTCAGTGAGTAAAATTAGGGCTAAACTGAGTTTCTCGGTCTCTAGGTCGACCGTTCTCCGACTCCACCTTAGACTTGAGTCTGACACAAGGGTCTCAGAAATAGAAAGGACCCATGGTGCGTCGGAGACACAGACACAATCTTGTATCTGAGGAATTTCTCGCTCCGGGGTAAAAAGGAGAGTAGGGGATGTCGTGAATCGTGTTACTGACTGTATCTTATACAAGAGATACATGTATATAAACAGATTCCTTACTTCTTGGTTTCGTCTGGTCCTTTATGAAGAAACAAGTCCCTTTAGTTTACTCGTAGTCACATCTTTCGGGAACTTCTTATTTATTCGGTAACCTTTAATATTACAGTCTGTGTAATAACGTAAAGTGTCAAAAAATATTAAACGTGTAAGGATGACTAGGTACTTTATTAAATTAATGTATCTAATAACGTAATACTATATCAAACCATCACGGTAAAAGGGGTCGTACAACAACCTGCCTCTATTTAGGAAAGAGTCTTTCTTTTATATAATGTCTTCTCAGATTTATTTCTACTTTCCCGAATGTAAGTTGAGAACGTAGGGGTCCTGTCTTGTCCGGTCGAGGGTGATCGTAGAAAATTACTAAAAAAAAAGGTTCGGTTATAAGGTTCACTTCCTCGAAGTTAGTAAAGAATTCCTTGTGATACCTCTTTAACTCCACAAAATTAACTTTTGACAAAATAAAATAAAAAAGTCTCATTCTATTGTATAAGACTGTCAATAGGAGTAACCTTGGGAGTTCCTTTAGTCTTGGAACGTTTACGGAAAGATTATATAAAATATAAGTGAAAAAACAGTTATATCTATATTAAGAGAAAAGGATAAGTAAGATTCATTAAGAAATAGAAATAACTTGAAACTAGAAAAATCCATGTATCTCGACAATATAGGGAAACGATATTTTATTGAACAAAACACAGTAAAAATTTTTTATAAAATTCCTTAAAAGTATAAAATGAAATGGAAATAAACTTTAAGTATCCCACCAACAGTCTGAAAGACAAAGTCAAGTATCTTCGTGCTAGTCCAATGGAGTTCATTACCCCTAAACCCCTTACATCCGACACGACGATACGAGCCAGTACAGGTTGAGAAGCACTGGGGTACTTGACATCGGGAGATCCGAGGAGAGAGGTACCTTAAGAGGTTCGTTCTTATAACCTCACCCATTGGTAAGGAAGAGATCCACTAGAAGGAAATGGTAGACTCGGTAAGTAGTCCCTTTGGGTACTCTGATATACTCTCATATATATATATATACACACATACACACATATATATATATATATACTCTACCATGTGTGTGTGTGTGTTTGTATATATCGACAATCGTGTCACGATTCCCCAATTACTAAATATTGATAGCAATAATCCGAGATATCATAGATTTCATAAACTCACAAAAGTAAAATGTTAATAAATAAAAAACAGTTTTAACAGGTGAAAAGAGGGGGAAAAAAAGCTAGTAAAAAGAAACATTTTTACGAGAGGGTAAACATTTTGAAAATCTAATAAACCGTCACTATTATTTCTCCTACTTCAACTCCTACTACTATAATTATTGTCGATTCGAAATAATTTACCATTAAGATGATTCGTGAATGTAATACGGTGACTTAAAAACACTATAGGGAAATACCACATATAAATGATGGGAGTAAATGTCTACTCCTTTGACACCAAGTCTTTCAAATTCAATATTTCGTAACGTTCTGCGTCCAGACGGACTGAAATCTACGTGTCCGAAATTGGTTCTGTGAACGACTTTGTAGATATTTAAGGAAATTCTTAAATAAGGAGTCACCAGTGTTCCGGATTTTCGGGAACTATAAATAGTAGTGGTGACGATGTCCCTAATAAGATTCTACACTGGACACGGACTGGACACGAACCGGTCAACTCTGACAAGAGAAAAAAACGAAAACAAACAAACAAAATTGTGTCTGGACCTTCCGTTATGTAAAATGAAGAGAACTACAGTTCGAAATTTTGATAACTTAGGTTTTCTACATTTACCAATACAAAGATCACAATTTCCATTTGGTCTGACTCTTACCTTGACTGTCGTCTTCTTCCCCTCGTCTCTCTCGTTTCTGAGGACTGACAACGTGTCTGAACCGAAGACAACGAGGACTCACCGACCCCGGAGTGGAGACTAATAAAACTCATCTTAATTTAAATCAAGTTGTACCGTAAGGTGTGAAAAACTTTCGATCAAATCGTAGGATCGTTTCGCGAAACGGGTTATTTTGTGATACGGACGATTTTATTTCTCTTCGTCTCATGTCTGTTATGTTCAACTTTTTTACTAATGTTTTCTTCGTTTTTCTGTAATTTTATTCTCTGCCTTTTTTAAATTACCTTGTAAAAAATTTGACGTGACATCTTTTACTAATAATTTATTATCACTTAAACTCCTTGATTTTGAAATAATAAAACATTTACTTATACTAATCAAGGTATTGTTCCAATACACAAATAAAGTATCACTTGTCCGACTCCAGTTTCAAAGTTAAACTAAATCATTAAGTCAGTGATTAAGTAAATAAATACATATGAAGGATAAGTACATGAAAAATATACAGTACTATAAAACAGAAAAGTTGAATAATCTTATATTTTTGTTTATATTTATTAATGACGGGAGAACCTTAGGTCTTAGATCTCTACCTTTGTCTATTAATCTCTTATTGGACGGTCAGGTCTCCTTTTCTGTCATGACACCATCGTTGTTCCTGATTCTCTAAGATAACTTTTAACTTTGGAAACAGACTTACTGTACTATTTACTTTGGTAGTATGTTTCTATTCGTTATGTAAACTCAGATATTTTTATTTGTTTCGAAGTCTTCGTTTGTTGTACGTCTTCGTGTGTTTTTTGACAAATGGTGTGTTTTTCGATCATGAATCATTTATTCTTGAGAGTGTGTGACGATTCTTTGTTTGTTACTTTACCCGGTTACCAGATTTATTAAGACAGGTTTCTTTTCTGTACGTTTACGGTTGTTTGTGTATTTGTTGGTATTACGATATGTTTTGTCTTTTGTGTTTATTAGTCATTAAATAATAACTAATAAATATAATCGTTATAAATTTAATGACTAATAATTCCGTTTTGTAACTACTATAGATAAGAATCACTTCTATACTTACACTTTGTTCAAAACACATGTGAACCCGGTAATCAAGTTTGAAAAACCTCTTTTGTCAGTGTGAGTCTCTACATTATGTCACTTATAAAATATAAACCGGGTCATATATAAATTTAAGTTTCTACTTTTGGGGTTACGACATACATTATCATATTATAACCTTGGTTATATTTATAGGTGATCGTCTCTTGATTAACTACGACATATTTTTTTGTCATATATGTGTAAGTCCATATGTATTTTTACGAATGTACTTGTAGTTTATATATGGTTTTATATAACTATCGGTAAAGATTCTTCACTAATCACACTATGTCCTTCTTACCCTTTTAGAATTAAAGATAAATCCGTGTCGATGTATAAAACAAGTATTTTTTACTCTGACTAAATAAGTAAATGACTTTTATAGTACTTTTTCCTTTTTACAAAATTCATTTTTTATAAGTTCTCTCCTCCGTTTACACTAAAAGACACTTATACCACAGTGTAATCTGAATTAGGTCGTTTTTTGTTAATTTACTTTTCATCTCAAGTAGAACATTTCACCTGTTCTTCAACCGAATTTCTATATTTATCCCTTGAGAAACTACCAGATCACCAATTCTGAGACTCGAGAGTGACAGCTCCTACGTCCTAAGTTAGGGACCAGTTCCTTGATTCTAAAGTGTTCGGCTCGCAACTCCGTTTTTTTATACATATATATATTATATATATTTCTATACTCCCCTGTCTGATACATCCCTTATCTACTCCTCTCTGTTTTTGTCGGGTCTTTTACTTTTCTTTGTCTCTTTATCTTATTTTATTAGTTGGATTTGGAGTCACGAAACTTTAAGGTCTCACGATGACTACCGAATTCGGAAGTAGTGAATCGTTTAGAGAATACCAAAACTATACATAATATATATAAAAAGAGGTTTAGAAAAGTGATTCTCAAATAATAAATTCGTCTTTAGTAGTAGTAAAAGAAATATCTTAGAGTGTATCTTAGACAGGATAAAAACAAAAAAATGTGATGTTTTGTTATAGAAACCTTATTGTCTTTCTTCGTTAAATAATTGAGTAGATTAGAAAGGGGAGAAGGGAGAAGATATGGCATCAGGTATAGTAAACCACAGCAGATAAAGACTTACTGAATTTGTCACCTCCAGGAGTAAGAGAAAATCCTGGTTTGATGGTCTATTATCTTGATTAAAAGACCTTTATAAGTACTATAGGTCGATTTTATATGACCAGAGATTAACCTTGGGAACTGAAATATGAAAAGAAGTATTATATATAGAGACTGGTATTTAAAATTTTATAATAAACCTATAAAAACTTCCCTACATAGTAAAAAGAAGACGAACACAGTGGTAAAGAGCTGAAGGGATTACTTAAAAAGAAAAACGATTAACTCAACACAGATATTGGAATACATTTGGTATCATTAAAAAAAGATCTTTTTAATTTACGATTTAATTAATTAAAATAACACGTGTTGTAGTAGTCAATTGACTAATATTTTGGTCCAAGGGTTACAAATCGTGAAAAGGATCATTATGGAACGAAAACTACATCCACTGACGACTCTTCGTTTCCCCAGAGACGTAAGACTGTATACGAAATTTTAAGTACCGACAAAGAGTATGGAATTTTTCGTAAACCACCCGACATATTCACTTTTCCCCCCTACCCTCCCTCAGAGTTATCCAAAACGTAATCGAGTAATTTATGATTTTATGGTAAAGATAAAATGTATTAAATTGTACCGTTTGATATTTTTTCCACTTTGGTCGTTGGGGATCCGTACGCAAAATTTTGTAGGAGTAAATCTACGATTAAAACCAAGATTCACATACTGACCGAATTTTTTTCGGTAATTGTTGTCCGGTCTAATGAATTTTCCCTAATAATCCGTTTATACACTCCCACAAGACTATGGTTCACCGGGGAAAATACTGGGTTAGGTTGATGGAACTCATTTTTCCCTACTTTCATAAACAAAATTTTATTTTCTCTTTTTAGTATGTTATCTAAACTTTTTCTTCTCTTTTTATCTATCATTAGTAGGTTTGTATTTAGTACGTCGATTTTTTAATCCAATGAAAAGAGGGATCACGATAATTATCTTCTGTAGATATCGCAAATCTTTGCACTCTGTACCCAACCGACCTATATCACTTTACTCGATTATTTTTAGACAAATTATTGTTAAATTATGGGACGGAAAATACAATTATTTTAGGAGGTACTGTCTTTTTCACTTTCCTCCGTTTATTATCTACTCTCCCCTCTCCTACGATAGAGGTTGGTTCTGACTTAAATACCGACCGTTTTTACTACGAGATTTCTATGATTCTCCTTTGGACAGCCTGTTTTCTCTATATGTATTTATGTAGGATCACGGTTTTATTTACTCGCTATCTCCTACCCGTCTACCAAGAAAGATATCCTGTAGTGACGACTCCTTGCGACTTGACCGGAACTTCTACCAAACGACGGTTTGAGTGTGGTTAAAGAGCCATTTTCTTGTTTCCTTCAAACTGACCGTCTCGATTTTGTACGTTTGGATGTCTTTGTTAAGGTACAGTGGAAACTTGAATAATCTGTTAATCTCAAAGAGTAAAGTATTAACTGAAAGGAAGAAAGTGAGAGAATGTCTAGTTTCAAGAAGAGGTTCCCAGACGGTCTAATTAAAAGATTTTCCCAAGGAAGAAACAATGCTACCTAACGAATTATCAAAATATGGAAGAGTTCTTATATTTGTCATTTCTTTGTCCTCAACAAAGAATGAGTAAAAGAGGACATGTACATCTCCCAGAACGGACAATGTCGAATTATTTAACAACTTACCTACCTACCTACCTATTTATCTACTTACCCACCCACCTGTCAAAATTTAAGAAGGAGTAACAGATGACTTAAAATTTTATTATGAATGGGACTGTGAATTTGAAGGAAAATAGAAAGGTTGCAAGAAAAGATAATGAAGTCTGACTTGTAATAAGAGGTCGGTTTACCTACTGAGTGACAAAGGCTTTAGACGGGGAGGAGAGGAGTAAGTAGACACACGGAACCGGGTACGACACTTGAGGTAGACCTAATAGTAAAGACGAGAGACACATAGACGGAGCGTTTTAGGATGGACGAAAGTTCAAGGTAGTATTTGTAGTCGAAGAGGTAATTTGGAAGGAGAATGGACTCACAGTAGAGAAAAAATTTGAAAGTACTACGGACATTATAAGAGAATTGTTTTAGAAAGGAAATTAATTTGAGAGTCGAACAAAGGAAAAGAGAGGAAAAAGAATAATAGAGAGTGAAAGAGAGAGAGAGAGAGCGAGAAAAAAAAAAAAAAACCAAATGAAAACGACAAACTGGGTTTTGTGAAATTCCTGTTCTTCACCTCATAATAAATAGAACGGTAGAGAATTATATCAAAAGTTTGACGTTTAAAGTTGGGTAATCACCTAAAACTCTAATTAAATCACTCAAATTGTATTAAAAATAATTTATCTAATATTATTGTTTAAGGACTAATCTTCCCCTATCTTTTATAGTCCTCCATAATGTGTATAATTTTAATTCAGAATAAAGTATTTTAAAATTTAGTGTATTTATGTAAACATTCACACATGACATAATATTGTATTTTATGTGAAGAATGACAAAGAACGTTAGTTTTAAAGGTTTTAGTGACGGTATGTCGTGAATTGAGACAATTAACACATGTTGTCCGTTAGTACTTATAAAAAAATTACTTTCTTACCTAAAAGTACTTAAAAGAGAAAGTGATATTTTGATACAGTCAAAATATCATATTAACTATATACGATGTAGTCAATATAAATAAAGACGTCCATCTGAAATCACAGTTTTTGTCGTTACCGTTGAGGACGAAAGTTAGTCCTTACTACCTTCTGAATTGTGACTGTGTCACATTCTTGTCCTCTCCCGTTAAAGACGATTTCACCCTTCATGACAATGAACAACTTCGTGAGATTACGAATCTAACATTCCAAAAAGATAAACTTAACACACCAGGTAAAGGTAAGTAACGATTACGAAAAAACAAAGAATTAAGATCAGAGTACTTTTTCGAGATTTATTTACATCTAAAGTTAATTTTCAGATCTGACAATAAATATTAATTGGTAGGAGTATCACACTCTAACAAATGATCGGTTTACTTTATCTTTACCACCGAAAATACTATTTAAGTCCCAACGTCAAACAACCTCGTGCAAACTGAAAGACAAGACGGTTGTGTCGACCTTCGTCTACCACCTTCACCGGGCCTCGTCGGGAGGGACCTTATTACCCTTCGGTCCCCGTGGGTCGGGACACCCTCCCGTGACCGAGACGGTGAAAATCCTTTGTGAACCTGTATGGAGAACCAAATTTCATAACAATGGAGACTTGTCCAATCTCTGGGATACAATTTCTCGTCCTTTGTCGTTCCCTCGCTACGTCAAACGTTTAATTTCACTAATGAAGTACGTGTTTGTGGCGTGGGAAAGGTATGGAGGACCTTCCGAATCACCTTCCCTCTTTTTCCAAAAGGATTTGGGAACTCCCCAGGGACCGACCCGGACTTTTAGTTTGACTGTTTGTATCCAATTATTCTCTTTTCGTCCGCTTAAATAAATTATATTCAAAATGTACTGGACCTTCGGAAGTAATCCTTCAGTTCTAAGTTTCTGTGTCAATTCGACTTACAAAAACAAGATTCAAACTACTTCTCATTTTTCGTGTCTCTTTGTACTACCCGATTTTTTCCATGTTCGACACCTATCATTAGACCCCCTTCTACTCGTTTCAGACAAGTAAGACCAAGGAGATCCGTGGAGACAGAAGTCTCTGTTCCTACGAAACAAGGAGGTCCATGTTCCTTCGTGGAGAGCGTACTCCCAGAATTGCGGACGAAGGCTTCTCTTCCTGTCAAGTCTCTCAGAACGAGAAACAAATAAACACTGCCCCGACCCTGAAGCAACGACGAGGCCGAAAAGAGATCGACACCGGTCGCCCCTGAGTGAGAGGTCAACGTCCCACACCCGAAGAAGGACACCACCGAAGAGGAAGACCCCCGTACCTGAGATCTCACGCGTCCGAGTCAGCAGTGTCACGGTCCCGAGACCTCGTGTCCGGGTCATCAACACCGCGTGCCCGAATCAACGAGGTACCGTACGCCCTATAAGAACCTAGTCCCTAGTGTGGGTGTAGAGGACGTAACCGTCCACCTAAGAAATGGCGACTCGGTGGTCGTTTCAGGTCTCTCAGGAAGAACGTAGACGGCAAAAAGTTTAAGGAAGTGGAATTTTATTAGTTATACTGTTCCATAGTAAGAAAATCCCTTCGTACAAGACTTGGGGTAGTGACTGTACTATCCGTCTATTCTAACACGACAGGAAATTTTCTAAAATTTCTTCAAATTCAATAAATCGAACTTCCAATACCAAATATAATTAATCTCCGAGTCTCAGTTATACCTCCTCCTTTACCGTTGGGTGAGGTCATAGGTACCTGTCTCCTCGGACCACCCGATGTCAGGTGCCCCAGCGTTTCTCAGCCTGTGCTGACTCGCTTAAGTGAAAGTGAAAGTGAAAAGTCTCAGTTATTCTTACTAATAAGTCTTTTTATCATAAGATAGGAGTTCTGTGTTCTCTCATTTTTAATAAAGTAATTTTACAATCGTATTAACAGGGAGGCAGGATAAGACTTCATAAAACCAACTCTACTGACATCTAACAAGGAACCGTAGTTTTCAATCGTACACTGAATCACGATCAAAACTTGGATCTCAACACAACAGGTTATACTTAACAACAGGTTACACAGTCAGTACAGACCGTTAAAATTAGGATTAAATTTACTCGTCTTTACTAGGAATTAATTCGATCAGAAGAACTGAGCAACATGGATTATCGAGAGACAAGAAACACAGATGGGACAACTGGTCAAGTCCCTATACTGTGAAGTAGTAACGTCTTTCGAAATACCTCTCTCTGGAGGTAGGTACCATGGCGAAATGTTCCAAGGTTCATAGATCTTAGGGTCACCGGTAAAACTTCACCGAAGGGACCACCGAGTCTCCAATTTCGTAGACGGACATTACGACCCCTGGACCCAAACTAGGGACCCAACCCTTCTAGGGGACCTCTTCCTTTCCCGTTGGGTGAGGTCATAAGAACGGACCTTTTAGGGTACCTGTCTCCTCGGACCACCCGATATGAGGTGTCCCATCGTTTCTCAACCTGTGTTGACTCGTTGAAGTGAAATACGATCAACCTCCCCGAAGGTTCACCACGATCACTATTTCTCGGACGGACAGTTGCATCCTCTGTGTCCAAGTTACAGACCCAACCCTCCTAGGGGACCTCCTCCAGTACTTTTGGGTGAGGTCATAAGAACGGACCTCTTAAGGTACCTGTCGCCTCGGACCACTTGATGTCAAGTGTCCCAACGTTTTTCAGTCTGTGCTGACTTCGTCGACTCGTGTACGGGTGTGTGTACGATCGACCTCGAGACAAGATGAAATGACAGGTAAATTGTGACTGCAAAAAGGGGGATGAGAAGATGAAAAAAAATTTTTATTCTTATTCTTCATAGGTTTGCGTGAGACAACTGTAATACTCATCGATTCCATCTTTAAAAAACCACAAATGACTCATAAATGATATCGTATATTGACCCATCTTTAAGGTCTCCCCTTTTAATACTTTTGTCTGTACTAGGGGTGGGAGCACCACGATTGTGTTTATTTTTAATTTATGCGAGTAGAGACCCGCTATCTTAAGGTGACTTCTAATTTTCCCTGTTTAGACCCTCATGACTCCTACTTGGTCTAGTAAATGTAATCAGCTGATTAGACCAATAAATCAAAGTCTTCAAAGATTCAAAGATCACAAGAATCTGGTTTGACTCATTTGAAGAGTCTTTGTTTCGTGTAACTTCGGATACCAGTCCCTTTTATTATTTATTCTTTCTCATCTGTTTAGACTCTTTCTCCTTTTTTCATTATGGGTAAAATTTGTCTGGGAACCTTACCTGGAACCTTTTCTGAAAGTCCTGAAACTGTGTATAGTCTTAATGGACTAGACACATAAATAAGTGAACGAAGAAATGAAATAGATAAATCGTAAAAGACAAACCATTACACTATTTTCAGGACTCATTTTGTTGAAGTCCTAGACAAACTCAAGTCGGACGTCAGTACTCTGTCGACCTTCTGTGACCTTGTTCTACGTTTTAAACTTACGGAGTAGACACATAATCCAACCGGTTTTGCAAACAAACCCAAAAAACCATTCTACAATATTCTACCTGTGAATTTCTCTACCTATTAGGGACAAGACAATGTGAAAATATTACGGGTGAATTTTCGGTCTTCGGAACATGTGAGGGTCTACTTAAACCAAAATAGGACAGAAACGGACGAAACCCGTCAAAATAATTGTGTCAACAAACGAACTAGGTGTCCTACCTTACTCCCCTCCTATATGCCCCAACCCTCTTGTACAAATGATAGAGATTCTGAAACAGATTTACCTGCAAATATACCAATCTAACGATGAAAAAGAAAAAAAAAAAAGACGATTCGGTCTTTATTTAACGGGTAAACACCAGTCTACGTTAGATCATAGTTACAAGATAGGAGGATCTGTCGAGATGTTTATTGAAGATTTATGTACAGAAAGACTTGTAACCACAAAGATAGAAAGAACGATTTTTTACGGAAACGGGTCAATGGTATACGAAACAACCAGAAAACACGAAGATTAGGACAACATAAACACCGGAGAAAATGTTTTGATTATACAAAGTAATTAAAAACACTAAACATATGGTACGTGTGAACAACTAAAGTTGACAGGAACCTGGTGTGAAATTCAGTGTTCTGCGACTTCTTAATAGAGTTATTGTAAAACAAAAAGGGAACACATTCATGAACTTTCGAGTTGGGTATTCGGGATTTCCTGTCCCTAAGTTAGACTAAGTAACTTCAAAGAGAATAGTGGTTCGTATACTCTTCTACTGACCGTGTATTAAAAGGTGGAGGGTAGAGGGTTGTGTGTGTGGACAATTTTCCTACTTGTACCTATTCAATTAGTCCTACATTAGAGTACTGGAAAGGAGAATATCAAGAAACGTCAAAAACAACCTCAGTAATCTTACCGTGACATCACATATAACGTATAACATGACTCCTATAAGGAGACAGGGATCATATAAACTTTCTTTAGTGAGACACTAAAAAGAATAGAAGAGAGTTTTCTACTTCTATCCCGACTACAGTCTAAGACCTTAGACTTTACCCACTTACCAAACCCATTACCGAACCTCTAAAAAATCCACCCATACGTTTACTATCATACTAAGAACGACCTTCTTGTCTGAAAAGACCCGAACTTAGGACCGAGGTGATGAACAATCAAGATATCTGAAATCGTTTAAGAATCGAAGAGATACGGAGTTTTAAGACTAAACGTTATACTCCTACTATTACCATTGATAGAATGTATGTAACATTTTATGTTGACACGGACACTTACGAGTTAATTAAAATGAACAATAAGAAAAAAAATTTCTAAAAAAACTACACCTTATAAAAATTTCAGAAATAACTTAAACGATGTCATAACGAAGACAAAAATACAATACTAAAAAAACTAAACTCTCCGTACATCCTAGAACCGGGGGACTGGTCCCTAGTTTGGACGTGGGGAACGTAACCTTCCACTTCAAAATTGGTGATCTAGTGGTCCCTTCAGGGATCAACAAAAAGAAAACTCAGGGACTCTAACACTCGGACAACGGTTTATATTAGTTACGAATTTATAGATTTACTTGTGTGTTTACTTGTGTACCACGTATCACGAACGAACCTCTTAGGGTTCCTGTCCCCTCGGACCTTCCGACGGCTGATACCCTAACGTGTCTCAGCCTGTGTTGACTTCGCTGAATCGTCGTCGACGTCGTCACATTCTGTCTCAAAACACTCTTAAAAAAGAGGACGAAGATCTTATCTTCACATACCTCTTTTCTATGTATGGTGGGTCATAGTTCCGGGAGATTCGACACCTTTTCTCTATCGGTGTGTATTCAGTAGAAAACGAAGGATTTTACCTAACAAAATAACGGTAAATAAGTAACTAACGTATGACTGTCTAAAAACTTAGTAATCTAACGGTTTGCCATAATAAAGATATACATAACTTTCTGTTGTTTCCCTCAAAGAAATGTTCTTCATCTACTCGTACCTCTACTTTCAAATAAAACGATTTTTAATTTTTTTATTATTCTTTATTATGATTTGTATCTATTATTATCGTTAATCGTAAATGTTTCATGACACATGGAATATATAAATATATTTAGTAGAGTAAACTAGGAGTGTTCTAGACATACACTATTCTTGGGTATAATAGGGTAATACTACTTTAAGTATAAACCCTTTCAATCGAATCAGTTTCAGCGTATCATTTTACCCGGAAACCTGGGTCCGTATAACTAATTCTTTTACCGTCAAATTGTACTATGACAGTATCTCACCTTCTTTCTAAACAATCGGCACTAGACCACATGGACAGTAGACCTTTTTATTTTCAAGACTAAATGTCGTAAACAACTAAAGGTGTTACCTTTACGAGGGTAGTACCAGTCGAATTTTCTCAGTCACACTGTAGTAGATCGAAGATTTTAGAACCTAGAGTCGTCGGTTGAGGTTGGTAGAGGTTGTGTCGAAACCACTTCTATTGGTTGGGGAGCCTCACCGACCCCAGAGTGTTGCACCGACCGCAGACTGTGTTCTACGACCCACCACCGTCCCATACTAATCCTTCAACCGTCCTACGCGTCGTCCCTTCTGTAAAATGACGTCACTTGCACTTTCGTTTCTCTTACTTAGACCTGATTCGTCTCTTACAAGCACCGGAGTCTTTCCTTCTAAAACTTAAATCTTAACAAGCCGACTCTTGTGCTCCTCGGGTAACGACTATTCCTGTGTCTGAACCAGATCCCTGAATACTATTATTTTTTCTCTGTTTTCGGGAAGGAATGATTAATTCTATCTGCCGTCTTTGTGAATAAAAAGAATCAACTCTCTCTTTTGTTTATTATCAGTATAAAAGATAAAAACACTTAAGTATCCTTAAAAGGACGTCTTTATACAGACTTTCATTAAATCTGATACTTTCAACTTTTTCTTTAAGTAACGAGTAAATACACGGAAACTGACAAAGATCTTATTCTACACTATATGCACGTACACATATATACGTATATGTACATGTCAAGTAATCATACACCTATAGACCGTTTCGTGGTACACCATATAACTGTGTAGATTGAAATGTAAATGGTTTACAGACGATCGGGTGACAAGGTTATAAATGAATGGAAGACCTTTGAACGTCCAACATTTCACTCACTTTTAATCAACATATACCCACGAGTAGTCTGTAATTACCTTTTCCTTTACCGTCGTGTGAGGTCATAAGAATGGACCTTTTAGTGTGTCTGTCTCCTCGAGCCACCCGATGTCAGGTACCCCAACGTTTCTCGGGCTACGACCAATCGAAGACTCCTGTCGTGTAAATTTACATAACAACTAAGGGAAACGACATGTCGTCTTTGATTGTGTTACAACATTTCGTTGATGAGATCATTTTTAAATTTTTGTTTCTGACATCAAGATATACTTCCCAACGAAGAGTTAGACAATGTCATCGACCCAGAGTCAAAGGTGTAGAAGAGGGTGTAATCTCGAAAACCTTTTCGACTCCCTGATATACATTCTAGGTTTACTTACCAGAGTGTACCCAAATGTACCCCGACAACAGAAATCTAACGTTGAAGGTGTTTACTAAGAATTTATAAATTAATTACTGGAGTACATTACACTATATAGTTTTTCATCTATTAGTATATGTAAAAATTTAACAACTTTTTAAAATAAACTTAAGTTTATACTTATAATGTACAAAAAAAAAGAGAAGGAAAAACGTAAGTTAAAACCTGGAATCATAAAAACAATGTCTTGAATTGTAAAAGGTAAAAGGGTATATTTATTATTTAATTTCTCACAATATCTGTCTGTATAGTGATTACATATTTCATAATAGTATTTCCTTTTTCTTAGTCGGTCGAGTTAAAATTGTAGTAAATAATTTCGAAACAAAGTTTAGAGTAAGTTCACGAAAGAACAGTATTGTTATTACCTTCGGTCACTTTATTTTACATAAGTGACCCAACTATAAATCTGTTTTAACTTCTAACACATGAAGACTATCGGTAGAACAAACTGGGTCTATTCTGTTTTCACCCCCTTCCCAGAGTTCTACCAGAGTAAAACAGGTGTTAGTCTTCAGAGAGACTAAGTCATACACTAGACTTTTGTTACCCGGTCTACGTATAGAACACCCTTAGAAGGGTAGTCAGACAAGTCAAGTCAGCGAGTCAACACAGACTGAGAAACCCTGGGGTACCTGACATCGTGCGGTCCGAAGGGACAGGTAGTGGTTGAGGACCTCGAACGAGTCTGAGTACAGGTAGTTGAGCCACCGGTAGGTTGGTACAAAATGGTAGCAATGTACTAACTCCCGTACCCAGACTACGAAATAATTATTCAATCTATACACCTTTAAGTCCGTAAGGTTAAGTTCTTGAGACACTTGAAAAGTAACAACATAACACATCATCATTGCACAGGACCAAAGAATTTTAAATCGAACTTCAAATCAATTAAAAAATTTTCAAAGGGCAAATAATGTTGAAATCAAACCACTCATTTTGTAGAGGTTTAGTGAACAAAAGTATCTAAATCCAAAAGTCTTATAAAAGTTTGTAATTTAATCTAAAGTGCTTATTTGCGAAATTTAAGGTCGAAAATACGAAACCTCACTGTGACACATATATTAAACACTAGTAAATTTTTTACCATAGAGACAGGTTTTAGTGAGTTGTTTTAAAAAACGATAACTTTTCTTGTACAAGAATATACTTGAAAGATGTAAATGTTTTACGAAAGTATAGTTTAGGAACTTGATACTGACAATATGAACTCACTTTTATACATACTTAAGTAATGGAGTAAAATAAGGGTGTAGATGGAACTCTTTGAGTCAAAACACTGAGAATGGAAAGATTCCTCCTTTAATTTCAAGTCTTCGGTGTTTCAAAAATGACCGTCTTGACTCAGGGGTTTGGTCCTATTTAAATAGGGTTTAAGTCAGGACAAACCAAATGTAACATTTAAGTATTTGATATTTGGTAAAACAGACAAGTACAGATAAGATCTGTTATAATGTCGTACTTAGAGTAACATTTGGACAAAATTTAAACACCCTTATGAGTAAAAAGGTTATGGACCACCGAGTCTACCATTTCTTAGACGGACGTTACGTCCTGTGGACCCAAACTAGGGACCCAGTCTTTCTAGGGGACCTCTTACCTTACCGTTGGGTGAGGTCATAAGAACGGACCTTTTCAGGTACCTACCTCCTAGGACCACCCGTTTCTCAGTCTGTACTGACTTTCTGACTGAATCGTACATGTGTACCTGTAAAACGACAGATCTTTGCTCTTTAGGGAGTGGAACTTTCTATTGAGAAAAAAAGACTCTTATCAGGACTTACACTTGTCAGAAGACATGTAACACTTCACAGAAGGATTGGTAAAAGTTCGGAATGACACGTGTTCTTGACGAAGTCGTCGAATTCCAGGGACACTCTAAGTGTAACCCCAGTAGACTCATCGTGTCCTTAAATGTTTATATAATTTCTTAAAGGTTCACTAAGACTACTCTAAGAAACTTATCTCTATGGGAATGTACAGATTATGTTAAATTTTATTTAACGACAACACAAAGATTACGGACAGAAGAAATTCATATTACCCTTTAATATCCCCATTTTTACGAAACCTTTTTGTTATAGCACACCTTTTTAGGTTTGTTTGAGAAACCAGTTAGGTTATATATGTATTAGAACTCTCCTTTCTTGCAAAAGAACTCTTTTACCACGTTCACGTTTATCAAAATAATAGGATTGTCAACTATGAATGACTTCAAAGGTAGCTATAACCAACGGAAAAAGACAGATTACAAATATAAAATAATAAAAGAGTAAGGTGTCAACTTCACATCTTTTCAAAGAAAGGAGTCCAGTCTGTCATCGTGTCTGTTTAAAGTTTGTGTAAAATAACGGAACAAATTTTTGATTTCTCTAAAAAAAAAAGAAAACATCGGTTCTTTCAGAAGACCTTTGAAATATCTACATTATGGTACTCTTTCTATGTACAGGTGAAAGTCTCCATTCCTGCTGATAAAACAGATCCTTACATAAAGATAAGTAATCGGAAGATAACCAAACGTAACGATGACAGTAACACAAATAGTCCACGCACAATTTTTTATTTTTTAATAGAGGTTTCTTCGTTAGTAAACATAAAAGAAGACCTCAATGGAAGGACATTAGAATGGAAAGATCTCTTCGGAACATCCTACTCGATGATAACTTTTAAGTCTTTTTTTTCCCTACCTTTCTCTTCCCCTTCTGGTCCTGTGACTTCTGAGTAAGACCGGTAAAGTGTTGAAAGAAGTCTCGGTCGACTAATCAGAGATGTACAATCCAGATATGGTTAATTAAGACTTAGATGGTTCCCAGTAAAATGTGTAATTTTTAAAATCTTATTACACACTTACTAATAGAAAAATACTACCACATGAAGAAAATTTAACACACGGAAATTTTTTAAAATAAACAAATAAAAATAAATGCCGACACGACTCAGAAACGACGACGTGGCCATAAAGAGACCAACGTAACACGTCCGAGAAGCGACACCACCGAAGAGAACGACGGCTCGTGTCCGAGATCCCGTGCACCCAAAGTCGTCAGTGACGTGCACCCGAGTCCTCAACACCGAGGACCGAGACCTCGTACTCGAATCATCAAAACCCCGTGTCTGAACAAACGAGGAACCGTACACCCTAGGAGGGTTTGGTCCCTACTTTGGGTACAGAGGACGTAACCGTCCATCCAAGAAGTGGTGACTTGGTGGTTCCTTCGGAATCAGTACACGAAAAATTCTGAATTGTGTTAAATCGTTGGACTCGAGATTAAAAAGGTCCAACTTTATAAAGAGAAAACCACCAATAGTGACATCCCTTTTTTTTTTTCCCCCTGAGTAACGAGAACCAAAGGAATTGATCATAAATAGTTAGAATCTGTGTGAGATTTGAGTAAACTTCTTCAAGTTCTTGATACTACGTGTCTAAAATAACCTCTGACCAATATTAGTTGACTTAGGAAGTTACCTTGGGTCCATATATAAAATTTCGAGGGTCTACTAAGACCACACGTGATCCCAACTCATGATATTAAAACGAGGTAAACCCCTTAAATTGTACTTTAACCTCGGACGTGGTATCGACATTCACCTTTTACTTTTGTTGTTGGGTTCGTTTTGACTAGAGAATCATAAACATTAGTAATTCTCTTCACAACCGATATTTTCCCATTTGGTTTTCGAAACACACCTGGTTGTATTATTTAAGTACTTTAGATATACTCCTCTCTTTCTAAAAATCCATCTTTACACTTACCAAGAATCTCTTTATCTTTACGATGAGTCTATTGGGAACTCGTAGACTCCTATTTTAAATGTGAAGTTTGTAGTGAACCCATTTTAGATTGAAAAATTACAGTAGTATAATTACATACTCACTAAAATTAAGACTAAGAATTTCTCAACTTCAAAATGAATTACAACCTTAAAACTAGTTACGAGAGAAAAACTTGTCTTTTTATAGAGAAATTTTTTAATCGTTTAAAGGAAGTCTCCACAACAACGAACCAACGATTCAGCACAAGTCGAGAAAACACTGGGGTACCTGACATCGGTTGGTCCTAGGAGACAGGTATCTTAAAAGGTTCGTTCTTATGACCTCACCCAACAACAAGTCAGAGATTCAGCACAGGCTGAGAAACACTGGGGTACCTGACGTCGTCCAGTCCGAACGACGTTCGGTCTGAAGAGTCACGAAGAGATAGAGACCCTCAAACGAGTTTACGTACAGGTGACTCAGTCACTACGGTAAGTTGGTAGAGTAAGAGATAACGGGGGAAGAGGACGGGAGTCACAAAGGGTCGTGGTCCCAGAAAAGGTTACGCAGCCGAGAAGAGTAGTCCACCGGTTTCATACCTCAAGTCGTAGTCGTAGTCAGGAAGGTTACTTATAAGTCTCGACTAAAGGAGATCCTAACTGACCAAACCAGAGGAACGACCGGTTTCCTGATAGTCCTCAGAAAAGGTCGTGGTGTTAAGTTTTCGTAGTTAAGAAGTCTCGAGTTGGAAGAAATATTAGATTGAGAGTGTAGACGTGTACTGATGACCTTTTCGGTATCGAAACTGATATCCCTGGAAACAGTCGTTTCACTGTAGAAACGAAAAATTAAACGATACATCCAACCAGTGTCGAAAGGAAGGTTCCTCATTCACAGAAAATTAAAGTACCCACGTCAGTGGTAGGTGTCACTAAAACCTGTCTTTTATTTTAGACGGTGATGATGTTGAAAAAAGGGGAAGATAAACGGTACTTCACGACTCTGTTCTACGGTACTACAATCAAAAAACTTACGACTCAAAAGTCAATCGAAAAAGTGACGGGAGAAAGTGGAAGTAGTTCTCCGAGACCCATCGGTAAGAGAAGAGGTCCCCTAGAAGGAGAAGATTCTTAGTTTGTGTCCAGAGGACGTATCCGTCTGCCTAAGAAATGGCGAGTCGGTGGTCCCTTCGAGATCTCTTGACATAAGAATAACTTTATTGTCGTATCAAAAACAGGATTCAGTGAAAATACTGGTTTCTTTCCGTTTTGAAACTTCGTTTTTTATTGTACTATAAAAAATGATTAAGGCAGTCGAGTGCAGCCTCAAGACTAGTGTCCTATAATGTATAAATTGAAGCGAATCTTCCTCTTATGAAACTAAACAGTTCACGAACTAAGAAGGCATTTACTATCCATTGAACATCTTGAACGAAATCTTAGAATCAACTTATAATAGCCTAGGAAAAGTGTACAGTGGTTCCACATGAACTTAACTTATATGCACATGATCGAGAATCTGTTCACAAGGATATAGTGTGTCTAGGATTGGTAGAGTTGTACGGTCACCCACGTAGGATTACCGACCCCATTTCTGTGTGTCGGTCCTTAATGAAACTAATACCCCCAAGGTTCCTCATGGACACTAGCTGAGGACGTTCCGATTCCCGGTAGAGGTGACACCTCCCGTAAATGACACTATATGAGAATTCACGAAAGTTGTCCTATAGTACTCTGATTTTACCCGAATAAATCTGTAAGAGAACGGTTCTTACTAAAGATCAAAACTTCAGTAATACTTTTTGAAAGTGACAAGGGCGACAGAAAAGGAGCACACTTAGAAATAAAAACACTAGATGAAAATAGAGTGAGTAAAGGTTCCTTTTAACAAATGATTCGACAAGGGAAAACCGGTGTCCAATCGAGAAAAGGAGTGGAAGGAGGGAGGAAATGAAGGAAGAAAGGAGGGAAAGAGAGAATAAAGGTACGAAAAGGAAGAAAGTGACAGAAGGGTCAAGAGAAAGAAAAGAGAGAGGGAAGGATTAACGTCAACAACCGGTAGTAGTCTTATACTGAATCGACTCTTCATAGACAGCTTACGACAATTCAAGAGGCATGACTGTGAAGGGTTAACAATCCCCAACAAAACTTCCCGTTTTTGACTCGATAATCAAGTCGAATAAACTCGAAGAAAGAAAAAAGATCACGAAAATAGATCAAAGACTGAAATTCTAGGAAGCGTAGTAAAACGTTCCAAAAATATTTCAGTACGGAAACACTCTTACATGACGAAACAACTTAGAGTACCTTAAAAATAACTAAACGTCGAGGAAGTAGAACCCTGTTTAGGAGTCAATGGAACCTACGATATCAAACACAGAATAGTAAGGAAAATAACAAACGATATATGCAAGAGAAACTGTAAAACTAAAAGGTCAGAAGTTCGTTTCCAAAATAGAACTCAAAAGTTACGTCACGAAATACACACTTATGAAAAGTGACTCCACTTCAAAAAAAAATTTTATTTTAATAATCATTAACATAACAAGAAGGGAATTAACAAAGATAAACCATCTCAAATATTTTGTATTGACCGTCGACATAAAGAAAAATATACTGACTACCAGACTTAAACAGGGAAAGAGACTATGATATTTGATATAGAACCGAAGACTCGACAATACCTTCAATTTACAGAAAAGATGGATAAAATGTTCAACCAAAACTTAGGATTTACCATATCATTAACTATTAAAAACAAGTACGATTTCGTAACACATCTTCATTTCCTGATGATAATCGACTTTTTTTTTACATAGAGACTTAGTTCATATCCGAAAGTTTTTATAGTTTGTAAATCACTTTAATATAGTAAACTACTTTATTTCCTTTTTTTCCTTTTTCTTCCTTTCTCCCTCACGGAACTGAGTATATATTACTCAGTTTCACCATTTACATACTTTCCGGTCTTGTAACTCTCTTTTGTCAATGACTATATTAAACTCTGTTATAGATTTTTTCCTTTTTTAACTTTCATTAAGTCAACATATAAGACATTACTGTTTTAAGTAGTGTTTTTACTCTTTTTTAAATATGCACAACAAAATCACTTGCAAAGAGAAGGTCTAATTAAAAAAGGTCTAACATAGAATTATGTTAACTGTATATCGTGACATATTCAAATTCTACATGTCATATTGTAAGACTGAACGTATTCAGTACTTTATTAACGGCGTTATTCAACTCACTTGTGGGTAGTGGAGTATATGTATGTCGTAATTGATGTTTTTATAAAGGAAACACTGTTCTTGAGTATCCTAAATGAGAGAATCGAAAGTGTACATTGTATGTTGTAGCAATTAATAGAAATGGTACAAATAGTACGGGTACTGTAGAGACGATGACGATTCAGCGAAGTCAACACAGGCTGAGACACGTTGGGGTATCTGTCGTCGGGTGGTCCGAGGGGACAGGGACCCTAAGACGTCCGTTCTTGTGACCTCACCCAACGGTAAAGGAAGAGGTTACGTACTTTCACTTTTCACTTTCACTTCAACGAGTCAGCACAGGCTGAGAATCGCTGGGGTACCTGACGCCGGGTGGTCCGAGGAGGCAGGTACCCTAAAAGGTCCGTTCTCATGACCTCACCCCACGGTAACGGAAGAGGCTTTTTGAAACATCCATCTGTGTTTTGGAAGGACTCATCTGTTTTTGAAACCTTGAAAGATCATGAATAAATAGAATATTGACTTCCAAACTTGGAAAGCTGACGGAAGCAGGTTATGAGGGAGAAGAGTAAACGACGGAGACCATTAGAATTTATACTAGAGAAAAGGTACTCAAACAAACACATAAAAACTTCACAATTTTAACTGGACGTTTTGACACAATAAAGGTCCATGTGTTATATCACCAAACGATAAGGACATGTAAAGTTTTACTAGTGGTACTTTTTAGATGAACAATAGACAATGGTATGTTTTCTTTAATGTATTAATAAGGGGTGTGAGATGTAAAGACAGACACTTAGTAAATAAAACAATGAATTTCAGACTTGGAGAGTTAGAGGGAGTAGACAAAGAGAGGAAGGCAGAAGGAATACGAAAAGACCGTTGGTGAATAAACAAGAGACATGGATACTGAGAGACAAAAAAAACTAAACAAAACAAAAAAACAAAAATAACTACATAAAAAAATCTAAGGTGCACATTCACTTTAGTATCTCATAAATGTTAAGAATGACTAAATGAAGTGAAACTTTTTATGGGAGATCCAGGTAGGTATAATAGTGTTTACCGTTCTAAAATAGGAACAAATACCGGTTCATTATAAGGTAATATATATATAAATATGTGAGTGTGTGGTGAACAAATAGGTGAATAGATAATTAATAGAGAATCCAAAGAAAGTATAGAACGGATAACATTTATTACGATGTTACCCACGTATGTAAAAAATTTGAATCAAAAGTAAAAGAAACCCATTTATGGGTCCTCATCTCAGTAACCTAGTACATCATCGAGAGGAAAATTAACAAACTCCTCTAAGATATGACAAAAGGTATCTCCGACGTGGTTGAATGTAAGGGTGGTCGTCACACGATCCTAAGGGAAAAGAGGTTTAGGACCGGTTATGAGTAACGTAGAAGAAAAGGAAAAGAAGAGGGTGATTCTAAGGATAATGTACATCCTCCTATAAGAAATCCTCTATAACTATAAGTGGACAGAGAACCGAGACAAGTAAAAAGAAAAAGAAAAGGAAAAGACAACAAGTCTGATTTACTGGAGGTAACTTGACAGACTTCAAATGATTAATAGAATAGACGAGTTTGGACACCAACTTCGTAAAGTCATTTTAAAAGAAAACGTGATAACATGAAAAGTTGTGATCTCAGAGATAAACTAAGGAAGAATGTTAAATATAGAAAAATGACTAGAATAAATGAACCACTCTGTTGAAAGATCACTAAACGAAATCTATAACCATGTATTAAAGAAAATCAAGAAACCAATATAAATTTTATAAACTAAATTTCAAAGACAAATTTTTCAGACTACAAACCCGAAGAAGTCCTTGTCAAAAACAATTAAGAAGAAAGTAAAAATACCCGAGATAACAGAACTAAGAGACACGTTTAACATTATAAAACAACTTTTGACCCGTAAGACTTGTAATATTATACCATTGGGACCTCTAGTCTAAGAGAAAGGAAAGGTGTCGAAAAACAACGAGGAATGACCTCATGAACAAACCAATATATCACTAAAAAGACATAATTAAAAGATTTCAGATATAAGAAATGACACATATCGGGGACTTCAAAGACAAGACAATCGAATCATCTATCTATTACCAAACTGTCCTAAAAAGAGTCGTGAAGTTTTGACTCTCAGTTGAGAAAACAAGAGTAAATTCGTAAGTGGAGAAACGATATGTGTAAACTGATCAAAGGTCTCAAGAGTACTTGAACTGAAACTGACAACACCGGTCACATAAACGACGAGTACACCTCCTTATTCGAACACCGTAAAGGATGAAGAAGAGAAAGGGACTACAATAAGACGCATATGACTGTCCGAAGTGTTATTCGTCGAGAACAGACTCTATTACGTCTATCTTTGGGTACTTGAGACGACGGAAAGAGTACACAGGTAGACGACTTAGACCTAAGTACTCTTTCAGGGGTCCACCCCTGTACACCCAGAAGAATTTCGTCTTACGGACCGAACAGACAGACAACGGTGGGAAGGATGACGTAAGGGTGTCACGGCTAGGTCGGAGACGAGTACTCTACCGCGAATCTTTTCGAAGAGAGAGGGGAGACGAGGACACTGTTTCCAAGAATACGGAAAAGAACTTTTATAGTACGCAATGATTGAAACACTGACCCGAGTGTTTAAAGGAAGTTTTAATCACTGAACAAAAAAAACACCTCAGAGAATTATTACTAGTAAAAAAATTACGAGAAACACTAAAACTAAATTATCTTTTCATTGATACGAAAGAAACTTTTATCATAATTTCGAAACTATCGAAGTACGGTCCCGAAGGGACCACCGAGTCTACCACTTCTGAGACGGACGTTACGTCCTCTGGGTCAAACGTAGGGACCCAGCCCTTCTAGGCAACCTCTTCCTTTACTGTTACGTGAAGTCATAAGAACGGACCTTTTAGTGTACCTACCTCATTGGACCGTCCGATGTGGGGTACCCTAGCGTTTCCCAGTCTGTACTGACTCGTTGATTGTGTGTCAGAAAGGTAGGGAAGGATTGTTAATAACCGTGAAGGTAAATGTCAGGTCAGATATGTGGTTCTTCTTCCACTAGAAAATTTTCATGTTTAGTCGAGTGCAGGGAGTAAACCACTTTGCGTAGGTTTCAACGGATGGTGAAGTTACTCTATTTTTGGACAACGGTACAGGCCGTGCCATGGTGTATTGGACCGAAACGGAGGTCAAACTGGAACGAGAAGAGGGCCCTGATACACCAAGATTCGTGTGACCGAAAGACCTACCTGGTAAGACGAAAATTCCCCTTGAGTCAGGACAGTACCCCTGAAGCACGTGACGAGTCCTACAAAAAGAGTTTTAAGCAACGGTCCGACCGAAACGGAGGAGTAATCAGAGACACCTTGATACGTAATACCAGACTTAAAACAAAGAGGAGTTAAGTATATAACCTCATGATTGGAAGTCGTGGTACCTTACACTGACATAATTGAAAGGTCCCGACGGTATTGTTTTATACTGTCTGACCCACCGAATTTGTTGTCTTTCAATAAAAAAGTGTCAAGACTTTCGATCTTCAGGTTCCAGTTCTGCGACTGTTAAAGAGAAGAGGACGCAGGAGATGGAGCCCGACTGTCAATTGGTGGTGAAGCTCGACACACCAATTGGAAGAAGGGAGACACCGACGCACAAAGACCACGGGACAGGAGAAGAATATTCCTACGGTCTGGATAACCTGAATATCAGCGTAGGAATGCTAAAATAAATTACAATTAAGAGAGATATTTCTAGGATAGAGGTTTCTATCAGTGTAACACCCAACCCCCAATTGTATACTTACAAACAAACAAACCCCCGAACCCTGTCAAAAAAAAAACTGACACGGGGGTTGGTCCTTAACTTGGGTCCAGTGTCGTCACGTTCGCGACTCAGGATTGGTAACCTGGGGGTTCCTTAAGGGAATTGTAAGACTAAAACTTCACTGTGTCAAGTCAGGTGTTGTGACTGACATAAACCTCAATCCGAAGAGTCTTAGAAATGTCGACTCGGTTACTCCTTCGGGAGAACTTCTCCATTAATTCAATTGTACTCAAGTTTCTGAGGTACTACGACAGGGACTTTCCATTCGGGTACTTTTTTCCCCAAACAGCACAACAGAGACTTATAGAAATCGTGGGTCACTCACCTGACCGGGTATCCTATTCACCCACTACCTACCTGACTGACCCATCAATTCACCTACTTAGTAGAAGGTCTGTTGTCTGAGTCGTCTTCACTTGCACCTGACCCATTTAACACTCCTTTGAAAGGGAGTTTCACAGGACGGATCCCTTTTTGTCACTTTAGTGTCTCTGTCCTACCAAAATCCAGTTTCCCATAACCTTCCACCTTCTCGGACCCTCTTACGTACTCTCCTCTTTATCTCTGTTTGGTCGATGTTACTGTCGACAACTCACAAGCAAGTCACAATCAACTTGTTGATGTCGATATCTCAACCTTTATTTTACATCACCAGAAGGTACAACAATAACAAATCAGAGTTTAAGCACAGGCTGAGACGTCGGGGTACCTATCATCGTACGGTCCGAGAAGACAGGCACCCTAAAGGGTCCGTTCTTATTTAACGGTAAAGGAAGAGGTTCCTAGAAGGGGTAGGTCCCTATCTTGAACTCAGAGGACGTAACCGTCCACCTAAGAAATAGTAGACTCAGTGGACCCTTCGGGGTACTCTCATGTCGTTTATCCTCTGACCGATAACCGAATCCTTGGACCAACTTTCCCTTTCGTTCCCATAGGTGATTACAGGTTTTTTGGGTCTGGAGACCAAGACTGACATCACCCCTGGTCTAGAACGAAAGATTACGTTAAGTGGACAGGCAAGTCAAGGTTTACTAGACCGGGAGGAAAGGACGCGTACTTAACTCTTACGGAGTCAGGAACGACGTCAGACTGTAGAGAGTGGAGGTGAGCGGTGTGTCTGAGAGAGGTACATAGGGTCTGTGGACCGTCACAACAGACCAAACATAAAGAGGTGAACTGGGGAACGACGCCTAACAACGGGTTCCACTGAGTCGGTGTAAAAGACGTCAGGGATCATACTTCTTGACTGCAAGGTAATTTTACTATCTCTGGTACCAGAAACGAGTCCAGGATTCCTTTCCGGTATCCTGTCCTTTTATGCAATGCTTCGATGGTAGACCGTGTTGTTGTAAACTGCTCTTAGCGGGGTCTTTAAGTTTCTTGTATTTATTCTTTCTTTTAGTTTCGTTTTTTAACTTTTCGTATATAAATTATAATATTATATATTGATAATTTCGTGTGATTGAGATTTAGTCAGAGTACATAAACACAAAATAATCTAATAATTAGGTGACGGTAAGTTCCAGGTATGCTCGTTTTTCATAATTACACTCGACAGTCGGACTTGGACTTCTCATCGAACACTCTACCGTAGTCTATGACAGTACCGTGAGAAGTTTGGACTAACCTGGACATAACTAAGTTCATGGGTTCACCCTTTACTGAAAATTTTTAGTAATAAGTCTTTACTTTTGCTCAGGTTTATTGGTTCAAGTCAAACCCCCTGTTGACCCTATATCAATGGTTGCCTTAAGTTGGAAAGAATACCTTCGAACCTAAAGATTTTAAAAAGTAACCTAAGATAAAAGACTTATCACTATTACTTACAAACTAAAAACTCGTAACGGAATAATTTAAAAATGTTTGAACACTCCATTAGTGTTAATAATAGAATTAAAATAGGTACTCTTCTGACCAAATGAGAAAACGGGATTCAGACATTCACCGTCATTCCTAAATCTGGGTTTACCAAACTTAGGTCTTTTTGAAAGACATTGGTAAAGAAATTGGTAACGTATACGACTGAATTTCCCTTTTCTGAATATTTGAAAATTTATTTAATGTATATGTTAAATGTCATTTTCAAATAAAAGAAATACGAACATAATTATCAATGTTTAAAACCATCGATAAAATATTAAGATATAAAAAATACGTCTATTACAAAAGTCGGATTCGGTTTTTTTTCGTATATACCAGTATATACGTAATACCGTAAAATAACCAACTGACTGACTACAAATCAGTGTATGGACGAAACTCAAGGACTAAATTTGAAAAGGGACCAACCGTCTCTATTCAACTCTTACCGAACCGTTAAGGACAGAGATTAACGACGTACATATTGCTCTACAATAAACAAACATCTCAACCATAAGTCTGTGTCAAGGTAAAGAGAAAACAAGTGTAATAAGACGAAAAGTCGCTGTCAGGTTCGGAGTATCAGTACAAAACTAATTCCCTGATTACGAAATAATTTAAAACTTATCTCAGACAATAGTCACATCACAATAAGAATAACTTTATCGTTGTATTATAAGAAGTCGACGAAACACTCTCCTCTCGTCTTACGCTAAAGATAGGAGGGAGACTAAGGACCAACAAATGTCACCAACTTTATTAAGAAAGACACTTTCCAAGGGTTAAAATCGAACTCTACTATGACCCGACATAGTGGCTAAGATAATAGTAGTTTATGTAACCGCCACACCAGGGTGGATAAGGTCAAAATAATGAAGAACTCTCTTCCCCTATGTAAATGTACTTTATGACTAAAGATGAGACATAAGACGAATCACCCAGGGCCTCTACGTCAAATAAAGACTTTCAGTCTATTGACGAAGTTTCAAAAGGAACACTGAAGATTAAGAAAGTTATGACGAACCAGTCGTTTTGTATTCTAGAACACTTCTAAAGGGGGGTCGGGGATGTTTTCTGTGTACTTTCTCCGGTCCTAAACCTTAAGTACCAGGAGCGTCTATACGTTTGGTAAGTCTTCATCGAGTAACAGTAGTCATAGATATTTTCGACAACAAGTCAACGAGTCAACACAGGCTGAGAAACACTGGGGTACCTGACGTCGTGCGGTCCAAAGGGACAGGAGTGGTGGACATTTTCATTCCTTCTTTACTAAAACTTAGGAACATTGAGTGTTGAAATATGACCTACCAAAATAATTAAATATACAACACCATCGGAGCCATTATAACTCTCGTATAGACACACACATAACTTATGGATGTACGTACGACGCAACGAAGTCAACACAGTAGAGAAACGTTGGGGTACCTGATATCGGGTCGTCCGAAGAGACAGGTACCTTAAGAGGTCCGTTCTGATGACCTCACCCAACGGTACGAGAGGAGGTCCTCTAGAGTTGGGTCCCTAGTTTGGGTACAGAGGTCGTAACCGTCTGCACAAGAAATAGTGATCACTTTGGACCCTTATGGATCATCATAACTTTACCAACTAAACCCAGGATTACACCGGTGGTATCAGGTTTGACAAAGATGTTAAAGAGGAACCTTTGACGACCTACTAGAATCTTGTAAAAGAAATATCTAGAAGTAGAAGGTTTCACTTTACATATTAAATAAATTATGAATACTATAGATCTCGGGATTTGACTAATTATTTTATTAACGAGGGTTACTTAGAAAAGCTAAAATTGTCTTATTTTGTTTAATGATGACGGTGTGTTTCTGTCCTCAGACTTAAAATTCTTTTTCAATATTAATGATAATGACGTTAATTATAATAACACACGGACGAGTCAGTGAGTCAGTACAGACTGGGAAACGTTGGGGTACCTGACATCGGTTGGTCGAGGAGACAGGTACCCTAAGAGGTCCGTACTTGTCACCTCACGCAACGGTAAAGGATGAGGTCCCTTAGAAAGACTGGGTCCCTAACTTGGGTATACAGTGGACGTAGAGGACGTAACCGTCCGTCTAAGAAATAGTAACACGGTGGACCCTTCGTAATAATAATGACCCGTAATTAACGGTCCGGTACAAGATTCACGGACTTGTATATAGTTAAACAAATTAGTAAAATTGTTACGTAACAATATACGATACTAAATAGAAGTAAAATTCTACTCTTTTGACTCCGTGTCTCCTATTTCTTGAACAGGGTATAGTATGTCGACTATCTCCGTCTCCACCCTGAACTTGACTCTAGGAGACCGAGGTCTCAAACACCAGTGAGAGATTCGTTGAGACTTTGACTGATCTCTGACTGGGTTACCGAAATAAAGTCTCAGTTTATGACGTCCTCCTAAGTTTATGTGAATAAGAATTATACGTCGATCTTTCCACTACCCCGTCTCCCAGTTCCGTGAAGGGTCACGAAAATAACACTTTCCTAGTAGGACTTAAAAAAAAAGAAAGAAAATAAATAAATAATAATAATAATAAAAATCAAAAATAAAAAATTTAAAATTTTAGAAATTAAGAATGTACGCAAGGGTTTGTACTTGGGGGGAGGGTGGAGGGAGGGGTATTGTAGAGAGACCCAATAGGGGTACGTGGTCGGGGTTCGTACGACATAGGACGCAGTCTGTATCTGACCGCTAAGTTAAGAATGTACTATCATATGTACAATCTTACGGTAAGAGGGTTTAGTAGGGTGGGAGAGGGAGAAGGAGACTCAGGTTTACTGAAAAGAGACATCACCCCGAAGGGATCATTGAGTTTACCATTTCGTAGACGAACGTTACGTCCTCTGGACCCTAAGTTAGTGACCCAACCCTTCTAGGGTACTCTTCCCGTACCGTTGGGTGAGATTATAAGAACGGACCTCTTAAGGAACCTGTCTCCTCGGACCGTCCGAGGTACCCCAACGTTTCTTGACCTGTGTGTGAGGGAAACAGTAAGTCGAAACAAACCCCTAGTAAGGAGTGAAATAGAAAACTGGAGGTTATAAGATTTTTCAGAGATTATTTCACTTTTACTCATAACACTAATATCAGTAGAATTCGAAAGAAAGATTCGGTATGAGGACAGTAGTCTGGACCAGTGTTTACTCAGACACTCCGTTATACTGACTGAAAATCCTTTGTGATATCTCGAACGGATACTTTTACTCCTTGAAAGGATCATACTAATGTACCAAATAAATGATCTTAACCAAGTCTTCTGGTAAACCTATAAGGTAATTGTGAGTCTTCTTTTATAATAAACAAGTGTTTTCATTTTTTGTATGTCTCCCTACGACTTTCGTAAGGTCTTCTCTAGAAGGATAGCACCGAACCCGCTATTGACACAAGAAGTTTCGTCACGTGTAAGAGGGTTCCACTGATGAGACTTCTATGAAGTGTCTCAACGTCCACACTACCAACATGGGACTACGTCGACCAAACTAAGTCACAAAAGGAATAAAACAAGTAAATGTTACTTATAGTTTTAATACTGACACCATCAGACAACTGTTAGAAGGACTTTCTTAAGAAGAGAGACTTGTAATTGTTTCATTAGTCCAAACTTAAAAGCTCAGGTGTCGGTCCTTACTATTTATCCATATCAACTAAGTTTATATTACATGTTATGTAGTCTTCGTTACGTACTCCCAAGACTCCAGTAAAGATTGTAAGGGAATTACTCTTCAATCATCACTTTTTTACAAGGAATGAGTTCGCATCTATACTCTTTGGTGAGACAGACCAAGTACGAAGAGAAGAGAAGTTGTCAGGCGTAAGACCCACTGACAGGAGTTGGTAGGATTAAACCAGACTAAGGAAGACAAGTAGTTACTCGAACAAGAAATAGATTAGTACCTGAAGAAGTTTCGAGTACAGTTCACGTCCAACCATAGTTACCCTAACGACACCTCCAAAACGAATGGAGATGACACGAGAAGTTTTACGACCGAGTACCCACGAATAATAACCCCTAACCGAAGACAAGTCTAAACACACTGAACGTCGAAAGTAGAGATGTAGACGTAAAAGGGTGGTATGTGAGATCATTCGGAGACACCACCGCTACTTTCCTCATCAAAATTAAGTGAATAAAACTATTCTTCTCATTCAAGGATTTATCCTAGTTTTGACTTTTACCTAAAAGGGGTAACCCCTTTTATATTGGGTGTGTAGGTGTGTAACGTACATATGTAATCTCAATTCCGGTCCTTTGGTGAACACATTATATTACTTCGAAAAAAGAACCGAGGATGACGAGTCTTTACGATGGAAAAGATGAAGTACAGGCTCCAGTAGGTCCGATCGACACATGAAATCTCTCAGAGAAGTGAGACTGAATAACGACCACCTGCAACGAAGTCCAGAGACAATACAAATTTGGGTGGAATTTAGTAAACCGAATCAAATTATATTTGATCACTGAATCCATCGTTGTACATAGATCTATAATTTTAGGTCTAGAGGGAATTGGACTTCGACCTCATGTCTTTAGGGATGTTTAGGTCACTATCGATACTTTCATATACTTCTCCGGCGGTGGATCTTCTAAAACGAAAGAATGTCCCACGTATCTCCTTAAAAGGAGGACCCCCTTTTACCGAGATATCGAAAGTTTTGTTCTTTCACTCTATATATTTATAACATAGAGTATTTCATAAAATTCGTTCACAAAGGATAAAAAGACATACGCCTATTATTATTTATATCTATGTTTCCGATTCTTTAAACCCAACTTTTTTGTTATTTAATAACTGGGGTTTTGTATTTTTAAACATTCTCAGACACAAACCCTTTAGGAATTACATTACATATACTTTTTTGTGTCTAATAAGTAATTTGGTTCACAAATGTAAGGATTATCATGATTTCAGATAATCTTATATTTACTTTTATAGTTTTATTTTATAGAATTAAAACGTTTATGACTTGGTTTTAGAGACTTAATAAATTATAATATTATTAAGAAGGATAAAACGTACGACGAATAAAATGTATTACGGAGTTGGAACATCTATTATTTATTCTTCACATTTTATTCCCTCGAACCAGTCATAAGTGATCTTACCTAGTATTTATGTGTAGATGATTTTAAAACTTTATTCGGTTGAATAACTAAAATCTAATCTGTAAACAGGATCTTTACGACTCATAAAATATGTAGATTTTATGATAGAATTAAACCAAAATTCGTTAAATTTATTTGTAGTTGAGAAATGGTAGGATAATTGATAAAGTTAGTGTACTTTATTAATGATTACAGTCTTTATACGGACACAATTGGTTCCTTATTTTTTATTTTTCTGTGCTCCTCATAGTGAGAATCTACATAAATTATTTGGATCTTTTCTGATGCCTCACACGACTATCGAGTTACGACAATCATATTCCTGAGAGTTTGTAAGAAAATATTACAATTCATATATTATTTTAACGGAATTGTTGTATGAGTTGAAGGTAAAAGTAAGAGTTCTTTGTCCGGTCACTAAAATGTAAATCATATTAATTATTGATTTCAGAACAACTCGTCTGATTTTTACACAACTAATCCGTGACCAGAAACTTTCTCTGGATGGTATGAATTACTTTCGGATATAGTAGAGGTCGTCGGTAAAAGGGTTCCTAGTTCTGTTAATAAATATGAAGCTGTTATCCGTGTCTCTTACTGGTCTAGTAACATCACTAAGATCGTCATTCAAAGGTCTAGTTTATCTACAAATGTCTTCGTAACGTTTTGAAATTGTCTACAAAGGAAATATAATCTCCAATTTACTTTATAAACCGGTATGGACTGTCATTCCGATGTTTACTCGTAGTGTCAACTGGACTCATATATTAATACCATTTCAGATCCAGAAAGGATCACCGAATCACCATTTCTTAGGTGGACGATTAAATCTTCTACACCCAAACTAGAGACCCAACACTTCTAGGGGACCTTCTCCTTTACCGTTGGGTGAGGTCATAAGAACGGACCTCTTAGGGTACCTGTCTCCTCGGACCGTCGGATGTCAGGTGTCTCAACGTTTCTCAACCTGTACTGACTCGCTGAAGTGAGTGAAAAGTGATCGCTGATTCGTTGTCATTTTCAGATCCCTCCTCTCAAACCTTTTACCATAGTCAATCGAGACTGAAACTGATTACTCAATAAAGAGAAGTTTTTCGACGAAATATTAAACTGAACAAGAATAGAGTAAACCGGATATCGTCAGGAGAGGTCACATCATATTACACGAACGTTCTTGGGTGTATTTAGGTGTTTGAACTTATTGACGATCATAAAACGTAACCGAAGATATAAAAGACCTTGTAATCGTGTAATTTTACGATAAAATTTTAAATAACAAACTGAATTCTTTTATGGTGTTCTTATGTTTTAGACATTAAATCATTTGGAATTTTGCAATGATCTATATATCCTTCGAATTTAAAAGTTCTTTTTGTGATCTGTGATTTAGATACTCTTTAGAGTACTCTTTCAATGAGACAGAGGGAGAGTTCCAATTCAAAATAATGTGTCCCCTGTGAACACAATACAGTCGAGGTCTTTCTACGTCCATTCCTACCCAAAAACACTTATGTACCTCACCTCTACCATCACCATTCCCTACCCTTAATCCTTCTTTTTTTAGTAGAGTAATATTTTGGTATACTCGAAGTAATTCTCCTTTTTTTAGGTTCATTAGAACAAGTTAAAACTAAGCACTTTTTTCCGTAACAATCAAGACTCAACAGTCCTTTTCATGGCGTCTTACACTAAAACTGTGCTAAACATGAAGTAAATTATTTCTGTGACTAGGGAAAAGTGAGTCATTACGTACGGCTCTTCGTCGCGACACTTCACGAAAAACTATTTGATCTATTATAAAGGAGTAGTGTTACAATATTCGTATCAAAAGAGGGATTAGTTCATGAGTTGTGGTTTGTTTAGTATCTAAAATATGTATTATACAGTATTTTCGTTGACATTTTGTTGATATTTGTAGATATTTTTACGTTTTAGTATTTTTATTCGACGACGATCAATATATTTTTTCGTATTTATAGGTCGCACGTAATAAATATTTTTCCCGGGGTTACAGGTTATTTTACATCCATACTCCAAATTTTCCTTTGAGATCACGAACTCTTAAACTAGGTATTGGTTATTATAACTATTTTATTTCTTATTTGGATGATTGTTTGCTTTCGTTGTATTATATTAGTAAAACGAACAATACAAAAGTTTTTTTATAAATCTCTAGAGATCGTTACAACTTACATTTTGTGTTGGATGATTTGATTTTAAAATTACAAAGACCCAAAATTTTATAAACCTTTTGTAATATCCTATATTAAAACAACTAGGTTCATAGAAAATTTTTAGAGAGTCTCCCACAAATTGACCTAAAAAAAAAAAGATGAGAGTTCACAGAACCTTCGATTCCTTTGTAAAATTTAATAAAATTAAAATTTTAACACATTTTCATTATGTTACTTGTACGATTTTGACTGTTAAACTTCTAAAAAAGATGAACTTATAATATTATTCAGTTATTATTGTAGTTATCCCCGAAGAGACCACCAGGTCATCGATTTTGAACTGGGAGGGTCACGTCCCCCGGTTCCAAGGTAAGGATCGGTCCCTTGATCTAGGGTGTGCAACTTTGATTTTCTTTTAGAGTATCCGACGTTGATTTTCTACGGTGTACGGTGTCGATCCTGGACCCCGTCAGTTTATTTATTTATAATTTTTTGTCTCTATCTTATCTTTAAAAATTTTTAATGTTTTTATTATAGTTATTTAACTGTTGTAAATAAAATCATATACAACACGATCCATGTCCTAATAAACAAAAGAGATTATAGGTTTAAATGAGAAAGTAACAGAAGATACAAACGTTTAATGAAGACACAGACTGGTTTATTAAAATCTAGTTTAGTTCTGAGGTTTCTTACATCCAGTGTCGACATACTTACGAAATAAAATTTCTTATTCTTTTAAGCAGACCAATAGTCTGTTGAACTCTCAAGGTTTTGGAGAGGGAGGAGCACTATTTCCGTCAACAGTCCATAGTGGGATTACGGTGTATCCTCTAGTCATCTTTCGTGGGAGACCTTGCTCTTTATTCTCATGTAAACCGTCACTCGACACCATCCAAAATTTCCCGAGGTAAGAAGACGAGAGGTGTACATCATTTGTTAGATGGTTTTGTTGTGAGTTTGTGTAGTGGTAAATCATCGTGACAACGGTAAAGGATGACCTCTCTTAGAAGACCTGGGTCCCTAGTTTGGGCGTAGAGAACACAGAGGACATAATCGTGTACCTAAGAAACGGTGATGGGGTGGACCCTTCGGGTATAATTGTCTTAACATAGAATAACTTTTATAAATCAATACTCGGATTCATAGAGAATAAGTAGATAATACGTCACTCAATAAACGAATTCGTCTTTGTCATAGGAAGTCTTTTTTCGTTAGATATCAATAACAACAAATCAACGATTCAGTACAGGTCGAGAAAACACTGGGGTGTCTGGTATCGGACGGTCCGAAGAGACAGGTACCTTAAGAGGTCCGTTCTTATGACCTCACCCAGCGATAAAGGAGAAGGTCCCCTTGAAGGGTTAGGCCCTTAGTTTGAGCGTAGAGGACGTACCGTCCACCCAAGAAATGTTGACTGGGGGGACCCTTAGGAACATATTGTACGTCAAGTCAAGTCAAGTCAGTGAGTCAGTACAGGTTGAGAAACACTGGGTACCTGACGTCGTACGGTCTGAAGGGACAGGTAGCGGTTTAGGGTCTCGAACGAGTTTGAGTACAGGTAACTCAGACATTACGGTAGACTGGTAGAGAAGGAGACAGTAGGGGAAGAGGACGGAAGTTAGAAAAGGTAGTAGTCCCAGAAAAGGTTGCTTAGTCAAGAAGAGTAGTCCACCGGTTTCATAATCTCAAAGTCGAAGTCGTAGTCAGGAAGGTTACTGATAAGACCTGACTAAAGAAAATCCTAACTGACCAAACTAGAGGAACGTCAGGTTCCTTGAGAGTTCTCAGAAGAGGTTGTGGTGTCAAGTTTTCGTAGTTAAGAAGTCACGAGTCGAAAGAAATAAGAATGTAGACATGTACTGATGACCTTTTTGGTATCGAAACTGATCTACCTAGAAACAAACGTCTCATTACAGAAACGAAAAATTATATGACAGATCCAACCAGTATCGAGGAAAAGAAGCTTCCTCGTTCGTAGAAAATTAAAGTACCGACATCAGTGGTAGACGTCACTAAAAGCTCAGGTTCTTTTATTTCAGAAAGTGACAAAGGTAACAAAGAAGTAGATAAACGGAACTTCATTACCCTGACCTACGGTACTAATCAAAGAACTTACAACTCAACATTCGGTCAAAAAAGTGAGAGGAGAAAGTGAAAGTAGTTCAGAGAAATCAAGAAAACGAAAGACGGAATTCCATCACAGTAGACGTATAGACTCCAATAACTATAAAGAGAGGCGTAGAACTAGGGTCGAACACGAAGTAGGTTGGACCGTAAAGTGTACCACATGAGACGTACGTCCCGAAGGGACCACCGAGTCTCCCATTTCGTAGACGGACACTACGCCCTCTGGGTCCAAGCTAGGGACCCAGCCCTTCTAGGGGACCTCTTCCTTTACCGTTGGGTGAGGTCATAAGAACGGACCTCTTAGGGTACCTGTCTCCTCGGACGACCCGATGTCGGGTACCCCACCGTTTCTCAGCCTGGACTGACTCGCTGATGTGAATTGAATGAGACGTACATTCAATTTATTCGTCCCACTGTTATATATCTGAACCACATGAGGAAAGGGTTAAACTTTGGTCAGACAACGAGGTACAAGCCAAGATAGTGAAGAACTGGACGTATGTCTAAAGAATCCTCCGTCCGGTCCACCAGACCATAAGGGTAGAGAACTTCTTAAAAGGTCAAACAACCTAGATGTGTCAGTTTCCCAAACCTCATTAGTTATTTCGTCTTCATCTACAAAATAGACCTGGAGAGAACAAAGAAGACACTAGGTTACCTACAACCGTTAAACTAGAGACCAAGGAGATGGAAAAGATTTAGGTCGAACTTAAAGACTTTCAAGTGCCAAGTGTATGACAACTTCGGAGTGAACCTCTTGCAACTCGTAATGAAACGATCACACACTCTACTGACGTTAACACACCATCAAACTTGTAAGAAACGGGAACGGAAAGAAACCCTAACCTAACTTTTGGTTGGAAAAGGTCAGGACGCCGGTGACGACTCAAAAGGTTTAAACGACCGTATAACTCACGTCGTGAAAGTGTCGTAGTAGAAAGTCCTAAACTTTATCGAGTTGACCTTAAGGTAGTGGAGGTAATCGAAACAGGTATCACTACGAAGGATTCCGGGTGAACTGAAATGTAAGATCCTACGGACCGAGATCCATTCACTAGTGTGGTAGCACTAATAGACCCAGTACTTCTAGAAACAACATGTCAAGAAGACACATAAGAACAGTGGAGAAGAATTATAAAAGACGAAGACATTCCATCCAGGTTTGGTAAAGACAGGAAATGACACGGGTAGAAACGTACTTTATAAGGGAGTCATAGAGATTAAAAGAACTTCTCTAGAGATCAGAAAAGGTAAGGTAACAAAAGAAAATAAAAATAATGTAATTTAATTAAATAAAATGAATAAACCTTTTTAACTAAAGGGGACCTAAAAATATAAATGGGATAATCTTATACAACGTACCTGTCACTTCTAACCGGACGAAAGATAGACGAGAATGTATCTAACGTAAATGGTCGGCAGGTAGTTACCACGGGATGACGATTGTTTAACGAAAGTATAGTTAAGGGAGGTGACCTCTTGTCAAGACAAGGAATACCCCAGAGTTCATGTAGGACGGAGAGCTTATAAACAAACAAACAAACAAACAAAAGGAGTCTACCTCCGATAGACACTTAGGAGTTATAAGTCTGAATGTTTAACCACTCTTTATATCTACCTTTTACTTTGGATTACAAAGATCACTCGTGTGATAAAAGACTTTTATTCAGAAAATCTTTTGTACATCATGAGTTGATGTAATACGATGTTTGTATTATAAAATATCCTTATTTTACTTTATCTACAAAATAGAAATAGTACAAACCGTAATACGAACTTATTGACGTCTCATAAAAATTCCGGGTTTTGAACCTTTAGTCAAATCCATACTAAAGGAAAACAAAAAGGGAGAGTAGGAAGGAAGACGGAATAAAATCTTTATATATGTATACACATATATATACATCTGTGTATGTACATATACTTTATATGTAATTCATGTATATATCATTTACATGGACCATAAATCTCGTACATATATATATTTACATATATAAAATTTTATTAGAAGTGTTTATATCAATTATATATCTTTAGTCTAGTGTGCCCAGTGTTTCTCAACCTTACTGACTCGCTGATCTGTGGTTAACGTTACTGTCGAAATTATCATTACCAAAACAAATTCATATTCCTGCTACAAAATATCAAATGTTTCAAAATGTTACAAATGTCAACAACAACAAGTCAGAGATTAAGTAGAGGTTGAGAAACAGTGGGGTGCTTGACGTCGCGGTCTGAAGACAGGAAGTGGTAGATGGTCTTAAACGAGTTTGAGTACAAGTAACTCAACCACTACGGTAGGTTGGTAGAGTAGGAGACAGGAGGCGAAGAGGAGAACGAGAGTTAGAAAGGGTCGTGACCCCAGAAAAGGTTACTTAACCGAGAAGTGTAGTCCACCGGTTTCAAAACCTCGAAATCGAAGTCGTAGTCAGAAAGGTTACTTATAAGTCCCAATCCTTAACTGACCGAACTAGAGGAACGTCACGTTCCCTCAGAGTTTCAGAAGAGGTCGTGGTATAAAACTTTCGTAGTTAAGAAATCGTGATTCGGAAGAAATACCAGGTTGAAGTGTAGACATGTACTGATGACCTTTTTGGTATCGAAACTGATATACCTGTAAGCAACCTGTTCACTACAGAGACGAAAGATTATGCGACATATCCAAACAGCAGCGAAAAGAAGGTTCCTCGTTCACGGAAAATTAAAGTACCGACGTAACTAAAACCTCGGGTGTTTTTATTTTAGACAAAGGTGAAAAAAAGGGTAGATAAACCCTAGTCTACGATACTCGAATCAGAAAACTTACGACTCAAAATTCAGTCGAAAAAGTATGAAGAGAAAGTAGCAGTAGTTCTCTGATGTCATTCACCGTGGTCTTATGTGTCTTATTGATTGTGTCATTACTAAACTAGTTCAAACTACTAAATTGACTCCTCGTTTCTAGTTTCTGGTCAAAAGAGGTCTTCTGTGGTATGTGTTAGTGGTCTATAATGTTTATAGAAAGTAATTCGTTTATAAATAATACTTAACATAGATAAAACAGATAATTACCGTTTAAGATGGTAGAATATATTAATCGACAGTAGGAAGGTTTACTTTGTTTATAATCCATATTCAGTTTCTATAAATTCGATATAGGTTTCACAGTACTCAGTACCTTTTGAAACGTCTAAATCAAGAGGTCGCTGTGGACAACCATCGTCATTATAGCATTCTGACAGTCAGTGAGTCAGCACAGACTGAGAAGCGTTGGAGTACCTGAGATCTGGTGTCCGAGTAGACAGACACGCTAAAGGGTCCGCTCTTATGACGTCACCCAATGGTATTTGGAAGAGATCCCCTAGAAGGACTGGGCCCCTAACTTGAACCCAGAGAACGTAACGTCCGTCTAAGAAGTGGTAGACTCGGTGGAGTTCTCATCCACGATCATTGTAATTGGGTCATTAATATTGACTATTATGACACTATACGATGTAATTTGTGAACTTTGTGTAACAGAGTTAAGGAATTGTTAGGTTAATGTAAAAGAAAAATATGTCTTCCTTTCATTACGTCAATGGAGGAATGGGTTCCAGTGTATTAATCCTATTATTTTTATGGACTTTGATTTACTGCACTCTCATGTTTTATAAAATCTATACGTAAAACGGAATCTTTGTCAAATAGTATAATAAAGTGAACATATGAATTCTTCTAATTCCAAATCTTTTAAATTCACTAGACTGTTACAGTCAGTTACTCTTCCCGTCGTCACTCGACCCCGGTATACGTCTCGTCACAATCCCTATACGTCTTTGTAACGGTCAAGTGATCCCTTTTTTTGGAAATACCTTACTACTTACATTTGACATGTAGTAGGGAGAACTAAAAGTTTTGGTGAAGAACTCAACTTGACCAATCAATATTTTTAGACTAAAACGTCACTCTTTTTACTGTGAAATCTCTACCACTCAACAGAATTCAGTATCTCGATCCTTGAGTTCATAAGACGAAAGATTAAATCACGAAAAGGTAATGTGTAACTCAGGAGAAAGTCCTTAGTCGTTTTACTAAATACACTATTATTTATTCATTTAAATTGTATCTCATTTCACTCGAGATAATACTTACACAACACTAATACTATTCCTCATGTCCTTAACTCTGAGTCCCCTCTGACTTCACCTTATATTATTAGTTATTAAACAAGGAACGAAGGAATCGAAGAGTTTAGTACAATTAAATCTTAAGAAGGTAAGAAATCTTATAAAAAGGTTAGACTAGAGGATATCTAGAAGATTCAATCCCTACTAGACCTGGGTCATTTACTATGAAGTATACGAAGTAATTAGTTGGTTGGTTAGTTAGTTAAGAAGTAAAGAAAACCAATCATTAACTCAATAGATATACTGTTCATCTCTCCTATATGTCTATTTATTTCACACTAGAAATTTTTAGGCCAGAACTTTCCCCAGTCGTCATTTCTTAATTTCACTTCACAACAAGGAATTCATATTTTTTCCAAATATGTCACTATCGTATTTCTTCCAACACTAGTAGTATCAGACCCCTTTAGTTTATAGAGAAACTCGTGTTCTGAGAACACCCTTAACAACTCCTACTCAACGTCGAACGAGCCATCAGACCCCTCCCGAACTGAGTACTTACTGTTGTGATACAAGATACTTAGTCGTACCGTTAAATCTTATACTTAACCAACACGGACAAAAAGATCTCACAACCGACAAACGGGTACAAACGGTCCTTTACTGGGACTCCCATTTTGTTCCTGGTGGTTAGGATACACAGTACTGTCGATGAACCTTAAAATAGAACACCTGTACTTACTGTAATACAAACCTCGAATCCTTTTTAAAATGGGTTAATGGAAAGTCCTCTTAGTCGGATATTTGTGACACCTATTTCGTAGTCCCTCACTCTCACCACTTCAGTCCCTCCGAGACCCCCTTAACATAAGTAGACGGTATTGTCTTAAGGTATTTAAACTACCGAATTTGTTGTCTTCAAATAAAAGGGTGTTAAGATCCCAAACATTCAAGTTCTTGTTCCAGAGTCGTTCAAACAAAAGAGGACCCTAGAGTGAGGAACCGAATGTCTTCCGACAAAAGAGAAACAGAAGTGTACCGGGAAAAAGACATACAATTGTAGGGACGACAGAGAAGAATGTTCCTATGGTCAAGATGGTCTAATCCCGGGGTGGAAATATTATAGTATATTGAAATTAAAGAAGGAATTTCTAGGATAAAGGTCCCTGAGGCGACCACCAGGTACCCGATTCTGAGGTTCGAGGGTTACGTCCCCGGACCCAAACTAGGGACCAGTCCCTTGATCTAGGGTGTACGGTGTTGTTTCCCGGGCTCACGGTGTTAATTCTGGGATGAGTCGGTTCATTTATTTATTTATAATCCCTTTTTTAGACTTGAAGTTTATGTCAGTATGTTTGAGTATATACTCAAAACCCGTCTGTGCACGTTCCGACGTTTCTGTGAAGTCAGTACAGGTCGGGAAACGATGGAATGTCTGACATCGGGTGGTCCGAGGGGACAGGTACCCTAATAGGTCCGTTCTTATGACCTCACCCAAGGGTAAAGGTAGAGATCCTCTAGAGGACTGGGTCCCTAACTTGGAAACAGTGAATACCGAGGATGTAACCGCCCACCTGAGAAATGGTGATTATGGTGGACCCTTCTGTGTTAAGGTATAATAAGGTGGAGGTTTTAAATACAAGTAGAGTGCACGTTTTACGTAAATGTGGTAGGGTCTGTAGGGTTACAGAATTGAGTAAAGTCTTAATGGACATTCTGGTTCCACATTGGATTTATAGTAGATTTAGTCCGTACCCACTCTACTCCATACTAATGAGGACTCTGTTTTAAAGAGAGGTCGACATTTAGGCTCTTCGACCAGTTAAATACACAAAGGTTTTATGTTGTCATCCTGTCAGTATCCTATCTATAAAGACAACGTTTTACCTCCTTAACCTTTCTTCTTTCCCCAGTACTCAAGATTCGTTCAGGTTTTAGATTGTTCCGTTTAAAGTAATCTAAAGATTCTGAACTCTTATTAGGAGAAACCGAGTACCGCGACAAGAGAACCGGATGACCACGTTTTCGTTACGAGTACACCAGGAACCTTTCTCTTAGAAACACCCGTCCTGTCTTAAAGTGACTTTTATTCTCACTCTACCCTTAGTCTCTACCTGGGAACTACACACTCCTAAGATAAGTACCGTCCTTTGTCTTTGGATGATTTCACTTGGATTCATTTTTCTCCCCGAGAACCCAATTCACATACATTCAAAGAGTAGATTCAGGTTCGAAGATCCAGTCGTCACTTGAACTTTGTTCAAATAGAGAGACAAGTAAACTAGTAAATAAAGTAAAAAATTTCTACTCTCTATTGGTCCGAACACATATTCGGTAATTCTTCTTCGATCACTTTTCCTTTCTAACTTGTATCCAACACACAAGTCAACGAGTCAGGACAGGCTGAGAAACGTTGGGGTACCTGACATCGGGTGGTCTGAGAAGATAGGTACCCTAAGAGGTCCGTTCTTATGACCTCACCCAACGGTAAGAGATGAGATCCCGTAGAAGACCTGGGTCCTTAACTTGGGTACAGAAGATACAGAAGACAAAACCGTCCGTCTAAGAAGTAGTGACTCGGTGTACCCTTGTATCCAATTCCATTATTAATTACTACTTTCTAGGTACTCCTCTTACCCTAGATCTCGTCATGAAGAGTTTGAAAGTATACGTATTCTCAATTACCCCCAGAATATATTTTATGTCTGAGACTAAGTAATCCAGTTCTCCCCTCCACTCTAAGACGTAAGATTGTTCACGAGTCCATAACCATCACGAAAAGTAGGTACTGATACTACATGTTGATAGTCCCGGATCGACGTCCTAAAAATTGTCTTATACATGTGAAGAAAGAGATTTTATACATCATTAAAGAATTCTTAACACGAATTTTGAACTAGTGTAAATAAAAGTTAGAGTCCCATTTATTCGAAAGTTTCCATAGTGGTCTACCTTTTCTTTAATAAATAGAAAATTTTTCAGTGAAATTATACTGTTACAAGTCTCTATCTACTTTTGAGTGTATGGTTAGTCGGCGGACACTATTAATAGTTGTAAAACGTCAGAACGAAGTAGCTGACAACGTCGAGAAAGTGAAATGAGACAATGATCTCATAAAATTTCTTTTAGGGTACATAGATAGTAAAGAAGGTATTTATGAAGTTCACATAGAGACTGTCTATTCTAACGATTTTTTACTCGTATCACGGTACTAATGTCCCAGTCTTAAAGATTAACAGAGTGTTTGAATAAAAGTATCACTTAAGTAAACTTAATCCTAGGATGTTTCAAAAATGTAACGAAATCCAGTTGAATAGAGAATTCACATATATTTTATACAATTCAATGAGGAGAAGGAAATCAAAACTTTAAAAAAATTTAACAACTTACTTGATCCAATAAAGTAAAAGATATTGTAAAGGATATAAGACCTGTACGACTACTGTAGAAGTATACTACAATAAATGGACAGAAATAATAGAGGGTATAAAGATATTTTACTATCACTTAAATCTCTAGACTGAATTAAATCAATTAATAAATAACTGATCTTATGAAGTATCTACTAAGACACAGTCAATGAACGCAGTGTGTTCCGTTCAAAGAAAAACAGGGTAAAACTACTACAATTATTATTGACACCCAAGTTCACGACAGTCGGAGTAGATAGGTAATATTTCAAGGAGTAATTGAAGAGTACATTAATAAAATTGTCGATGACTACCGTTTGAATCTATATAATGAACTTATCTTCAAAGTTTTACTGTTAAAAAGAATAAAGAGAATATAGACAAGTGACAATAAGAAGATATCTCTTCTTAAAAGATACTAGTTTATAAAGTACGGTCCTTCAGTGATATTTATCTAATAAAAAGATGAATAAATTGTTAAAAGTTTCATCGATAACCATGAGATTGTTAAAGATTTTCACTAGTGTTTTTACGTCAACCGTTCTAAGTCTTGAACCCTCTTCAGACACTTTATCGTAATTGACATAGTGTTGATGATCTAACTTTCTCCAGCTTTTCTTCTATCTCCTTCTAATTCTTTAATATATATGTTTCTCTGAATTCCTACATAAATGGTTTGAGTCACACACTCAGAACAAACCAAGAATACATTTATTTAAAATTTATACTGTGAACTTTTAGTGAAATTAAACTTACAACTACTCTATAAACTATTATAATTACTTAATACTGATTAAAATCCAAACCATTATTATGACACCAATAGAAATCTCTATGCATGACTTTATAAATACCTACCTTATTATATTATAGATTTTTATTGTACCTTTTCCTATGCATACGGTACTCAACTATTAACCCCTTCGATCACTATATATGTACACTGAGGTAATATGATGTAAAAAACATATACATACTTTAAAAGGTATTTTTATTAAAAATCTTAGATAGGTCTTGACTTTTTAATTTCATCGTCAGTTTAATTTCAGTGTTTCATTTAAAAGAAAAATTAAGCTCTAGGAATTTGTAAACGTACGTAATGAAACTATAAGTCTTTATCAAGAGTAGTATATGACTTAAGATGCAGACAAATTAACAAAGTAAGAAATTGGTAAACCGTTGTGCCCGGTCTTCGAAAAAAAACGAATATATAAAAGTCATAGATCGTTTTAAAGACCATGTCTCTTACAAGAGTGGTTTACAAACGAATTATCTACCGACTATAAAAATTATGGTCGGAGTATACTTTGGCCTTAAAGTTATCCCTTAAACGGTAAACTTTTTTGTGTACGTATAACAGTTTTACTATTAGTTTTACAGATTCCGTTTTCTTTTTTCCGTTGTAGTTTTGAAGTTTTTAATTTTAGATAAATTTTAAAGACCTCGGTGACATTGACAGGGTATAGGATTATCCTCCTGTGGTGTCGAAATAGACAAAATTGACAATAGAAAAAGAAACCCTTGACAACCGTACTTTAAAATACAAACGTTTTACACTACCTTTCACTAACGCAAAATAACAATTCTTTAGTGATATAAGAACGTTATTAGTCTTCAACTCTTACTTCTCACTAATGATCAAAGAGATTACAAGTTGAATAAGGTATAAACAAACGAGACGTTACACTTAGAGTCCCGTCTGGTCCTGAGATTAATCCCCAGATCAAAGGGAAACTACAACTGCCGTTGAGAATAATCATAATTACATATACCTTTCTCTTATCTAGAAATTTATTAAATTTTTGTCGAAACACATAATACTTATGTCTGTATATTTTCTAAATTACTACACTGAAAATGTATAAATATAATACCACGTGTATTTGTGTGTGAGGTACATAACATATATTGATACAGAACCCCTGATTTACTTCGAGTATTTTAGAACGGTAATTAATACAACTGTCTCCCTTATAGGAAAACACAAATAAGTAAGTAAGGATCTTTACCGACTTCGAAGAAAATTGTCTCTAGACGGACTAAAAGTTTTGAGACAGAGAATTTTATTCTCTTGGGAACGAATCTAAAGGGATTTAACTCCTTGTGTGTAAAAATGTCGGTACCGTTTAATTTTCCTTCTCTTCGGTGTCGAAATACAGAAGTACACCGTCCGTATACTCCCATAGGTAAGAAATCATTTTTAGAAAGTGTTATCAACTGTAAAAGAGAAAAGGACACACAAAGAAAGTATTTATAACACTCGATGTCGACATTAGGAAGAAACCCGTGTTCACTGGATGTCACTCTAACATGACATAACATAAACATTCAGCATTCACCACGAACTGTACCGTCATTCTTATCGAACAGACACTGAAGGTGACACTCTCCGTGACCCCAAAACAGCCAGTCTCCACATAAAAAGTGAATAATACTGTGTCGAAGACATAAACTTACCAGGCCAATGTAAATTGGATGTGTGAGACGAAATGTCTACCTAACGAATTGTGTATTTAATATAGAATTTCTTTGAAGGTTTTCTTTTTTTCCTTTTTTTTTCTTATTACGATTCATCCAAAAGGAAGTCCCTAGTGTCTTTGTTTCGATTCCTGGTTGAGGAAGATCCCAAATCAGACGACCAAATCTACATTCCGGCCTCGTAAAGTTTAAAGGATATACGTATTTATTAAAAAAAAGAAAACTTCTGGGACGGGGACTCTTCGTCAGGACTTTACCAACGTCCTTTCTCGGAAAACTTCCTGAGAGTCGAGTCCAGTTCCTTGTTTGTTACGGTTCCCCGTTCCAGAAACAATACGTCCTCCGGCGACCGGTAAAGTCTCGTCGAGGCCCACAGTCCCTTGGGTCAACTACTGTCTACCACACTGACAGGAACGCGTAAAAAGTGGAATTTTACTGTCGCATACACCTTTATGGGACATTAGTGACCCCTTTCTATGAGATTTTCGGGGAACTTTTAATGCATTTCCCTTTGTCAAAAATAAAGTCCATATCCAGACCCGAGAAAACTATAAATTCTTTCGCTCCGACAAACATTACTTCTTTATCCTTTCTTCCTTTTACAAAGTCAAGTTTCCCATGACAAGGGGACGCGTGTTTCGTTATTTGTCGTTTTTTTTTTTCTTTCTTTCTTTCTTTTCTTTTTCCTTTCTCTTTTCTATTAGCTAAAGGAAAACATAAGACGGAAAATTCACGTATATATAACAAACTGAATCCTGTGATTTAGACATTGGTATATGATACAAGTAAGAAACCTACTTTCTGTCCAAGAAAAAAAAAAAAAAGATTGAAGTTAATAACGTCTTTGGTCGACTTTATCTCTTTATCCTTCTAAAGGGTCCATATAGGGTCCTATCTACGTATTATGTTTTAATTCGTTATTCGACGAACGTCGTCGATCGAAATTTTTAACAACAGTTGTACACTAACCTTCCGATTTTGTTAAAGTAAAAGGAAAGAGGTAAACAAGAATAACTTAGATACGTTTTTCTACTTCTACCCTCTTAAGATATTGAAAATGTTAAAGCATAACGGAAACTTAGAAAATTTAAAACATAATACAACCAAATAAGTTTTAGTAGTTCCTTTATAACGATCTTTAGAGTCACTGTCACTCCTCAAAGATCCAATGTATGAGATATCTAAAGGTCACCGTCAGTCATAGTATTTTAATTCTGCATAATTTTTCCGAACCAATTAAGACTTACGTTTGTAACAAAATCCAACCAAAATTACTCTTTTAGTATCGACAGTAAAGACGAAGTGTAAGAGGAAGTACATGATATTAAACGAGTATATTACGGGACACCAGAGTTTCATATGCAGTTCCTCACCCTACTCAAGTGTTGTTTTCTTAGTTATCAAGTAATAAAAGACTAAGTTAATAAAAATACAAGGACATCATTGGAGTAATTTTAATCTTCTAACTTTTAATTTTGTTATAACCCTAGTTAAGTAATCTCACAACCAAATGCAAGAATTTACTCTAAAACGATATTCGAAGACCATTCTTCTTATAATTAAAAGAGATATTTTATCCTCTGTCATCGGTAATGAATCCTTCCACGTAACACCGACTCTACTCACGGAAGGAGTGTCTAGGGTCTAACTCGTCGAAATTTTTTCATACAAGAGGGAAACAAGTAACCAGTCAAACCAGTATTCAGGGGTCCTTTTCACTTCGGTAGACAACAAGTGATAACCTCAAGACACAGAACTCTATGCTTCGAGTCAACATAAGACATCACACGATAAAATAGAAGTCCCTTTCTTTTGTACCGACTCAGTTACTTACTTTAAACCCTGTAAACGGAAACCGATTGTTGATATAATACTTTTATGTTTCGTTCTTCCTCTTCTTCCTTTCTTCTCCCTCTCCTACTCTTCTTTCTTTTCCTTCTCTTTATTTTCCGAAGGAATACCTGTGTCTGTTACGGTGAGATTTCGTGACCGTAAAATACAATCGATAAGAGAGAGTGTAAAAAGATCACACCGGTTAACTCTATGATTTTATTCCTCCGTACACACGAGTCAACACTTCAGTACAGGTTGAGAAACGCTGGGGTACCTGACATTGGAGTCCGAGGAGACAGGGACCCTAAGAGGTCCCTTCTTGACTTCATCCAACGGTAAAGGAAGAGGTCCCCTAGAAGGACTGGATCCCTAGTTTGGACACAGAGGACCTAACCGTCCGCCCAAGAAACGGTAATTGTAGTGGATCCTTCGGGTTTTATTCCTATTTTATAGTATGTTAGTATTTCGACAAAGATTTTTCGAATTTTTAATAGAAGTCTTTACCAACCGAGGAGAAAAAGGGTAGATGTACCTCCTGATGCGATTCCACTGTTTTCCATAACCCTCGAGGGTCGACACGACGTCGGTCGGAGTGACAGACATCGAGTAAGGAGTAAAAGAAACGTCACCAGAACAATAGAAACGTATGAAGAAGTCAGAGGAGATAGTTGCTATACCTGAAGGAACCACCGAGTCTACCATTTTTTAGGTGGACGTTACGTCCTCTGGACCCAAGTTAGGGACCCAACCGTTCTAGGGGACCTCCTCCCGTACCGTTGAGTCCCTGAAGGGTCCACCGTGATCGTCATTTTTTGGACGGACGGTTACGGTTACGTCCTCTATTTCTGTGTGTCAAAGTTAAGGACCCATCCCTTCTAGGTTTTATCTCACGTAATAAGACGTACAGTAATTAGTCAAAAGTCAAGTCAAGTCAACGAGTCAGCACAGGCTGAGAAACGCTGGGGTACTTAGTGTCGTGCGGTCCGGAGGGACAGGTAGTGGTTGAGGACCTCAAGTGAGTTTGAGTGCAGGTAGCTCAGCCACTAAGGTAGGTCGTTAGAGTAGGAGACAGCAGGGGAAGAGGAGAACGGGGGTTAGGGAGGGTCGTAGTCTTAGAAAAGGTTACTCAGTTGAGAAGCGTACTCCACCGGTTTCATGACCTCAAAGTCGAAGTCGTAGTAAGGAAAGTTTCTTTAGGGTCCCGACTAGAGGAAGTCTTACCTGACCAACCTAGAGGAACGTCAGGTTCCCTGAGAGTTCTCAGAAGAGGTTGTGGTGTCAAGTTTTCGTAGTTAAGAAGCCGTGAGACGGAAGAAGTGTCAGGTTGAGAGTGTAGGTATGTACTGGTGACCTTTTTGGTATCGGAACTGATCTGTCTGGAATCAGCCGTTTCATTATAGAGACGAAAACTTATTATACAATTTTTAGATAAGACTTTTAAAGTTTCCAAGTCAACACGGTAAATCGACTTAGATTTGAAAACAAACAAAAAACGTATATCATGGGGAGTCTTGGAAATACACGACTACGTTTAAGAGTCACAGTGTTTACTTAGACAACATATGCCTTACAGAGTTCGGATCGGATAACTCTAAAGAAAGGTGGGTAAGACCTTTGTCGAGTGTTCTAAAGTCTATATCCACTATATATATATATATATATATATATATACTTAAAAAAAAAAGTCTATATCCACTATAAAACTCCCATTTAAGACTGTTACAGTATCACGGGACTTTAATATTTTGAACCCAGTCACCTATCTCTCACCACCACCACCAAATCAGTGATTCAAAAAAGGCTGAAAACGTTGGACACCTAACATCGGATGGTCCGAGGAGACAGGTACGCTGAGAGGTCCCTACTTATGACCTCACCTAACGGTAATGGAAGAGTCCCATAGAAGGGCTGGGTCCTTAGCTTGGGACCATCGATGTAATATCCGTCTAAGAAATGACTGACTCGGGGGGCCCCTCGACACAATTATCTCTCACCACCTCTGTTTGGTCCAGACTTTTGGGTCAGATAAACGAGAGAGGTTTTCTTTCAGGACGTGTGTCTTCCTTGTGTAAAAACATTCTTCGGGGTTTAGTCTACGGACTAACTGAACGATACATCAGCGAATTCATACGAGTCCATATTCTAGTCGATCGATGGACAGTCCGAAATGAAATGTCTCAAGACTTCTCATTTAAAAAGAACATGTTTGTGAAACTTCTACCGTTTCGTGTTATGGTTGTACTCTTTAACAACAATAATCTACGTCAATATGTCACTTTATTTTCGTGTCCGAGATTGAAGTGTTCACATACTGGATCAAAACCTTGAAAGGACCACCCAACCACCAATTCTGACCCCTGTCTCAAAGTCAAATCCTTCCACTTTTTAAGACCTTTACCCACTACCACTCTCAACGTGTTGTCACATTTACATGAATCACGGGGACTCGACATGTAAACGACAACAAGTGATTGGGTCAACACAGGTTGAGAAACACTGGGGTTCTTGTCGTCGTGCAATCCGGAGGAACAGGGAGTGGCAGAGGACCTTAAACCAGTTCAAGCACTCGTAACGAAGCCACTACGGCAGGTCGGTAGAGTAGGAGACTGTAGGAGAAGAGGAAGACGGGAGTTAAAAAAGGTCGTAATCCCTGAAAAGGTTACTCAACAGAACAAACGTAGTCTAATGGTTGTATGACCCCGGAGTCGAAATCGTAGGTAGGAAGGTCACTGATAACTCCCAACTAGGGGGAATTCTGACTGACGAAACTAGAGGAACGACAGGTTCCCTGAAAGACCTCAGAAGGGGTCGTGGTGTCTTGACATGTCAATTTATACCAATTTTGTCATATAAAATATAATACACTGAAATGGTGTTATTTTTGTTTCTTCTTCCTTTTCCTTATTTACAATAAGTTTATTTAGTGAATCTATAGTCCTACGTTATAATACGTAAAGTACGAAAAGTCAAATCTCAACTACCATAAAGAAAAGGTATTCGGATACCGTTTTGTACCTCTTCCGTTACCGTGGGGTGAGGTCATGAGAACGGACCTTTTAGGGTACCTGCCTCCTCGGACCACCCGACGTCAGGCACCCCAGCGATTCTCAGTCTCTGCTGACTCGCTGAAGTGAAAGTGAAAAGTGAAAGTACGTAACCTCTTCCTTTACCGTTGGGTGAGGTCACAAGAACGGACCTCTTAGGGTCCCCACCCGCTCGGACCACCCGACGACAGATACCGCAGCGTGTCTCAGTCTGTGCTGACTTCGTTGAATCGCCGTCATCGTCGTCCCGTTTTGTGTCTTACATGGGAAGTAGTCGTCACAAACAACGGTTGACCCTCCCGTCCGCGAAAGAAACAACGAGGTCTAAGCGTAGAGGAAGGTGTGCAGGTGTGCTCACATGTCCTTCGACACTTGAACCGGGGTCGGTGCCTTTTGCGTGCGTTCTCTCTTTCACAAGTTGAACAATTGTTGGGGTTATCTACACGTCCAGTCTTTTACGTACGTTCTCTCTTTCATAAGTTGAACAATTGTTGGGGTTATCTACACGTCCCAAAAAAAAAAAAAAGGGGAGGAATTTATCTATAAAATTAAAAATTCAATTTTTACATAGGTGGATGTTTTCGACTATTTGGTAAAAGGGTATGTTGATTTTTCCCTGTTGTATAGTCTGAAAAGGTGAAGTGTCGAAGACAACAGGACTCTTAAAAGAGAAGGTAGAAGGGACTCCGGTAATGGGAGAGGAAAAAAACTAGAACCGAGTTTATAGTGGTGAAGACTCCCCAAATGGAACTGGTAGTATAGATTGGTCGAGGGGTGGAGGACGAGGGGACACTCGAACTGAATGCACTCGAATGAATGTATGAGTGAATGACTAATAAACAAACAAATAATAAACTAACAAACAAAGGAGGTGATCCGGAAAAAGTCAAAAGTGATTTTCTAACTATCTACAAGATTTTTAATATATTTTTACACATGTCTAAATCTGATTGTTTATCAAAAGGAAACACAAAACATTATATTAATAACTTATATACAATATACATAATACGTAAGTCAAGTTAAGTCAGGGAGTCAGCACAGGGTGAGAAACGTTGGGGTACCTGACGTCGTGTGACCCGATGGGACAGGAAGTGGTATACATAGTTTATAACAAGACTCGGGAAACAACCATGTTAAAATAACTTAGGATTATTTTTGTTATGATATTCTATCTATGGTACCAGTAGGGGTAAAATTTCGACGCAAATAACTTATTCCTATTTCTTGAGATCTTCCAGTTTAGTAACTCATTACTAAAAGGGTGATTTATGTCGTATTAGAACCTTTCTTTGAATTAAAATAACTCACGACCAAAGGAGTAGACAAATTTACCCTAGTATTATGAAGGGTGTACCTAGAACTGGTAACTGATCTAGTCCGAATCCTGACGTAAAACTCCTTGTTTAAAACTATGTTATTTTATTTGTATAAAAAGGACATAAATAAGGAGAAGAAAAGTGGGTCAAGAGGACTACTACAGTCCTTAAACGAATCAGAGACCTCTCGAGTTCGGACCAATGCTAGGTATCATTTTAGAGTAGATCTACATCCAGTCTAAGTCGATTCAGTCTATGGTCTGTGTTTTGTGAGGTGAGACATTCACCCAGGACAGAACCTCGACTAATAAACATACTATTTACTCCCTGATCCTGTTCCTCCCTCAAGGGACCTTCCACCCTTAAAGGGACTTTTATCTTGAACGTCTAGGATACACACGTCTATAAGTACTCGATTGTCTGTCGTGAAGGCACTACCGAAGGGACCACCGAGTCTGTTATTTCTCAGACGGACGGTACGTCCTCTGTGACCAAGCTATGGACCTAACCCTTCCAGGGGACCTCTTTCCTCTCTCTTAGGTGAGGTCATAAGAACGGACCTCTTAAGGTGCCTGTCTTTTCGGACCGCCCCATGTCAGGACCCCAACGTTTCTCAGTCTATACTGGCTCGTTGATTGTGAAGGATTGTCTGTCGTGTGTACCCTCCCGGTCCGTAAGCCTCCGTCATCACTCCGGGAAGTTCGGTTAACGGAGACTGAGTGTAAGGGATTATATTCAGAAATACTCTAACATATAAATTTAACACCGATATTAAAATCGTTGACTCGGGATAACGGATTGAGTCTACATTTGGTGTTTTAACACTCGGTTACCTCGATTCAACTACTATTTCATATATATAATTTATTGATTTACTATATAAATATATATACCCTCACACCCTCTGGACCTAAGCCAGAGACCCAACCCTTCTAGGAGACCTCCTCTAGTACCGTTGGGTGAGGTCAGAAGGACAGACCTCTTTGGGTACCTGTCTCCTCGGACCGTCCGATGTCAGGTACCCCAGAGCTTCTCAGTCTGTTCTGACTCACTGATTCGTGCCGTGTATATAAATATATACACCTATACATACGTTATATATACATACATACATACATACATTTATGTACAAGTACATTCATAATAACAACAAATCAGTGAGTCAGTACAAGCTGAGAAACTCTGGGGTACCTGACATCGGGTGATTCGAGGATACAGGTACCCTAAAGGGGCCGTTTTTATGATTTAAACCAACGGTAAAGGAAGAGGTCCCTTAGAACGTCTGGGTCCCTAACTTGGGTACACAGGTCGTAATCGTCCGTTTAAGAAATGGTGACTCGATGGAATCTTCGGGTGTATATTCGTAATGACTATGTATAATCCTTTTTCATATGTCTTTTTTTTTCGTTTGAACGGGTCCAAGTATTCCAGTCAAACTCTACACCCTAACATTAAGTTCAGATAGAATGAGATTACGAACAAGAAATAATAAACATTAAATGAACAAATAAGTAAAGAAATAAACACTAATTATTAATATATACGTGTATCCCATTATCAGTAATAAAAAATCCGTGAATTGATTAACAGTAAATGGTACGACATACAGAGCAGTCAAGTCAAGTCAGTAAATCAGTACAAGCTGAGAAACGTTGGGACATCTGCTGTCGTACGGTCCGAAGGGACAGGTAGTGGTTGAGGGTCTCGAATGAGTTTAAGTACAGGTATCTCAGTCACTACAGTAGGTAGAATAGTAGGAGACAGCAGGGGAAGAAGAGGGAGGAAGTTAGAAAGGGTCGTAGTCGCAGAAAGGGTCACTCAGTCAAGAAGGGTAGTCCACCGGTTTCATAACCTCAAAGTCGAAGTCGTAGTCAGGAAGGTTACTTATAAGTACTGACTATAGGAAATTCTAACTCACCAACTAGAGGAACGTCAGGTTCCTTGAGAGTTCTCATAAGAGGTTGTGGTATCAAGTTTTCGTAGTTAAGAAGTCACGAGTCGAAAGAAATATCAAGTTGAGAGTGTAAACATGTAACATGTACTGATGACCTTTTTGGTATCGGAACTGATCTACCTGGAAACGACCGTTTCATTACAGAGATGAAAAATTATACGGCAGATCCAACCAGTATCTAAAAGAAGGTTCCTCGTTCGTAGAAAATTAAAGTTCCGACGTCAGTGATAGACGTCACTAAACCCTCGGGTTCTTTTATTTCAAAGAGTGACAAAGGTAACAAAGGGGTAGATAAACGGTACTTCTCTACCCTGGTCTACGGTACTAGAATCAAAAGACTTACAACTCAAAATTCAGTTGAAAAAGTGAGAGGAGAAAGTGAAAGTAGTTCTCCGAGAAATCAACATATGAAAGACGGTATTCCCACCACAGTAGACGTATAGACTCCAATAACTATAAAGAGGGCCGTTAGAACTAAGGTCGAACACGAAGAAGGTCGGGTCGCAAAGAGTACTACATGAGGTGTATGTTCAATTTATTCGTCCCACTGTTATACGTCGTAACTGTATGAGGAAAGGGTTAAACCTTGGTCAGACAACAAGGTACAGGTCAAGATTGACAACGAAGAACTGGACGTATGTCTAAAGAGTCCTCCGTCCAATTCCACCAGACCAAAAGGGTAGAGAACTTCTTAAAAGGTGTCAAGCAACACTAGGTGTGTTTCCGAAACCGTATTAGTTATTACGTCTTTATTTACAAAAAGACCTTGTATACAGAGTATATGTGTAGAATTACTCAGACCTCATATCCATAAAAATCTAAATGAAATGTTTTACTTTTTCACAGAAGTGATTCAAATAGGTTCCAGTGTAGTGACACTTTTAGAGTCAGAGTGTCAGTCTGGCACAAGAGACAGTGGGTGCAGAGTGGGTCCGAAAGGAAAAGTAAGAAGGGAACAACGATACAACGACAAGGACTAAAAGACTAAAATTGAGTCATTTTAGTCTTGACTTTTGTACAGGAATGAAAGTAGTACAAGGAAGGTTGTACGGCCTCGAGTGTCTGAGTATGATTAGTGAGTACGACAGAAGAAAATTGGTGTATTTTCGTAAACTAAATAATTACTATACCACCCTTTTACAATCTTCCTTTCTTTTAGGTCTCCAGTTCGTCATAGATACATTTGAGGTGACGGAGAAGTGAGAAACCGATTCGATATCATTTAGTCTAGAGAAAATATATTACTTTGCAGAAATAATAGTGTAATACCGACGGAATCATTCCTTCATCGGACATATGAAACCAAACCTCAGTAATCATTGATATTTTTCTATACGTTCTTTCGGTACGTGAAGAACATACGAAATTCTTAGAAAAGGAAACCAACAAGACATGTAAAAATACCAAAAAAAATTTCTTTCACAATCTTTCGACACAAAAATAACGGGACTACGGAAATTATCATGTATGACACTTTGATTCACCCTATGGACTAACTACGGTAAGGATGGACAGACCCTTCTATTACTAGTTCGTAACTCCCCAGACGAGAGGTCCACTATACACGTACCTCGAGGGTAATTACAATTACCCTTAGGGTGTCAATTCGTGTCACTGACCTCTGTTCTCCGACTTCCACACCATCCAGGTAATTATGAATTAAAAAAATATCGTCGACCAACCTTATATTCACCATCCGTCAGACGACTTCGATTGTTGGTCGGTATAAATTTTTCACGTTACATACAGCTACACAACAGTTATTTGAGAAACATATTTCATATGTATACGAGTTAAACTGACATATTTTTTAGAACACTTTGTAAATAAAAACTTATTATAAAGGTATTAAGTAGAAGGAGTTTTACTCGTACTATTGAGATCTTCCTTAAGATCTTTCTTAAAACTATTGACGACGAATTGACTTTTTATGTCTATACTTTAAATACTCGGTCTTTTTTATCAAATTTTCCAACTACTGTGTTTGACGAATTTTAGATCTGTTCTTTTAGATTCATATTATGTCTCTTTTCTACTTTAAGATACAAATCCGTTTTAGTATAAAAATTTATTAAGTCTCTATTATATGTACATATTGTATATACACAAATACTTACACTCAATTAGGTGATTATTTTGTTGTATATGTTTATATATAATGAATTAAATGAGATATTATGAATGACTCCAGACCCGTAATAGAATCTGTAAGTTCTACAACGTGACTGTCTAAACCTAGAAATAAAGTATTTTCAATATTAGACCCCCTAATATTCCCTCTTTCCTTCGAATCTTTATCTATAGGTCGGAAACATAAGACACCTGTCTTTGACTATGAGTCTACACAACTGAACGAGCAACAGTGTTTCGATCGACTACTCTCAGTAATGTGTTTGTGGTTAATTTTTTGTAATTTTAATATTTATTTTTTATTGAAGGATGGAGATAAAAGTATCAGTCTCTTTGATACAAAATTTTTTGTATTGAAATATTCTTACATAATATAGATATCTATCTATGCATCTGTCGTGACCTCCCGGATATCGGTACCTTCCCTACTCCCGTTCCCTCAGGACCTCCAGCAGAGTTTTCTATCAAACTATATTCGATAATTTACGATAAATTTCTTAGAATTTTTGTAACTCCTTCACAATGTACAATATTTGTCTCCGTCACACTAGTCTAATTACATAAAATTCACTATAACACTTCCGACCTATTCTCCTTTACTCAGTTTTCCCTGTCGACTATTTCAGTAGTTAAACCTTCATATATACTGTAAACTACATCTCTACGAAGTCCATCTTTATACTTACTATCGTTTAAAATTAACTACTCATAAACTACCATCTAAACACCCTGAACCTTTTACTCTCTCACTCTCTCTAGACTCTTTGATAAAACTCTCTTTTACCGTCAAGTAATCAACAGTTTTGGGTCTTACACCTACTTCATAAAGTCTCTTTCACGTCTTTGAATTCTTATCCTACGACTCCTTGTACCTATAAATAGTCCGGGTGACTCGTTTCCCCGTTCAGGACACTTTTATTTGATCCTTCTCAATCATAGACCCCAGAAAACTATTAAATAAAGTATACTACTTTTACAAATTAATAATACCTAGAATTTCCTAATCACTCGAAAGGACCACCGAGTCTACCATTTTTTAGAATTTTTATTATATATTTTGACTTTCTAATGTGAGATAACAACATTTGACAACCAAATAGTTTTGAAAGTAACAATTCGATGGACTTAAATTAAATTAGTCGTCATTCATTATTTCTGACAACGGACGGTATTAGACTCTACCTATATATTGTCTAACTTAACCTTTCACGAGACTTCGTGACCACCTTACGTTCAACCAAAGTACTCGTTGGGTCGGAATAGAAAGTTTTCTCCACTATGTTGTTTGCAGTAAGTATAATTCAGTGATGGGGGTCTTCCCACGACTTGTATCATGTGTGTGTTATATATAAGATTTAAGTGAATCTGTAAACTTCATATAGTTCAGTATCACTGTTCGACCTATAGTTAGGTCACCATTCCTTTGAAGTCAAACCACCATGAAAGATTTTAAGTTCTATAACACTATACCCTATATTTTAACCGAACACACGTTACGAGTCAGTGGGTCAGCACGAGATGAGAAACACTGGGGTACCTGACATTAGGTAGTCCGAGGGGACAAGAACCCTAAGAGGTCCGTTCTTATGACCTCGCCCAACGGTAAAGGAAGAGGTCCCCTAGAAGTACTGGGTCCCTACCTTGTAGGGACGTAGAGGACGTAACCGTCCATAGGTGACGTGGTGGACCCTTCGGGTGGGTTAAAATTTACTAAGAACAACATTTCAGAACGGAGTAATGCTCGATCTTCAACACCACTGTCTCTTTATAAAAAAATGACAGGTCTATTTTTTCCCTTAATGATTAAGATGGGAAAAGACCATCGCGAAAATCAACGGACCCCAAAGTGACCGAAGTGAAGTAAATTGTACTTCTTCATTTTTCGACCGTATATTTTTAAGGGACCTCCCTGATAAGTATTAACAATAAAAAATTGAATCAAAATTCAAAAATGTAATTTATATTTTGGTCATTTTATAGTAACAAGAAAAGATTTATTTGTTTCGTTGCATATAGAATAACATCTTCCGATATTTAACTTAACTATAAAGGATAAGGTATACGTGAAAAAACGTCAGAAAATTTTTGGTCCTATAGTACAATAGATCAGTAATATTTTACGAAATATATTATTTAAAAATTACTTCGTAAGTAACCTGAGAAATTTAACTACGACCGACTTCCGACTTCCGACTTTCAGTGAGTCAGTACAGGCTGAGAAACGTTGGGGTACCTAATGTGTAAGGTACCTTAAGAGGTCCGGTCTTATGACCTCACCCATCGAAAGGGAAGAGGTCTCCTATAAGGGTTGGGTCCCTAGTTTGGGTCCATAGGGTGTGACGTCTGCATAAGAAATGGTCGACTCGGTATAACACAAGATTAAGTGCATGTTATTTACCTTACGTAGGTAAAAATTTTACTTATCAAACCACTTATAACTATATACAAATGTGGGTATAGATACATTGGTGGTGGGATTAGTTCAATAGGGGGATTCAAAAGAGTACGAGGAGAACCACAGGGAAAGACCCTTCGGTGAGATCGAGAGGGGTCCGTGACAACTAGACATAAGATAGTGATATCTAATTATAATGGAAAAATCTTGGAGTATATTTATTCAGTGGTCATATATTCGAAAATACCCTGAAGGGTCCACAGAGTCACCCTGTGACTCAGAGTCCATTTCTTAGCGGACGGTTACGTCCTTTGTATTCTCTGGGTCCAAGCTAGAGACTCAGCTCTTCTGGGGACCTCCTCCTTTACCGTTGGACGAGGTCATTATAACGGTCTTTTTAGGGTACCTGTCTCCTCGGACCACTCGTTGTCAGGTATCCCAACATTTCTCAATCTGTATGTGTACGTATATACGAAAATACGAAGAGAAGAAACTAAGTCGTGTGAAAATTCTAGCTGGGTACAACAAACTTACGACTATCAAGTAACGAAGTATAACTAATGATCGTAGGATAACGTACTTATACAGTGTTAAACCTGTGACTTCAAGACGAAACACCGATAATGATTATTTTGATAACACTAGTAAGTACAAGTTCAGAAAAAAAAAAAAAAAAAAAACCGGTGTACCGAATCCCTTAGAATCAAGGGGTTGGTCTCTATCTTTATATATATATATATATATATATATATATATATATATATATATATACCGAAGGGACCATCGAGTCGACCATTTCTTAGACGGACTTTACGTCCTCTAGGACCAAACTAAAGACCCAGTCCTTCTAGGGAACCTCTTCTCTATCCGATGGGTGAGGTCATAAGTACCAGAAAGGACACCACGTCTGTCATTTCTTAGACGGACGTTACGGCCTCTTGACCCAAGTTAGGGACGTAACGCTTCTGGGAGACCTCCTCCCATACCGTTGGGTGAGGTCATAAGAACGGATCTCTTAGGGGTACATGTCTCTCCGGACTACCCGAGCACTACAAATCAGTACTGACTCTCTGATTTGTGTCGTGTCGTGTCTGTATATAAAAACGAAAAGACAACAAATCATGGAGTCAGTACAGGCTAAGAAACGCTGGGGTACCTGATGTCGTGTGGTCCGAAGGGACAGGTAGTGGTTTAGGGCCTCGAACGAGTTTGAATACGGGTAACTCAGCCCCTACGGTATGTTGGTAGAGTAGGAGACAGTAGGGGAAGAGGAGGACTGACGTTAGAAAGGGTCGTAGTCCCGGAAAAGATTACTCAGTCGAGAAGTGTAGTCCACCAGTTTCATAATCTCAAAGTCGAAGTCGTAGTCAGGAAGGTCACTTGTGGGTCTGACTAGAGGAAATCCTACCTGACCAACCTAGAGGAACGTCAGGTTCCCTGAGAGTTCTCAGAAGAGGTTGTGGTGTCAAGTTTTCGTAGTTAAGAAGCCGTGAGTCGAAAGAAATATCAGGTTAAGAGTATAGGTATGTACTTGTGACCTTTTTGGTATCGGAACTGATCTGTTTGGAAACAACGATTTCATTACAGAGACGAAAAATTATACAACAGATCTAACCAGTATTGAAAGGAAGGTTCGTCATTCGTAGAAAATTAAAGTACCGAAGTTAGTGGTAGACGTCAATAAAACCTCGGCTCTTTTTATTTCAGTCGGTGACAAAGGTGACAAAGGTGTAGATAAAGGGTACTTCACTACCTTGGTCTACGGTACTAGAAGCAAAAGACTTACAACTCGAAATTGGGTTGGAAAAGTGAGAGGAGAAAGTGAAAGTAGTTGTCCGAAAAATCAAGGAGAAGTGAAAGACGGTATTCCCACCACAGTAGACGTATAGACTCCAATAACTATAAAGAGGGTCGTTAGAACAAAGGTCGAAAACGAAGGAGATCGGGTCGCAAAGAGTACTACATGAGACGTATATTCAATTTATTCATACCACTGTTATATGTCGGAACTGTATGAGGAAAAGGATAAACCTTGGTCAAGCAACAAGGTACAGGTCAAAATTAACAACGAAGGACTGGACGTATATCTAAAGAGTCCTCCGTCCAGTCCACCAGACCATGAGGGTAGAGAGAGTCTTAAAAGGTGTCAAATAACACTAGGTGTGTTTCCGAAACCGTATCAGTTATTTCGTCTTTATCTTCAAAAAGACCTTGAGAGAACGAAAAAGCTACTAGGTCGTCTACAACCATTAAACTAGAGACCAAGGAGACGAAAAAGATTTTGGTCGAACTTGTAGACCTTCAAGTACCAAGTGTATAACGACTTCGGACCGAATCTCTTAAAACTCGTAATGAAATGATCGCACACTCTACTCGCGTTAACACACCATCAAACTCGTAAGAAACCGTAACGGAAAGAAACCCTAACCTTACTTTTGACTGGAATAATCGTGTTTTTCTTATATATATATATATATATATATATATATATTAAAAAAAGAGAACCCATTTATGTATCTCCACACCAAAACGACTCATTATACCGCTCATATATATATGTGTATTTTTGAATAACAGTTTGACAAAACATTTCTCAAAATATCGTGACATCTTAGGTTTCTCACTTAAAAAGGTGACCCTACAATAGTCACAAGGTATAGAAGTGATTGAGACAGGATAATTAATTTTTTTCTATCGGTAACATCACCATTCACCTCCATGTCGAGGTGTCAAAATGAATGAAAAAGAACCTAATAATTATTATGACCCGGGAAAAAAGTAACCAAATAACTTTAGACATAAAGAAAACACTTCATAAACAAAATACAAAAACGTGTAAATTTTTTAACAAACAGAAAAATAATGACTAACATAAGATGTACATAGGTTCTGTTTTCTAAAAACAACCCTCATACATAATACTTATAAAAGAGGATCAAAAAAAACGAAAATGTAAAAGAATTATCACTGAAAACTTCTTATTTTTAAAGGTCAAATAGTAAAGATAAGAAAGCACCAATCGAATAAAGTACAGGAAAATTTCTTTAGGAACGAATCTCAACGTGTCCCCCGTTTTTCAAAGAGACAAAAGAAGATCTTGAAAATGTAGAAAATACATAATAAGATAATATAAAAAACTCAAATTAAAGTATATACCACACTCCATCCCAAACTAAAATAACCAAAAAAGAAATGTCAACAAAGTCTTATTAAGTGACTTTTCTAATTAAGAAATGGGTAACATAGTGGAAGTTTGAAATTAGGTTTGAGTCATCTGGAATGTATACACCCAGATAAGGACTAAAGGATAAAAAAAATGTTACTATATATACAGACAGAAACACGGTTAAGACGTAACAGAACTATTATAAGTAAAATAGAATTTATAACCTTCAAGAGGTTCAACAAGAATTAAGAAGTATTAAGAAAATCGATAGGATCCTAAAAACATAAAGGTATATTTAAAATCTGAGTCGAAAATCTAAAGATGTTTATAGGACGACTGTAAAATTAACCTTAATGGGATTTACCTATGTAGTCAAACCCCACTTGACTGTATTACAACTCAGAAGGTTTGGCGTTTATTTCGTATAGAGAGACAAATAAATTCGAACGAAATCGAAATGTACCGTGACAAAACATCAAAAGTCACGTAAACCCCCAATTTAAACGGTAATTCAAATAAATAAGATCATTGTGAAAATACTTACCATAAATTTATAATATTAAGATAACGGGTAATAGTGACCTAAAAATTTTGAAACTAGTCTTGTACAGAAAGGAGACGAGTTTTAGAAGATCATCAAAGACTCAAGTCAATTACTTTAGACTTCAAGAAGACTTGATTTCATATATCAGGGTATGCTAGAACGGAAACAACGGGATGTCTCTAGGAACACGAAATAAATGAGACGTAGGTCGTGTGACGGGAGGAACCAGAATAAATTTATACGGTTCGTCACTGAAGGGACCTCAAGACCACCAATTCTGAAGTGGAAGGTTACGTTCCCCACTCCCAAGCTAAGGACTAACCCCTCGATTCTAGGGTGTTCGGGACAACCCCCCCCCCTTGGGCTTGTCTTTCGTTATAATTTCGTTTAAGTTATTCCTGAAATTTTTATGTACAAAAAGTCTTTTATTGTTATTTATTTCATTCATATGTTTCGTCAGGAAATCGGGTCCCTGAAACAGACCGAAAAGGAGTTTTGTAAGAGAACGAATATAAGTGTCTAACCCTACGACTGAAAGACACCCCAGAAGAGACTGAACAGACCGACAATCCATTTATTTTTATACCGGGTGAAGAGACGTCCAAGACCAGATAAGGTAATAGGATCGAACTAAAATATGGTAGGGTATGAACGATATAAATAAACCAATAAAGAGGTAAAGAATAGTAAGGATAGTATTCGAGTATTCCTTTGTTTACATCAAAACAAGTAACGACATTAATAATTGTCACGGACTTATAACATCAACCGTGAGTTATTTGTGATCTTACTTACCGGACTAATACTCTTAATAAAGTTGACACTCCCGTCTCCAGTTTAAAGATACTCGGTGTCCCACCGTTCCGTCACCTTCCTTCTTACCGATCACTTATGACAGTGAGGAACCCCTGCGAGTGAACTGTCCTCGTTGACCCATTCTACCTTTGACGACCCCTCGATCACGAAGTTAGGAGGACTTCGTAACTCCCATAAACTAAAGACATAAAGTTCTTATGCTTCAAATTTTTATATTCACTCTCTCTGAACGGATCTCCAATGTTGAAGGGTCACCAATTCTGAGACACGAAGGTTACGTACCCTGTACCTAAACTAGACCAGTCCCTTGATCCTAGGATACACACCATGTCGTACCGGTTTTTTAATTATTTTATTGTATTTTGTATAAAATTTTTTATATACTCTTTATGGTTATTCCCATTTTCTTAACTAGTCAGTGAGTTTAGATAATTTTATATGAGTTACTTAAAATTTCTATTATCATCAACGTACGTTAGACCAAGGATGTTTCTGTAGTCATTAACTTTCTAATAAAAAATTTTCACATATTGTGTTAAGAGTAAAAGTAACATGACTCTATATCTCTATGTCACTAAAAAAAAAAGGGATTCCGTGTGTCTCATCATTTCTAACTGAATCAAAATAAGAGAAAGTTTAAGAAACATAAAGTTCACGAAATACAATATCAGTCAAAGTACTTAAAAGTCTTATAAGTAGATATAAAACAGGATGTTTTACCAGTTGGACTGAGGGGTAAAAGGACGTTAAACTTTAATGTAATCGTGTAACCAATCTCCAGACACGATTACTACGGTTAGATTAATCAAACGAGGGGTATATTTGATCCATCGAAACGAAACAAAAGATAGAGTTCAAAGTGGGGTCACCGATAAAACTTTAACATACTGTCAAAATGTGTTCTTATAGAATTGTTCCTTTACACCTATATAATCACTTTAGGTATTCGAAATAAGGTTTTTTAGTTACGATACGAAATGATAACGACTTAGCCAACTCAGTATAAGTGTACAAGTGAAATAGATCAAATGAACAGACGGAGAAGCACACCGTAGAGAAAAACCCAAGAGACACTGGACTTCGAACAGACTCACTAAGTGTCCGGTCGACTTCTGTCGAAACACAAGATAAATTCCTATATCGATTTTTGATAACACTCTTGAACTAGAGAACTCCTTACGGTACCGGATAAATGAAATCTTAATGTCTAAGACTCAAAATGCCATACAACCACTTAAATTTTGAATCCTTTTAATAATAGGAAAATACTTAAAGAATTACACACATAGATTTACGAAAAAATCTTACATCACATATAAATTAAGGACAGAGTATCCGACTTGAAATACGAGAAACATAAAATGAAAGTAACGAAGTATGAAACCGTTTAATTTTTCTTACCATCATGGAAATGATTAGAGTGACATTTGGGAAACACGACAATATGTCCTATCACTACTTTTACCGTCGATTCTATTGTTCGTTGTCCTTTTTCCTTTCTTCCTCTAATCTTCGAATCTTCTCTTAGTTGGTAAATTTTCATTTGAAAATAAGGATTTTAGAATTTATTTTGGATCAGGGGAAAGTTATAAAATCATCACATATCGAGTACATTTACAAACTATAAAGAACCTTCACCTGTAAAAATCCATCGTCATCACCGTCGTCATTTGATCCTACTGCTCTTAACTAATTCACACCCTAAGTACGACTTCGGACTTATCTGTCTCCTGAATCATTGACCTATAGTCTTGTAGTTCCTACTGAGGGGTTCTAAGACCAGATTCTTTCTCTTACCTACCTCAAAGATAATTGGCTCTCCCTCTTCTGATCTTCTCCATCACCAAAAACTATATTCAAACTTTAAAACACTATATACATCCACCTCTAAAATGAAACCATAGACCTAACTCTTAGCTACAACACGTCAGAGATTCAGTATAGACTGAGAAAACTTTGAGGGACCTGATATATCGGGTGGTCCAAGGAGACAGGTGCCCTACAGGGTCCGTTCTTATGACCTCACCAAACGGTAAAGGAAGAGGTCCCCTAGAAGGACGGGGTCCCTAGATTGGACACAGAGATAAAGGACGTAACCGTCCGTCAAAGTAACGGTGATCGTAGTGGACCCTTACTTCAATTTTACTCCAGAGACCCTAAGATTTATTTATACTAAGCGCAGGAATATACTTTCCCCTTAAAACTGGCCCTGTATACGTCTCCTTCTTAGCGTACGTTGTTACTACCGTCTCACTCCACCACCAAGGTGTTCAGTTCCGTGTTTGGTCTCCGATGGTCGTTTGGTGGCCCTCAATGCTCTCTCCGTATTGTGTCTAAAAGAAAGTACCAGGAGTCTTCCTGTAAGGCTGGAGGTCTTGGTCCTCTGTTACGTAAATATAACAAATTTGGTGGTTCAAATACAATGAAACAATACCGTCGGGGTTATTTGATATGTCTCACGTACGAGTCACTTTTATTTTCTTTAAAGTTTTGACTCGGGATATCCAGAGGGTAATTGTATTTCTCTAACCTCGTTCTTCTCTTTCGGTATGTACTCCGACTTTGACCTTTTAGTCTCTTAATCGTTTTGTAGTGTTACTATAGTACTTACGGTCGTTGTGTCTCTCTCAGAGTTCTTCCCATCCGACGTACAAGGACTACCCACCACGACACAGAAATTACAACGTAAACCACGATTTTACGACTAAGTAATAGACGATATCCCCTCTCCAACTAGTTCCCTCTTATTTGAGAAAAAATATTCAATGTCAGGGTCATCGTTCAGGTGTTCCCGGGACACCCGAGTCTCGACTAGAACAGAAGAAACCTTTAAGTTACTACAAAATCTTAAAACAAAGTTATCTACTGAGACCAAGACGTTAGTTAAGGGTCCACACCCACGAAAGATTGTGGTGGTTCGTTAAGAGGTGGTATTCGACCCTCAGGATGTCGAGTTGAAGCAGTATGTGATAGAAGAACCAACAACAAGTCAGAGATTCAGTACAGGCTAAGAAACACTGGGGTACCTGACGTCGTCCGGTCCGAAGGGACAGGAAGGGATAGAGGGACTCAAACGAGTCTGAGTACAGGTAACTAAGTCCCTACGGAAGGTTGGTAGAGTAGAAGGAAACGGGGACAGACTTTAGAAAGGGTCGTAGTCCCAGAAAAGATTACTCACCCGAGAAACGTAGTCCACCAGTTTCATAACCTCGAAGTAAGTTGAAGTCGTAGTCAGAAAGGTTTTTTATAAGTCCCAACTAAAGGAAATGTTGACTGACCAAACAAGACGGATCTCTGTCACAGTCTAGGGTGTCCTCACTGGGTGTGAAGTCTACGGTTAACGTTCTGGTTCAACAATTGATATTTAGTGTCTAAGGGTACTGGAGGAAGAACCCAATTAATTAAACGGTGTCGTCGAGTGTCTTGAGTCTCTTTGTGAAATCAATGATCTATTAGTCAAATTATATTTTCTCATATTGAGTCCTTATCGGTCTACCTTCTCTACTCATTTAGTTCCATACCCCTTCCCTGTGTCTCGGAGGTCCGAGAGACTTGGAGAAGAGTTTAGAAGTGGATAAGTGGTTGGGTCTTCAAGAGTCTAAGGACAGAACCCAAACAACCTGGGATTTCTTCTCACTTTTTCAACCGAATTTCGAGTTGTAAGTCTTTTGATTCTCGTACCGTAGACCAGGGTAGTGAAGTACCCTTTATTTACCCCTTTGTCACCTTTGTCACAGTCTGAAATCCAAAACCCGAGGTTTTAGTGACGTCTACCACTAACGGCGGTACTTTAATTTTCTGTGAATGAGGAACCTTCCTTTCAATACTGGTTGAATCTATCGTATAAGTTTTCGTCTCTGTAATGAAAAGGTTGTTCCAGGTAGATCAGTTCCGATACCAAAAAGGTCATCAGTACATACCTACAGTTTAAACCTGACACTTCTTTCGACTCGTGACTTCTTAACTACGAAAACTTGACACAACAACCTCTTCTGAGGACTCTCAGGGAACCCGACGTTCCTCTAGGTTGGTCAGGTAAGATTTCCTCTACTCGGGACCCACAAGAAACCTTCCTTACTACGACTTCAACTTTGAGGTCATGAAACCGGTGGAGTACGCTTCTCAACTGAGTGACCTTTTCTGAGACTACGACCCTCCCTAACCCCCGTCCTCCTCTTCCCCTGCCGTCTCCTACTCTACCGACCTACCGTAGTGGTTGAGCTACCTGCACTCAAACTCACTTGAGGCCCTCAACCACTACCTGTCCCTCCGGACCGCACGACGTTAAGTCCCCAGCGTTCCTCAACCTGTACTGACTCACTGACTTGACTTGACTTGACTTGACTTGACTTGATTTTCTTCCGACTCACGATTTCTACACTACGAAAGGTTAACACCACGATCTCTTCTGAGAACTCTTAGGAAACCTGTCGTTCCTCTAGTTTGGTCACTTAGGATTTCCTTTAGTCGGGACTTACAAGTAATCTTCCTGACCACTACGACTTCGACTTATATGTTATGAAACCGGTGGACTACATTTCTCGGTTGAGTAACCTTTTCTGGGACTACGGTCCTTTCTACCTCCCGTCCTCCTCTTCCCCCACCTTCTTCTACTATATCTATAGTAGTGACTGAGTTACCTGCACTCAGACTCGTTTGAGACCCTCTATCACTTCCTGTCCTCAGACTGCACGACGTCAGGTACCCCAGGGTTACGTAATCTGTACTGAATCACTGACTTGTTGTTACTTTACTACCGAAGTGACTTATCCTCACTAACTAATTTAAAAACCAGTCACCAAGAACTAGAGTTAGAGGTCGGGGAAAGGGGAGAGGTCCCGACCCTGACTTTAAAGAAAAGTAAAATACACAATTTAATTTAAAATAACCTCATATCAACGGAATGTTACAATTAAAGACGACATGTCGTTTACTTAGTCGATATACACATACATGTATGGGAGTAGAGACTTAAAGGAAGGGTAGATGTAGTGGTGTCTCGGACTCATCTCAAAGGACACGACATGTCATACAAGAATAATCAATGGATAAAATATGTACCATAGTTGTTTTTTCGGATGGTAGTTATTTCCGACCTCCCTCACACCTCTTTTCTCTTCGGAGAACGTGATAACCACCCTGACGCACAAGAGAGAGTGGAGTTCCAACCAAGGTAACCGTTGGTGGGGAGTAGGAATCCAAGAGGCCCAGAAAGGTTTTCAGTAGTTGGATTGTTTTCTGTGGAAAACATGAGAGGAGTGAGACCTGTAAAGTTCCCAAAATCCTCCAGACCCTGTCCTTACCCCTAATATTTAGTGTCATAGTGTTATTGTTTCAGTGTACCAAGTTTTAATTTTTGACTCTTCAGGGGAAAGACAGAGAGGGGCTCATTAAGTCAAGACGAGGGATACACATAGATACAGTAAGAAAATAAAACACAGGAAGGTTTCTATGGAATCCAAATATGTTCATAATATTCTTACACACTTATAGATAATGGGAGGAAATATTCTCCACCGTACAATTTTGTGTCAAAACACGGAATAAAAAGGGAATTATTTTATAAAGTTCAAGAGAGGTATGGTTATATGTTTCTTTAAGGAATAAGAACAAATATCGACGTAATATAAGGTAAAAGACCAAAATAAAATAGATTAGTCAGAAGTTAACTACTGGTGATTCTAAGGAAAGTGAAAGGATCATTTTTTATAAGACAGTACTCATATGGACATACAATAAGTTTACACTAGTTCTAATAGACTTCCTACTTAAAGACTCTCGTCTCAATGATCCAGTTTTCTACCACTCGAAAATTAAAACTACCTATAACAGTTCAACGTAAGAAATACTAAAAGTCGTTGAACTTGGATGGAGTAGGTTCACATTCAACCTGGGGAATTTAGTAGATTCTAAAAAGAAGTTAGAATAAAGTCTGAATTACTACCAAACTTTTTTTCCCTTTTGAAATTAGATTAAAAATTTAATAAATTTATTTACACTTAAATTACTTAAATTTATTTTAGTATTTCGTTTAACAAAAGTCACATCTATTGTAAAGTTTATAACTGAAAAAGTAAGGGAGACAACATATAATTTAATGTACATAGGTCAACCAAAGAAAAACAACAATGATATTTTTTCTATTTAAGGAGTCTTCATTTTAAAATTTTTCCTGAGGTCCCTCCTCAGTAAATTTAATACTAATTTAAACATTTAAAACTAATATGATACTTGAGTTTCATATAAAACAACGAACAAAAAAAGACTATCAGATAAATTTTGTGATATAACATTTTATTCATTATAATTCTTTTTTCGTTTTCTCTTAATAGTTGGCAAGTAAAATAGGATGAGTATTCTTCCATTCTTGACAATTGAAAACGAAAAGTACTTTCTTTTTACTAAAGTCGCACGTGTAAAGATACTGGTCTCATTCTTCACTTTCTAATTGGTATCTTCGTCTTAGTGACAGGACACTAACTTCTGTGTGTTCCTCCTAACTATAAACCTCTTTTCTACATAACTACGAAGTTCCTTCTGAAAACGTTATGGACTATTGCCCTGAAAATTTTTTTTAAGACCTCGTTTCTTAGGGAACATCGGGTGAGTTGAAGTAAACGGAAACTGTTATAAATTTTCTTTCACCTAAAACGAACTAAACAGGATCCATCTACTTTTCCTTCTCCTTTTAATGTTCTTAAATATAATTTAAACATACCTCGGAGGGTTCACCGAGTCACACAATTTCGTAGGCGGACGGTTACGTCCTATGCACCAAAGTTAGGGACTCAGTCCTTATAGGGGACCTCTTCCTTTACCGTTGGGTGATGTCATAAGAACGGACTCTTTAGGGTACCTGTCTCCTCGGACTACCCGATGTCAGGTGCCCCAGTGTTTCTCATCCTGTACTGTCTTCGTTGACTCGTGTATGTGTTTTGACATATGAAGACGGAAATCTGAACTTTCTTTTTTAATATTTTTTTTTATTCGAAATCTTTTTTAATTCTATGATCCGATTCGTGTTTAACGTTTGTCTATTCCAGTCATCTCGAGACACTTAGATTAAGTGATTTTCAAACTGGACTAATTGGAAGACGTAAACGACAAGTACTTTTTTTATAAATTTTGAGATAGATCCGAACCTTTGGACCGGACTACTCATTGTATGATGTCACGTTCTGTCCTTCCCCACTCGAATAGGTGACTGAATAACGGACTGGAACCGGTTCAGTAAGGTGTCTGATAGTAAGACTGGTGAACGTCTTAGTTGTGTTTCCCTCGGATATACATAAAGTAGAGTCCCTCTGAAAATGTCTCGAACCGGAATTTTAGTCAAACAATCATATTTTAAGAGTCGTGTTCAAAGACTGGTCTACCAGGTTATGGATAACTGTCCCACGTGAATTAAAACAGGTAAAACACACTCTTACACACCTAGGACAAATACCTATGTTATATAAAATGATATAAATTAAAGTAATAAAAAAGGACTATTCAACTACTACCAGTCAAATGGTACTTAATTTTTTTGACAGTAAAGAAAGGAAAGTTGTCTTATAGTCATATTCTATTTTTCTTAACGACAGATAATTATCACCAAGGTAAATTTGTAGTAAGTAATTACTACTATTATTATTAACTATCGTGAAATAAACGACGAGGTCGATGTAAATAAAAAAAAGTACCTTCTCGGTTTTTTTTTTTTTTCTTACTTATAAGTGTGAATTGAAAATCGAAATCCGATTTTACATAATACGTGGTATAAAACCAAAAATTTTTATTAGTGGAACAGTTTCAAGTTACCATTTCACTTCAGTTGAGACAGTTATCTCTGTTAAACTCCGTCCCCTTTGTCAGAAGTGGGGGAACTCCTATTAAAGTAACCTTACGATGACTAAAAGATGGACGATGAAAAAACCCCTTACGAGGGACCCTGTCATATTACTTCAAATTTTATGGCGTACGTCCTTCGAGTAGAAACGACTGTCGTGTCTCGACTGTTCATACCTACAAGAGTATGTACCAGGGATAAACTTGTGACGTAAAATACATGCATTTTACGTACAGATCTTCCAAGGAAAATTTGAGGTGGTTGTGTCTCTTTTGGACCTAGGGGTATACAGATGGTTACATAGTGTACTTATATAATTGTGGGAGTTTAGTGGTTGACGAAAGTAACAAAAGGACATTTACCTTAGTATCTATCCTATATGTCGTGAATGTTCCACCAAAAGTTGTATAACGTCTTCTTTCGTTTCCACAAACAATCTTCTACGAATCCACCTTTTCATTTATATCATCTGTAATCGTTACTATCTTAAATAACAGTTGACTTACGTCGACTGTCAAAAAATGTAAATAAAAAACTACTCCGCTCTTCTACCTCAACATCACCTCTCAACCTAAGACAATAAAAGTTTGAATTCAAGTTTCTTTCCGATTTTACTAAAGGTGTTCAGACCCAACTAAGGAATCTCCGGTTCATGAACAGTTAGCGTGACAGATTTCGTCTAATTTTCATTTACTTCTAATAAAGAATTTTTTTAGTTCTACAGAAATTACCGATCTATAAGTCGAAAGGGTGGAAAATAATAATAACAAAAATAAAATTCTCTAGTTTCTTAACGGACTTCTTGACTATGATGAAACCGTATAAAAGTCTATAATTTGTCGTTTATATTCATTCATTTAGTTACTTAATGACGTACTTCTGTCTATTCCCTGTGGATCACAGGATATTACCTCTTCCGTTACCGTGGGGTGAGGTCACAAGAACGGACCTTTTAGGGTACCTACCTCCTCAGACCACTCGACGTCAGGCACCCCAGCGCTTCTCAGACTATGCTGACCTTGCTGAAGTGAAAGTCAAAAGTGAAAGTACGTAACCTCTTCCTTTACCGTTGGGTGAGATCACAAGAACGGACCTCTTAGGGTCCCTGCCCCCTCGGACCACCCAACGACAGATACCCCAGCGTGTCTCAGTCTGTGTTGACTTCGCTGAATCGTCGTCGTCGTCACGGGATATTTAATATCCTTTACTAAAAAGGAGTATACTCGTAACTATGTTAATTATATCCAAAAAGGAAGTATAATATAAAAACGGGAGTAGAACCGTAGGACACTTTTAGTGAATTCAAAAGTCTCAGACGACACTGTTACTGGTGTCCTTTTTACAACAGGTCAAAGGTAGAATGTCATTTACTACAAGACTCCAGTATATTCTAAATGTCTCTGAAACTCCAAGGAATCTTTTTTTCGAATTATACTTAAGTTGACCGTCAGCGACGGTCCTTATGTAAGGCGGATTCTTTTAAAAACCAAACTATGAGAAATTTAAAGTCCTCTTTTTCAATTCTTTTGAGTGGAATACTCTCGTCCGTTTTCGGTCGTCATCAAGTTTTACCAACTAAGTTCTTTCTTTAACTTAACTCGACACCATTTACTCGTCTCCTTCCGATTGAAGTCACTTAAAGTATTTCCAGTTTCTATCGAAACATCTGTTTTCAGGGTTCGACAGACATAAGATATCGAGTGGTATCTAAAAAAAACAATATCTTAGGGTATGTAACCTTGAATGAAAAAAATCCCCTAACGTTATTTTCGGTGACTTCGTCCACCCCCGGGAGATGTTTAACCATTCACATAGATATCAATCGAGGTATTTACGGTTTATTTGTGTGTACACTCTGTATACAGTAAAAACTACTAAAATTTAAGGTAAAAGGTTTGACTATTTGAAAGTCCTGTCTTGCTCTTTCTACGTCTCATATGTTCTAACAGTCACACTCTCTCTAATTACTTGCTTCTCATAAAAAATAATACCAAATTTCACCAGTAGTACCAAGTCACCGATTCTTAGATGGACAGCTACGTTCCCTGTGCCCAAGGTAGGGACTAGACCCTTCTAATGTGTACGATACCACGTTGATTCGGACGTACGGTTTCGACGACTCGGGTGTACGGGATCAATGAGACTAATCTCTCCTCGGGGGCAAAGAGCGTTGACCTCTGAATCGTGTCGTTACTTCTGGATCACGTCGGTTTTTATTTTATTTTACCGTTAATTAATGTGTAGTAAATTGTTTTAGGCTACTCCAGTTAATATCTGAAGCGAGTAAAGAATATGGTATAGAGGAAAAAGAAGATTCTACCAAATAATCGTTCTCTATGAAGTACAAGAGTAACTCTAGTCTCCCTCACTTTCAGTATAGCATAATACACGGAACTCAGAGGTGGGCGAGGACGAGGGAGCTGAGACAAGTTGTTTGTGGAACCTACTCGGAGGTAGTACCGTGACTGTTGTCTCTAACTCCAAAACACAAATATGGGGAAAAAGATCTCCTACTCCTGAAGGAAAAACGATTGTACTCACAGACCCTTTATTCAGTATAATCACTTATCTTGACTCACAACATGTATACCAGTTCTTTATGATGATTCGTCCACAAGAGTGTCTCTTACAATACGTCGAATTAATGTCAAATCCTCTCGTCCGTACCTGTAGTGGTTTGTACTCCCGTTGATACTAAGCGTAGATGTTTGTACCTCGTCACTTTACAGTACCGTCTCGACCTCCCCATTCTGGTGTAAACCTCATTACACAGATATAGAGTCATTACGTAAGACTTTCCAGCAATCACATGTTACATTAACCTCTTTTCAAACTCCTTTGACCTTCTGAAGTTGGATTTCTTCCAAAAACCCCCGGAATAAAAACAAAACTAAAACAGTCAAAGAACACTTCGTTATAATATAAACTAAAGACACCGAACATTCTTTTTTAATTATTACTATCTATTTTCGTTTAAATCGACATATAATTTTTAAATAAAAAGTTGTAAAATCGTAAAATGGAGTTTTATTCATGTATTAAGATAGATGGTAATGGTAAATATTTACAATGTTATAAAAGTGTTATTTTATCTTATTTGTACCAGAGTATAATTTCCTATAGAGAATTATAATTATTTAAATTCGTTTTGGGTCCTGTATTAAAATAAATAGAATTAAACGTACCCGGTTATTTTTGGATCATTTAACAGGAACTAGATTCCTGTAAACCCTCGGTCACCGGAGTCAATGTAAGAAAAAAAGGACTTAAAAATTAAGGTACTTAAGTTATTTTTTTTGTTTCCCGTCGACAACCATCATTAAAATTTAGTTTCTAAATCTAGTTTATCAGAAAATTTAGATTCTAAAATTTAATTAAATCTCACACTTTTGTAGAAATTAGGAAAAAATTTACCCGATGGGACCACCGAGTCTCTACCATTTCTTAGACGGACGGTACGTCCTCTGGACCCAAGATAGGGACCCAGTCTTTCTAGAGGACCTATTTCCTTACCGTTGGGTGAGGTCGTAAGAACGGACCTTTTAGGGTCTCTGTCCTCGGACTGTCCGATGTCAGATACCCCAGAGTTTCTCAGCCTGTGTTGACTCGTTGACTCGTATATGTGTTACCGATTTGTTTTGTAATTAGGGAGATCTTGACCTCTTTTTTCTATCCAAATTTTGTAAAAAAAAAAAAAAACGAACGAAATTTCGGGAGATTTTACGGACGTCTATAAAGAAGAGAAACGTAATCCGAGTTTGATCTACCACCACTTTCAAACAATCACTTTACCTGAAAAGACGAAAGAGTAAAAGAGAAGTAAGAAAACTATTCGGTTGTCCAAAATTTATAGTTCTTGACATTACTATCCGGTATTAAATATACATTCGTGATCGTTTGAGATTCATTTACCGGGATTCTTAACTTCTGACATCAGTCACCAAAAGTTTGGAGGATGTCATAAAAAGTCGAATTTCTTCCTACTTCGATGTGTCTCTAAATTATAGAAGAAGGTGACCTTTCATCGGTGTAAAGGTAGGTTGACATTGATTTTGTTTTACATAAATTAAATAATAAAGTTAAATGTCTTCACATGGTGTCGGGTTTGGAGTCACATCATGTCTCATATATATAAAGTAAAGTCATTTCTTTCTGATTTTACTTAGTTATAAACTTCCTGGACCATGGCATGCCTCCAGTTGTCTGAGACCTAGTGAACTTGATGGGTCACATAGACACACACACACACGCACACACACAACACGTACCACACTTACGGACCCGAAGGGTCCATCGAGTCACCCATTTATTAGGTGGACGGTTACCTCCTTTACGCTCTGGGTCTAAGTCAGGAAATCAACCCTTCTAGGGGACTTCCTCCCGTGACGTTGGGTGAGGTCATAAGAACGGACCTCTTACGGGTACCTGTCTCCTTGGACACCCGACATCGGATTTCCCAGTGTTTCTCAGCTTGTACTGACTTCGCTGACCCGTACGTACGGGTACACTTACGAACTCATGGAATGAGTAACGGGACGAATAAAGTGTGACCGTGTGACTCCCTCCAATAATAGACTTTTGTCTTTTCGCGGATACTCTAGACTACAAAGTGGTCGGGATCAGAAGGTGAGGTAATAGAGTGTCCATGATCGGACGAGAAACTTTGTCTTAGTGAGTAAAGTCCTGGAATGAGAAGTGAGAGAACAGGTTTGTTAAGAATGGAAACTTTGTTAATCAAAGTAAGACAAAACGTCCGATTTCGTATAAATAACCTCGTACCATTTATTTCAAATACAAAGAAGTGTCGAAAGGAAAGCTTCTCGAGTACGATGACTTTTTTTCAAAAGGTCATCCTCAAACTTATCGTCGATAGAGTGAGTCACATACACACAGTATGTGTGGGTACTGAGTCACGAGTCAGTGATTCAGCACAAGTTGAGAACCTCGGGGCACGTGACATCGGAAGGTCCGAGGAGACATATACCCTAAGAAGTCCTTTCTTATGACCTTACCCAACGATAAAGGAGGAGGTCCCCTAGAAGGAGTGGGTCCCTAACTTGGGTGTCGAGGACACAGAGGGCGTAACCGTCCGTCTAAGGAATGTTGACTCGGTGGACTCTCGGGTATAGTGAGTTATGGGAACAAATTATGGGAACAAATTTGTAGAGACTTTGGACCCAAAGATAATAGGTGATCCAATTAGAACGAAGATAAAAGTTTCATTATACATGAAATTTTTTTTACCGGTAGTGTTTTCATCGTGTTACTAAAGTAGTATTTTTCTATTAGTCACAATCTTCTAGTAAGGTTTCCTTGGTGACTATCCTTAAAAGAACGGTTCAATTCGTTTCGTATATCGTGATTTACCTAATAGATATTTGTAAGAACCCAGATTGAATGCAAATAATTGAAGTTCTAGTCAGAAGATGGTACCACAAGACAAACACACACACATATATAAACAAACAAACAAAGGAGAGGAGGTTCAAGAAGAGTTTTAAAAGGTATAAGAGTTGTCAAAAAAAAAAAGGAAGAAGAATTCTTAGTCTTACCATGGTATCGTGAGTCCTCCTGTCACCTTATAGTACAAGTCCCTGTACTAGTTTCAGTAGATGTATTTTCAATCACTTTTCGTACTGTATCAGGTTTCCTTCAAGGGTGCTATGGAAGTACCGCACCGTGACCTCAAGACACTATCAGTAAGTCTTACCCCAATCGTTTTTACTTTAACAGAGGTTTACTTCCCATATATATGAATGAAAGAAGAAATGGAATTTTGAGTAATGGAGGACTATGAACGACTCTACGTGGGTTCGACAAACTTTACGATTTTATTACACGTTTTATTATACGATTTAGTACTGATTGATTTTTCCAGGGGTCTGTGTTAGTTGGAGGTCGTGTGTTAGAATAACGTTTCAGTAAAGATCTCTACATAAACCTCGAATTTTTTCCCTTATAAGATTATCTTTGAACGATTTTAACAGTACATTTTGACTATAAAAGGAAGACTTTCTTGAGACCTTAAGACTTGTAAAACCGACTAGACACAGTAACAGAGAAGTCACATCCCCTAAAAGACTCTAAACTTCGTGTTTAAGACTATCGTCTACGATCGAATACAAAAATTCAATTTTTATAAGTATAAATTCCTAAAAATTTAACAATTAACGGAGAGAGGGACGAGTAAACTAGTATCTGAACTTTATCTGAGATCGAGTTAGTTCTGGAATCTGGTCTTCTTGTTCACCTTATAAACTAGACCTTTCTGACTCTCTCTATCTCTGACTACTTCTCCAATATTCCCCAAGTAAATAGTTGTCTCTTCCTCTTCTTACTCCGTCACACACCTCCTTCCACGATCTATTAATAGTAACTCCCCGATAGTCTTCGTGAGAACTTTATAAAATCTTCATAAACAAGTACATGTGTTTTATTCTGAGATACTGTCTCACTACAGACACCTGAACGTGTATTTTTAATTTTAAAGTTTCCGTAAAAAGGAATAAAGACAGTAGATATTTAATATTAAACTACGCGATCCTTTCTTTAATTTTAAAATAAAGTAAAATCCCTAAGGGTCCACCGGACGATTATGTCCTCTGAGTTCTCTGTTCTCAAACTAGGGATCCACTCCTTCTAGGAAACCTTCTCCCGTACCGTTGGGTGAGGTCATAAGAACGAACTTCTTAGGGTACTTACTCGATACCAGGTATCTCAGCGTCTCAACCCGTGTTGTCTTCACTAAATCGTACGTACGTGTAAATTAAAATTCATTGAATTGAGTAAGTTATTTGTATATTGAAAAGAGAGAGGGTTCCTAATAGAAAAGTATATACCCCTATAAATTCACCTAATATCAAAACAAAAATTAAATATTTTACTAACCCAAAGGGGTTACCGAGTCACCCATTTCTTAGACGGACGGTTACGTCCTCCACGTCCAAACTAGGGAACCAGTCCTTCTAAGAGACCTTTTCCTTTACCGTCGAGTGAGGTCATAAGAACAGACCTCTTAGGGTACCTGTCTCCTCGGACCTGTCGATGTCAGGTACCTCAGTGTTTTCTCAGTTTGTGCTGACTAACTGATTTACTGTTGTATTTTACTAATAGTTACCAACAAGAAACTTCACCACTTAGGTAAACTATTTACCTAAAAGTTTTACAAATCGGGATGCGACCTATTTTTAAGTGTGTCTATTAAAATCCTTGTTAATATCCGAAATGTTTTACGAACTACAAGTAGGTACTTACGAATTCTTCTGGATCTATTCTTATTCTATTTTAACACCGAATCCACTGTCGAATGATACTGAAATTCACCGAAACAACCATGGAACTTTCAGTTTTTATCGACTATTCCAGGAGTTAGAGTCAACAATAGAAATTTTTACTGTATCAAATACCCAGACACTACTTACAAGTCCTAAAAACCTCAACGTGGTTGAAGGTAAAATTTCACTTTGAAAAAGTAACGACAGGAAAGGAGGTAAATAAACTCTTCACTCCTATTAACGGTCACACCAAAGGTTTACCTTAAGTTCAATTAAAGATAATCACTGTCCTACACGTTATAGTATACATTTGTTTTTTTCTGATGGATTAATTTTCTAAAGAGTTCTAAAGTTAAAAGATTTACAACCACGAGGACGATTTATTATACAGAGTTAGTTGGTTCGAATACAGTAACGGTTCAAAGACAGTAAACCGTCCAACAGGGTTGTAAATTTAAGTTTATAAGTTACTTTTCTCAAGACGTCTTTTCCTGTAAAAAAAAAAACTTACTCGTCAGAATGGACGGTAGGTACATACTTTGTTTGATAACGGGTTGGGGTCAACAGTGGTCTATCGGACAGTAAGTAATTTACAACTAACTTACGAATGATGTACGAATGGTGTAAGTTCGTGATGTCACATATTAGAAACAGAATTTCCCTACACCAGATGATCTTTCCGTTGATCTCAAATTACACTATTTACAAAAGTACCCCATCATACCTTAGTTCGGATCAGGGAGTAAGTCCGAACCCATAATCCCTTCTAAATAACTAGGAGAACTACAGATTTAAATTTGTTTTTCTACTCATCTTATATCATACTCGCTCCGTTTCCATAAACCCTTTTACTCCTAACCTCACCTTTTAAACGAGACCCTGGATTCTCCTTTTATATTAACTGTATAGTCTCTCGACTCCTAAAACTAGGGTTCTTGTTACACTTTGATCTCGTCGTAAAATTCGTCTTACTACACGTGACAAAACTTCAAATCTTTGTAGTGAGACTGACGGTATTTTTTGTCTTTCAATCTACGGTAACTTTTCAACATCCCCTTTCTATACCCACTGGTTCATTTTTGTCGATTACATAACCTCACCTCATGATTTATTACGTAGTCATAATTGTCAACTTACTAAAACCTCTCTCTCTTTTCTCATTTTTTACTGAGGAAGTAAAGACAAAATGTATCGAGTCATTTACCATCTTGTTAAATGTTGTTCACTGTACGATTCTCTTCTTCCAAAACCTTCTTTTCTTCCACTCAAGTTTCATACAATTCAACACCAACTTATATCTTTTAGGTGTACCTCGAAGGTTCAATCATCAATTTATGCATCTAAACTACAACATCCAATTCTGGATCCGATATTTATATCCATACTCACAATAAATACGTATGTGTCTAGTTGCTTTACTATTTTCCCTTACTATAAATGGTACTTCCTACCTTTCCCTCCCCCACCTCTCTCTTTAAATGTCCCTTTCTTCCTATCCTTATCTTCCCTTTCCTTTTCTATTTACACTACGTCTAAGTTTCTGTCTTAAGACATCTCTTGTTAGGTTATCCCCTACCAGCCCTTTTATTTAGATTTTTCCTAATTTTCTTCGTCGTTCTTTTATTTAATTTTTTTGGATGGATCAACAGGTCTACGGTACTTTTTTGCTTACAATATTCTTCCGTCCTTAATAGTTATCACTATGTAGGGTATCTCTGCAGTGTAAGGTCAATTTTATTCGTAATTTTCTTTAGTAACTTAAATAACTACGCACAGTACTTGCGTGGGGTTTTGTACTCGAAAACTCTTGGTAGGGTAACATCCACTTACATCGTCGTCTTCATAACACCCAACTCTTCACTTCACTTCCGACACTTACCTTTGACGAGAGGTTCATCAACTGACAATTTACCCTTTGTCTGTTATAGTCTTTTTTTACGAGTTCTTTTAGAAGGTAGTAAACGAGTTTTCTCGACATTAAAAACATACTCAATTCGTTTGACTTTTGTTACGATAATAATAACGGTTTGAATTCAAGGTTTACATCCAGACCCTAAATAATTATAATCCGGAACACATAATATAAAAGGAAAGGAACAATCCTTTGAGTCCTTCAAACGTTTACACTTATGGTGACTGAAAATAAAAGTGCCCATTACAGATTCACCCATGTTCTCAGTCGTTGTCTATTTTTCTCTTCTCTTTAGGTTGATATAAAGAGAACTCACAACTAGTTGCCTCCAGAAGGTATTTCCTACATACACTCGTATCATATTGTTTTCGCGGACGACATAAAATCAATAATAAAGTGTTATACTCTAGAGACCGAATTTCCAACCTGGTTACCTCGTAATCGGGAACTTTATCAGTTTTCCGAGTCTCATTCTTTCACTCAAGTTCACATTACTTTAGCGGACAAAGTAACCCAAAGTCACTAGTCTTGGTACTATCCGATCCCGACGACGACGATTCAGCGAAGTCAGCAGAGGCTGAGACACACTGGAGCATCTGCCGTCGGGTGGTCCGAGGTGGTAGGGACCCTAAGGGGTCCGTTCTTGTGACCTCACCCAACGGTAAAGGAAGAGGTTACGTACTTTGACTTTCACTTCAGCAAGTCAGCACAGGCTGAGAAGTACTGGGGTACCTGACGTCGGATGGTCCGAACAGGCGGGTACCCTAAAAGGTCCGTTCTCATGACCTCACCCCACGGTAACGGAAGAGACATCCCGTTGACTGGTGTTTTTTTACAGTCGTCTTAGACCCAAGGATACATGAAGACGTCGTGTGTGGTAATCAAACCACGTGTCTTTTAACGGACGATTTAAATGTGTTACACTTTTAAGACTAGTAGTTCTAGAACAATCACTTCACCACCTGACTTAAGACGGGGGTCACAACTGGACTACATTTACACATTCAACTACTCCAGTCTCTAAACAGTTGAAGCATCATAAAAAGTCCAATATCGTTAAAATTAAGTAACCAATTGAGTGACTCACGTGGTATCGTATGATACTGTCGTTTTTTTTGATTCATTTAAGAAACTAGTGAATTTAATTTTATTTCATTTTTTATAAATTTTATAAAATTATATTAATTAACTTAATCATAGATTTAGTATAAAGAACACGAAAAATAAAACATTCTAGTAAATTGTATATAGTAATATTACCATAAACGATAGAGTAAAAATATCGATCCCAAAGAAAAAGAAAAGAAAAAAACATTCATATACCCTACTTCAACAGTATCTTCCCAAATTCTTAAACCCTAGATCTTAGTTAGTCAATACGATACCTGATCGACCCATTAGGACTCGATTAACGATATAGGACAACAGGGAATCAGAGTAGACATTTTTTTACTGTACTTACCATAAATAACGGAACTTTGTGACACTTTTAAGTTACTCTACTGGAACTATATCATTCGAAAGTCATTCACAGTCGAGTAAAACCGAAAACTACTTAAGAGTAGGACTCTTCAACTTTCTGTGCTCCTTCCTGACCACTCAATCTCGACTCACTAATTAATCCTTGGTTGCCGACCCGTAAAGTACGTTTCCTTGTAAACATACTTTACAAGTACGGTTCTTGTAAAGTACGTTTCTACCCCTGTTATTTCCTGTCTTTACCATACCTAGATTGTCTTCGTCTTTTATGATTCTTCTCCATCGTTCTTATGTGTCTTCTCGACATGTTTTTTCTAGAAGTACTGGGTCTATTGGTGATACCACACTAGTGAGTGGATGTCGGTCTGTAAGACCTTACGTTTCAGTTCACCCGGAATGCTTCGTAGTGATGCTTGTTTCGAGTACCTCCACCACCTTAAGGTCAACTCAATAAAGTTTAGGATTTTCTACTACGACACTTTCACGACGTGTGTTGTACGGTCGTTTAAACCTTTTGAGTCGTTACCGGTGTCCTGACCTTTTAAAGTCGAAGTAAACTTAAAGTTTCTTTCCGTTACGGTTTCTTACAAGTTTGATGACGTGTTAACGTGAGTAGATTATACGATTGTCTCTTTACGAGTTTTAAGAGGTTCGCTCCGAAGTCGTCATACACTTGACACTTAAAGGTCTACAAGTTCGACCTAAATCTTTTCCGTCTCCTCGGTCTCTAGTTTAGCGGTTATAGTCGACCTTGTAGTTTTTTCGTTCTCTCAAGGTCTTTTTGTAGATGAAGACGAAATAACTATTACGGTATAGGAACCTGACACACCTAGTGTTGTTTGAGACCTTTTAAGAAGTTCTCTACTCTTATGGTCTGGTGGACTGGACGAAGGACTCTTTAGACATACGTCCAGTCCGTCGTTGTCAATCTTGATCTACACCTTGTTGTCTGACCAAGGTTTAAACCTTTCATTATACAGTTCCGATGTATAACAATGGGACGAATAAATTGAAGATACGTCTTTACGACCCGACCTTCTTCGTGTTCGACCTTAGTTCTAACGTCCCTCTTTATATTTATTGGAGTCTATACGTCTACTGTAGTGGGTATACCGTCTTTCGTTTCTTCTTGATTTCGCGGAGAACTACTTTCACTTTCTCCTCTCACCTTTTTCAACTGAATTTTGAGTAGTAAGTCTTTTGATTCTAGTATCAGGGTAGTCAAGTCAAGTCAAGTCAAATCAACTCAGCGAGCTGACACAGGCTGAGAAACACTGGGGTACTTAGTGTCGTGCGGTCCGGAGGGACAAGTAGCGGTTGAGGGCCTCAAGTGAGTCTGAGTACAGGTAGCTCAGTCACTACGGTAGGACGGTAGAGTAGGAGCCAGCAGCGGAAGAGGAGGACGAGGGTTAGGGAGGGTCGTAGTCTCAGAAAAGGTTACTCAGTTGAGAAGCTTACTCCACCGGTTTCATGACCTCAAAGTCGAAATCGTAGTAACGAAGTTTTCTTTAGGGTCCCGACTACAGGAAGTCTTACCTGACCAACGTAGAGGAACGTCAGGTTCCCTGAGAGTTCTCAGAAGAGGTTGTGGTGTCAAGTTTTCGTAGTTGAGAAACCGTGAGTCGGAAGAAGTGTCAGGTTGAGAGTGTAGGTAAGTACTGGTGACCTTTTTGGTATCGGAACTGATCTGCCTGGAATCAACCGTTTCATTACAGAAACGTGCCAGGGCAGTGAAGTACCGTTTATCCACCCCTTTGTTACCTTNAGGAACGTCAGGTTCCCTGAGAGTTCTCAGAAGAGGTTGTGGTGTCAAGTTTTCGTAGTTAAGAAACCGTGAGTCGGAAGAAGTGTCAGGTTGAGAGTGTAGGTATGTACTGGTGACCTTTTTGGTATCGGAACTGATCTGCCTGGAATCAACCGTTTCATTACAGAAACGTGCCAGGGCAGTGAAGTACCGTTTATCTACCCCTTTGTTACCTTTGTCACTGTCTGAAATAAAAGAAGCCGAGGTTTTAGTGACGTCTATCACTGACGTCGGTACTTTAATTTTCTATGAACGAAGAACCTTCTTTTCGATACTGGTTGGATCTGTCGTATAATTTTTCATCTCTGTAATGAAACGGTTGTTTCCAGGTAGATCAGTTTCGATACAAAAAAGGTCATCAGTACATGCCTACACTCTCAACCTGATATTTCTTTCGACTCGTGGTTTCTTGACTACGAAAACTTGACACCACAACCTCTTCTGAGAACTCTCAGGGAACCTGATGTTCCTCTAGGTTGGTAAACTAGGATTTCCTTTAGTCAGGACTTATAAGTAACCTTCCTGAGTACAACTTCGACTTTGAGGTTATGAAACCGGTGTACTACCCTTCTTGACAAGTGACCTTTTCTGGGACTACGAACCCTTCTAACTTCCACCCTCCTCTTCCCCTTTTGACTCTTACTATACCAACCTACCGTAGTGACTGAGTTACCTGTACTCAAACTCTTTCGAGACCCTTAACCACTACCTTTTCCTTCGGACCACACGACGTCAGGTACACCAGTGTTTCTCAGCCTATGTTGACTCGCTGACTTGACTTGACTCACCAAACCGTTCTTGACTTTTACATAGTTTTAGGTGTGAAAGGACCAGAAAAGGACTTCTAATTTCTTCGTGGTTACGGTGTTCTAGACGTCGTTTTTGTGATTACAAGACCAGCCACTTCCTCACGTCAAAGTCCAAGAGTTGATTTGAACTACTCTTTCCTGGACCGGACGAGGAGGGAATAACTTATCTCGAGTGTTACCTTCTCGACTGAGTAACCATTTCTGGGACTACGAGCCTTTCTAACTTCCGTCCTCTTCTCCTACTGTCTCCTACTCTACCAACCTACCGTAGTGAATGAGTTACCTGTGCTCAAACTCACTTGAGTCCCTTCGGACCGTACGACGCCAGGTACCCCAGTGTTTCTCAACTTGTGTTGACTCCCCGACTTGACTTGAGGGAGAACTCGGAGGGAGGGTGGGGAGGATTCGGGCGGGGTCTGAAAATTTTTTAGTTGTAAAGTAATCAGATAAACCACCGAGACAAGTGAGTTTTTGAGTTCAACTCCCTAGTTAACACTATGATAGCTTTGATGTCAAACATTTTAGTCCTTTCAAACTTAATCCTACTCTGAACTTTATACCTAACTGTACTGGTCCTGACCCACCATACTCTCTGTCTTCTTATTTTTTACTGATTCTAAAACTGGGATTTCCTATTCCTTCCTTTATAAGTGTCTTATTTTTTGTCTACTACTTAATCTTCTGTTTTTTATTTATTTTTGATTGATTTACGTAGTAGAGGAGACGGGGGTGGTGGGTTACGGTGATTTTCGACCCTGGGTGACAAGGTGGGGGGCGGGGTGAGAGGTGGTGGGGGACGAAGAATTTGAGGAATTGATACAGTGGAGTCTTGAACGGTCACTCCGACTGTCAGGGTAAACGGGATTCTCCGGTTTATCGTAAGTGACAGTAACGTTTATTGTCGTAAAGGAGTCACTTCCAACTTGATTTAATGAGATTGTTCCGCTTTAATTTTTAGTTTGTACAACTACGTACATTATCCTCCGTTCCTCCTGTGTTTTCTAGTAGTTTTTACTCACCGTTATAACTAACAGTATTTGTTGGGAAGTACCTCGTTTTGTCTAAGTCACGACTGGGGAACTTTACGTCAATGGGAGAAGGAACACACAAACGAGTGTCCAAAACATTAAACCCTCTTAATAAAGAGAAACCGGCATAAAATAGAAATTACACAATAGCATTGGAACGGAAAGAGTGGTGTCAGATAAAAGGAGGATTTACTTCTATTACCATTATTGCTATTAAGGTAGAATTCAAATCGTAAAATACTTTCAAAGTCAGAAAATACAATGTACAAACTTCATCTATTTTGTAGATTTAGGTCCCCTTTTTTAGAATACCTAAAATTTATACAAGTCTGTCTCATTGAACCTATAGCACTCCGTCGTTTAAAATAACGGAAATGAGCCATAAATGACGTAAAAGTAGGTAAAGGATTTCCTTTATATTCGGAATAGACACCAGAATGATAAATAAAGTCTTTTCCAAATTAAGACATTTAATCACGACTTACCAGAAAATTAAACCAGTACAATATTTTACAACCTTTTGTGGTACCCTAGACTGTAAACAAATCTAAAGTAGAAATGTCGTCTGGAGAAATGTAATTTAAGAATGTTTAGTATGGATTCTTTTATACTCTACTCCCATTTCTTTAAGGCTATCTTTATGACCTGTAATTATACTATTAAGTGATATCTTTTAAACTACTAAAAGAAAGTGTTAAATGTCCTTTTACCATAAAACATCACAAATAAGAAGTAGAAGTACCTGTCCAAAGTGGTTACTGACCTTATAGTACACTGATAGTATTGTGGGATTCATCTTCTTAAAATCTTTATAAGTATATGTCACAGTTTATCTGGTACCTTATATAACGAAGCCCTCGAATTTATATTTGTTTATGTGGGACCTGAAATATTTAAATACTAACTAGGTCAGTATAATCCGACAACATTCTTTGATCTTTATAAAAACCTCATTTACGAATTCAGGGAATGGACAAATTAATTGAAAATTCACACCATTTACATGAAAAGACGGATTATAGACAATAGTCTTAACGTCGTGACCCAACCTATACAGTACCTATACTTCGTCAAATTATCACAAATAAAAAAGGAATGATTTATAAATCTTACATTAAGTCGGGACTGTATTTATAATGTATTTAATATAGGGGTAAGAAGTTTGATTATGGGGTTATTTAGGTATTAACACAGGCGTCTGTAAAGACAGATGGGATGTCATGTATATAGAAGTACATGAATATGAGGTGGGATGTAGGAGTCGGAGAGGAACGGAGAGGGGTTCAGAAAAAAGATTATGTGTCCGAACTAATATAGGGAGGATACGAAGTCTAAACACGGATCCCTTGTTCTGGGGTATTGCACTATAAGTTTAGGGAAGTTTTAGACTGAGACCGTTTGTAAATTAATAGATTTCTTTATAATTTGGAAATGGAGTACGATCTTGGAGACACCGTCGATCCCAGGTGTACCCTCTCTTCCTCCTGTATCGGAAACGAGAATATGTCGAGTATGCCCTGTTGCCTAATGTTGTGTCACACCAACCACGTAGCTTGGACCCATATGCATTTCTACGTGAACTTAGTCTTTTCAATCCCTCCAAAGGGGTCTTCTTCACGACCGACTTTTAACATACTATCGATCTTTAAGTAGTCTGTCTTTTCTCCCCTTTCCCAGAAGACCTTTTCCTTTTAGTGGAAGTGTCTCACAGTCTTCGTAATAACTTACATTATGCTAGACTTTTTCCGTTCGTTTCAAAGGGTTCTGGTCACACATCCCAAGTCTCTCGGAACCTCTCTACCCGATAACCTCGACTAATATTCCTCGGAAGACACGTTTCCCTACACCAGAAATAGTTAGTTGTCTTACTCCTTTGTAAGTCAAGTCAAGTCAAGTCAACGAGTCAGTACAGGCTGAGAAACGGTGGGGTACTTAGCGTCGTGCGGTCCGGAGGGACAGGTAGTGGTTGAGGGCCTCGAGTGAGCCCGAGTGCAGGTAGCTCAGTCACTACGGTAGGTCGGTAGAGTAGGAACCAGCAGGGGAAGAGAAGGACGGGGGTTAGGGAGGGTCGTAGTCTCAGAAAAGGTTACTTAGTTGAGAAGTGTACTCCACCGGTTTCATGACCTCAAAGTCGAAATCGTAGTAAGGAAGGTTTCTTTAGGGTCCCGACTAGAGGAAGTCTTACCTGACCAACCTAGAGGCACTTCAGGTTCCCTGAGAGTTCTCAGAAGAGGTTGTGGTGTCAAGTTTTCGTAGTTAAGAAGCCACGAGTCGGAAGAAGTGTCAGGTTGAGAGTGTAGGTATGTACTTGTGACCTTTTTGGTATCGGAACTGATCTGCCTGGAATCAGCCGTTTCATTACAGAGACGAAAACTTATACGATAGATCCAACCAGTATTGAAAAGAAGGTTCCTCATTCGCAGTAATTTTCCAAAATTTCTTCTACGTACTTTCTAATACACACACATACACTATCAGTGAGTCAACACAGGTTGAGAAACTCTGAGGTACCTGACATCGGTCGGTCCGAGGAGACTGGTACCTTAAGAGACCCGTCTTTATGACCTCACCCAACAGTAAAGGAAGAGATCGTACATACTAATGGACACCCTTTATCGTGTTTCCTCTTATACGTCTTATTTACTGCTGACACGTTTCTTTTCGACTCAATCTTCGGTCACGGGTATCCTATACCTTTTTCCGTCTAGCCACTCCACATAATTTTCGTCTTAACAGTCTGAAGGGGCTGTCAGGTGACCAATTCTGAAGTTGAAAATCACGTTTAAAAGGGTAGTCAAAAGACCTCTATATTAACTGTATATTGTACCACATTCAAAGTCCATATGTTGTACTACTAACTTTAGTCAGAACAACCCTCATAATTTAGTCGTTTGTGATATTTAGTGTCGAAAACAAAAAAAAAAAAAAAAAACTCAACCAAGAGGTCGTGTGAGGACAGGGGTATGTTACTCGGTTCACGTAAGGTGTAAGTTGAATTTGAATAGTCTACTAGAAGGGATCAACTGCGAACACGATCAGTAGACATCTACCGTATTCAAATAAGACTTCTTTAGAAATCAGTCTTAATTTTATCCATGAGACGTAACGGTATGTAAACGATGGTACACATTTTGTCTATCGATCACCCTTGTACGACACATCCTATCCCTCGAGTCGAACCACGAGACACTACTACCCCACCCCACCCCTCCCCACCCTCCGAGATCTTCCTCTCCTATATACATATGTGTACCGACTGAGTACAACAACAAGTCGTCTTTGATTGTGTTGTACTATTTCGTTTATATGAGGTTATTTTTTAATTTTTTTCTTAACTTTAACGTAGCTCCACCCTAAGCACCCTCTTGTATAGAACTCCTGTAATCATAAGTTCAGGACACAACCATCACTCCTCTTCTTACCTTAAAGACCTGGTCATCCTTTTCTAATAAGTTTAGTTCTTACACTTTTTTCGTCTCTTAATATCATTCTAACAACTTACCCACATAACCAAAGGTTAGTGTCAACATTGTTTAGTGGTATTACTATCACCGAATTTTGTTGGGTGTCAATAAGATAATATCGAGACCCACAGTCTCACTTTTTAACCGATAGTCCCGGTGTAAGGAAGACTTTCAAGATCCTCCTCAGGTGAATGGACGGAGCAGAATGAGTCTCCGACGTTGTACCTGACACCAGGTACAGTGAAGAGGAAACAACGTAGAAAAGACCCTGAGATTGAGAGGACAAGGGTTGAAAGTAAATCTTCCTACGAACACTAATGTAACCCGGGTTGACCTATTAGGGTCTATTAGAGGGAGTCGAGGTCCTGGAAGTAAGTTAGTGTAGGTGCGTCAGAGAAAACGGTACATTTCGTTGCATAAATTTCCAAACCCCTTAATCCTATGTCCGGAGAGACTCTCCGACAAGAGGATGAATTGTGTGACCCATTGCATCGGGTCAACTACGACCCGGAATTTACCTACTTACTTCTCTAATCTCTTAATGACTATAACTCGTTCCCTCATTAAAGTACTTTTATCATAAAATTATTTTTAGATAGCGTTGTCTACCGAGTAGTTTTGACCTTCGTCAAAGACATCATCTAATAACAGCATTAGATATATCCTCGCTAACTTCACACGGGATCCTCTATCGTGACTTTATGGACGACCGTACTCCATACTAGTCTGAAACTGCACCTATCTACTCTCCTTCACGGATTAAAATTATTACATTGACAAAAGTTCTGTGTTAAATATGACTAATGTGAATCGTGTACATTCCATATATTACGTCACCAAAAATCGTATCAATGTCTCTAAACGTTGGTAGTGATTTTAATTAAAATCTTACAGAAGTTACGAGGATTTTTTATTTGCATGTTGTGGACGGGAACAATCGTCAATGAAGAGAAAAGAGGAGTTATGGAGTTGAGATACGGTGATTACTGGGAAGATGTCTAAACACATAAGACCTATAAGGTGTTTTTACCCCCGATACATTGTATACAAACAAAAAAACACACTGAATCGGGAAGTGAACTGTACTTCAAAAACTACAAGTAGGTAGAACATCGTACTCAGTCATAAAGTCAGTAAAAGATGACGGTTTATTATAAGACAGCATACCTATACACTGTAAACCTAAAGGATAGTGTAAACCACCGAGTCTGTCATTTTTTAGGCGGACGTTACGTCCTCTGACCCCAAGTTAGGGACCCAACCCTTCTAGGGGACCTCTTCCCTTACTGTTAGGAGAGGTCATAAGAACGGACTTCTTAGGGTAGCTGGATCCTTGAACCGACCGATGTCAGGTACCCCAACGTCTCTCAACGTGACGTGTGTTGACTCGTTGGTAGTAAAAGTGTGAAAAGTGAAAGTAGTCAACTATCTGTAAATTTAACAAAAGTGAAAAACCGATAGTGTTTATTAACCCTGAAGCACTACAGTACTTGTAAATACATGTTTAAAGACGTACCTATACACAAAAGTAAAAAGAACCATATATGGATCTTCAACTTTACGATTCAGTATACCATGGATACAAATCTGTTTGTAAGACTCCTTGACGATCGGACAAAGGGTTTAACTGATGTAGTAATACGTAAGGTGGGGCGTCACATACTCCCAAGGTTAAAAGTATGGAAACGGTTGTAACGATATTAGACGAAATCTTTTTATAAATCGGTAGGACCACATATACTTCACCATAGGGTGACACCGGAACTAGACATAAAGAGGTCACTGATTACTACAACTTGTTAAAAAATAACACGAATAGCCAGTAAACTTAATTTTATAGAAGAAAACTTTTGACAGATAAATCTATGTAAAACTTTGACACAGAAAAATAGTGACTCAATATTTAAAGAAATATATAAGACTGATGTTTAGTGAATAGTCTACATACGAACGTTTGTATAAGAGGACAAGGTACTTGATGGAAAAGTAAAAGGAGTACTACAGTAAACTTTCTGTTTTCAAAAATTGAAACTACTAGGTCAATTAGATAAGAAAAAAAGAAGAAAACGGAATCACAGTACAGATTTCTAAGACAACATGTGTTCAAGTACTTTGAAGGAGAATCTAAAAGAAGATTCTTTGACTCTAAGTACCAGGTAAAACTCAGGTAAAAACACACACCACATTAGTACCGGGTCGAAATAATAAAACGGTCATCTGTAGGTCATTGTGGTAAACGATAAGAAAGTGATAACTTCACAGAACCATGCAAACAGGTTTTAATTAATTGACAATTACACTCTCAAATAAAGACCTGAGACTCACGATAGGGTGACTAGAAATACAGATAGGATTAAGGTCATTGTGTAACAGAACTATTGAATGTCGAAAAAAAAATCTTTCACAACTTTAGTACTTCACACTCAGAAAGTAATGTTCTGAAAACTGTTAAAACCCATGATGCTTAAGAACATACTTAAAATTCGAGTTGAGTAGTTAAAGACTTTTCTTAAGATGACCCTAAAAATCTATTTTACACAACTTAGACATCCAGTTAAACCCTTATGACGGTAAAATGGTTAATACAGATAGTCAGGTACTCGAGTCTTATAGAAACATAAATAAATCTTGAACAAATAAGAAAGTCGTTACAAAACATCAAAAGTTTATTCAAAACGAGAATAAAATTTTAACATAAGGATTCCCATAGTAAGGAAAACTATGATATTATTTACCTTATTAAAAAAAGAAACTAAAAATCCTAAAAGACATATCTTTTAGTACAATAAACATCTTTCTTAAAATGAAAGAAAGAAAGTCAGACCTACAAAAAATAAAGTAAAAGAACGGGTTTAGAGGACTTCTTTGAGGTCATGTTACAAATTATTTACACCACTTTCTCCTGTATGAAAAGAACAATAACTGGAGTCCCCCTTAGTAAATCATACACACACATACGAGTTCGTGAATCAGCATAGTCTGAGAAACGTTGGGGACCTGACATCGGACGGTCCGAGGAGACAGGTACCTTAAAGGGTCCGTTCTTATGACCTCACCCAACGGTAAAGAAGGAGGTTCCCTAGAAGGTTTTGGTTCCAGTTTGGACTCAGAAGATGTAACCGTCCATCCAAGAAATGGTGTCTCGACGGTCCCTTCGACCGTCGACGGGGTGGTAAATCATAACCCAACCGGTTTTCCAAGTAGACCCTAAAAGGTATTGTAGAATATCTCTTTGGGTTGCCTGAAAAACCGGTACGGTTATAAAATGACTATTTATATTACAATCGAAAAGGATAGTCCATCTCTTTCGAGAGAAGATAGAGGTCACAAAACTCACCAAAAAAAAAAAATAGTACTTACCTATAACGTAAAATAGTTTACTAAAAATTCTTCGATAACTCTGTTATTAGACCTAAAACAAGATAAAAGATAATGTACCATATAGCTAAAAACTTACAATTTGATTGAACGTGAGGACCCTATGAAAGGTGAACCAGTACAAATTAGGAAAAATGTACAAATCGGTGAAAAACGGTCCACCGAGTGACCATTTCTTGGACGGACGTTACGTCCTCTATACCCAAGTTAGGGACTCAACCCTTCTAGGGAACCTTTTCCTTTACCGTTGGGGTTATAAGGGTGGACCCTTTAGGATACCTGTCTCCTCGGACCTCCCGATGTAAGGTACCCAAACGTTTCTCAGGTCGTACTGAATCGTTGATTTGTCCTTGTCGTTCATGATAGACGACGACGACGATTCAGTGAAGTCAGTACAGACTGAGACACGATCTTGTCGGTTATGAGTAATACACGTCAAAGGAGTAAACATTTAAGTGGATGAGTGATTTTACATGAACATTGACTGTTTGGTAATAAAGATCATGAAAGTATTAGTAAACACTTGTCACTTTTTAGACTCAATGGGTTTCAGGTGTAGGGGTTGTCTTCGACTTTGTCACTATAAGACGAAAAGACAAAGTCGAGATTAAGACATTTGTTTCACGTGAAAAAGAACCATTAGATAAATGACAATGTAAAAGGTGTATAAACACGAAAGATACCAACTGAACCCATAAATTTTATCAGACTTCGTAATCAAGACTTCAGGACCGATCACAAAGATTCACGATCGTCTGACACTACACGGAATGTATCTTTTGTCAAACAATCTATTCGAAACACCTCCGTACTCAATATCACGACTACCGGTACTCAAGTTACAATTACTTAGTGACTATATATAATTTTCTACGGAAATTTCTCTTTGAGTGTATTTTGTTTCGATAATAACTAGTCAACTATTTTTATAACACTGGACTCCGTGAGGTCTCGGATTGGGATATAAAGAAGATACTCGTTACCAGGTGAAGTCACAAGAATTACTAAAATATCATGTATTGAGGACATTTATTATTCTTTTACTTAAAATTTCTTAAAAACGTATACATAAATGATCTCTTAATCATAAAAAAACAAAACAAAACAAAAGGACGAAAACCATAGTCCCATTATGTCCGGATATATTAATGAACTTTACACGAGAGAAGAGAAGAAAATACATTCTCAAACACTTTTAAAATATGATCCCCGAAGGGACCATTGAGTCTACCATTTCTTAAACGGACGTTACGTCCTCTGGACCCAAGTTAGGGACCCAACTCTATAAACCATCTTAAGTGGTTACCCCCCTTTTTTATCCAGAATCGAACCGAAACATCTTTTAAAATTTAAAAGATTAACATGACTTTTTTCGATTGTATCGTCCAGGTTCTAGCAATCTTTGAAGTCGAATAACAACTGACAACGGACCCTTAAGTTTAAAACTCGCCCAGGGGTGGTAGGGGTCTTAACTATTCTCATTGGGTGACAAGGAATGGACATACACGTTTGTTACACCAAATACAACTTGTAGATAAAAGGAAGACCCTCAGACCATACATACATGGTCCGTCTCCGATAGAGACCTACGATACATGGAGACCTACGACTCCGTGGGTACTCGAAAGTACTAACCGTTGTAATATGTGCAAGAGTGTGTTGAGAAACCACCCTTTAATCAGGACAGAACACAATGAGACATTTGCTACTGTGAATCTACGCACAACGGACACAAGGAAGTAGTGTACATCCGAAATGGGAAAGGACTGACGCGAACCATAGGAAAGTTAAGTATATTTGATATCGGAAGTCATGTTAATGTACAGTTAGGATATACACACACTTAATAGGTAAGAATCCCACCAGACCGCGATCATTTCTTGGAAGGACGGTTACGTCCTCTGTGTTCTCTGTACCGAAACTAGGTATCCAACCCTTCTAGGGGACCTCTTCCTTTACCGTTGGGTGAAGTCATAAGAACGGACCTCTTAGGGATGCCTGTCTCTTCGGACCACCCGATGTCTGGTACCCCAACGTTTCTTGGTCCGTCCTGACTTTGCTAAATCGTGTTTCACCAGAATCCCTTGGGATTTAATAATTAAGTTAGAGAAATGAACAATTTCAGGATAAGTCTAAAGAATAAAGGAAAACGTAATTAATATCGTTAATTAAAAAGGGGTCCTAAAAAAAGTAAAGTAGTCTCAAGCATTAAACAGTCGGATATTAATAAGTATTTACCTGAAAGGACCACAGAGTCACCATTTCTTAGACGGACGATTACGTCCTCTACTCCCAAGTTAGGGAGCCAACCCTTCCCTCTATTATTATTACCTCACCCAACGGGACCTCTTCCTTTACCGTTGGGTGAGGTAATAAGAACGGACCTTTTAGGATACCTACCTCCTCGGACCACTCGATGTCAGGTACCCCAACCTTTCAGTCTATGTTGGTTGTTGACTCGTTCGTGTTGCGGGAGTTCCAAGTAGGTACAACAGTGTTTACTGTCCTAAAGGAGGAAAATACCGACTTATCGTAAGGTAAAATAAACATAGATATAGATATAGTGTAAAACAAATAGGTGAGTAGAAGTCACCTGTTAAGGTACAGACCTGATAACATTCATTGCGACTACTACGTTACTTGTATTCGCACGTGTGTCTAAAAACTCAATCACAAAAGAAAAGGAAGTCTATTTTTAGGTCTTCACTTTGACAACCCAATATATCATTTGTATATAAATTAAAAATGTCTCGGAAATAATGACAAAAGGTATCACCGACACGGTTAAATGTAAGGGTGATTGTCACGTATGCACAACGGAAAAGAGGTGCAGAAGCATTAGGAACAATAAAGAAAAGAAAGACCATTATCAGTAAGATTGTTCACACTCCACTAAACCCTAAACTAAACGTACATGGACTACTACTTCCTACAACTTGTGAAAAAGTACATGGATAATCGGAAGACATACGGAAGAAACCTTCTTACAACTAAGTCGAGGAGACGTGTAATATTCTTTTACATAAATAAATAAAATAAAAACCGACACGACCCAGAAACAACGATTCTCCCAAAAAGAAATCAACGTCAATGTCCCCAATGAGAACCAACGCCACATACCTGAAGATAACACCACTGAAGAGAACGACACATAGTGTCCGAGGTCCCGTACGGTCGACGTCTCCGACGCTGTGTCACCCGAATCATCAACGTGAAGGACCCGAGATCTCGTATCCGAGTCATCCACACCACGTACCCGAATCAACGAGGTTCTGTACACCCTAGAAGACCTGGTCCATAACTTGAGCCCAGAGGACGTAACCGTCCGTCTGAGAACTGGTGACTGGGTAGTCGCTTCGGGGAGACACATGTAATTTTTTTAAAAAAAACAAACAAAACGATAACTTAACATACTTAATAAATATATAAAACCTATACTTATAGAACAGTTTGTATCCTAAACGTTTATAAAAGGGGGTGAGTCATCTAACGAAAAGTAAGACCCTTCCCAAAGGAAACGACATACCTTCGAAAAATCAAACTATCTCAGAGTAAACGAACAAAAGTCAAAACAACAGAATTAAAAACCAAAGTCTAGGTTTTTGAGTAGTGATTCTGGTTACAGTTTCTTAAATGGAAGATACAAAAGAAGATCCTCAAGACTCCAAAACCAAGAATACAGGTGTAAAAATCCGATAAACTTCAATTGAAAAGACATACCACATCCGACCACCAGGTCAAAATAGGAAAACGTGTACCGACAGGGCAAAAGGTTGTAGTAGAGAATTTCTCACTATGAAGGTTGTGGTAAATTTAAAAAAACCTGTACAAGAGAAGAGAATATTAAAAACCTTCTTAAACCCATTATCAACCCTAATGAAGAAGAAATTTACAAACCATCTTAAGTGGGCACTTCGGTACAGTAGGACCTGAAACAAGCCTCTAAACGTCAATAACTAAGTGGAAGAATCATGATTAGTACACAAGTTTAAAAGATAAAAAAGTACTAAGTCATAACCATCCAACCTACAAAGAACCTTAAATATGTAAAGAAGATCCAACAAGTTAAAAAACCGTATATTAACCAGTATCATCAGAGTATGCTCGGAAACATAATACACCATAGTCAAATTACAGAAGAGGAAATAAAGACTAAAATAAGTAAACTCAGAACATAGAAAACAGAACCAATACGATCACTTTTAAACACATAAAACGAACAGAAAAAATTATATCTGTAAATTCGATGTTTCAAGGCAAAATCGTGACGAAAGGGATTAGATAATTCTCAATCACACGTCTCAGAAATGACTTAGTCAGAGTTTCATAAATTGTGAAAACACACACACATTAAGAAGGACCTGGGTAACGGGTCAATCGTCTCATAACGAATTAAAAGTGTAGAAGCCCTTAAAGGGGTTAAATAAAGACTAAAACTGAAACTAGAATAAGAGAACGTCGGTATTCTGTATTAAACATATTAAAATTAATAAGACTTAAATACTTTCAGACAAAATACTGTTTTAAACACAAGATATAAACTCTTTAAATGTACACGTGAACTCTCTGTACACATAAGACCCCAATAACCCACCTCAAAGATATATCCCAACGTTCAGATAAACTAATATCTAATATATAAGTGAAAGTTTCACTACGTTAAGAGAGGCGTACCAGAATTTATGGTAAAGATACAAATATTGTTGTTTTAAGTATAAGAGGTAGATCCTGACAAGAGAGTCAAATATATTGAAGGAATGAGTGAACGGATATAACCAATCACTGATGTAAGAAGGTCAAACCATAATTAGAACTAAGGAAGTAAAGTATAGACCACGTTGTTGCTAAATACAGATGAGATAGAAGTTACACCTAGACTTTACGTTGAGATACAGTGAAGTGAAGTCGACAGTGTTAAGAAGAGGTATGATGATAGAAGATAGAGAACCTACTCCCGTCGTAAAAAATTTAACCAGAGAATCGAAGACGTAAGGGACGTATCGGATGTAAGTTGTGGGTACATTTAGAAAAACGTCGGGTGGAGACTATAGAGTGTTTAGATAAGAAACGATACTTACAAAAGAAATTGTAAGTAAAAACAATATGACTATAAAATGAAAAAATAATATAAATAATGGATAAAGAAAGTTATCATACGTATTAGGTACTTTCGTCTATAAGAAACGAAAAAAAATTACTGAAGAGATATTTTATAACATTATTAGGTCCTCTATCTTTTCCAGTCAAAAGTAAGGTTAGGGTTTCTTTCCGTCACGGTTTCTTACGAGTGTGATGACGTGTTAACGTGAGTAGAATGTACGATCATTTCATTACGAGTTTTAAAAGGTTCGGTCCGAAGGCGTTATCCACTTGGCACTTGAAGGTCTACAAGTTCGACCAAAATCTTTTCCGTCTCCTTGGTCTCTAGTTTAACGGTTGTAGACGACCTAGTACCTTTTTCGTTCTCTCAAGGTCTTTTTTGTAGATAAAGACGAAACAACTGATGCGGTTTCGGAAACTGACACACCTAGTGTTATTTGACCTTTTAAGAAGTTCTCTACCCTTATGGTCTAGTGGACTGGACGGAGAACTCTTTGGACATACGTCCAGTCCTTCGTTGTCAATCTTGACCTGTACCTTGTTGTCTAACCGAGGTTTAGCCATTTCCTCATGTAGTTCCGACATATAACAGTGGGACGAATAAATTGAATATACGTCTTACGTAGTACTCTTTGCGACCCAACCTTCTTTGTGTTCGACCTTAGTTCTAACGAACCTCTTTATAGTTATTGGAGTCTATATGTCCACTGTGGTGAGAATACCGTCTTTCACTTCTTCTTGTTTTCTCGGAGAACTACTTTCACTTTCTGTTCTCACTTTTTTAACCGAATTTCGAGTTGTAAGTCTTTTGATTCTAGTACCGTGTGCCAGGGTAGTGAAGTACCGTTTATCTACCCCTTTATCACCTTTGTCACCGACTGAAATAAAACCCCCCGAGATTTTAGTGACGTCTACCACTGACGTCGGTACTTTAATTTTCTACGAATGAGGAACCTTTCTTTCAATACTGGTTGGATCTGTCGCATAATTTTTCGTCTCTGTAATGAAACAGTTTTTTCCAGGCAGATCAGTTCCGATACCAAAAAGGTCACCAGTCCATACCTACACCCTTAACCTGATATTTCTTTCGACTTGTGGTTTCTTAACTACGAAAACTTGACACCACAACCTCTTCTGAGAACTCTCAGGGAACCTGACGCTCCTCTAGGTTGGTCAGGTAGGATTTCCTCTAGTCAGAACCCACAAGTAACCGTCCTGACTACAACTTCGACTTTGAGGTTATGAAACCGATGGAGTACACTTCTCCACCGAGTAAACTTTTCTGGGACTACGACCCTTGTTAACTCCCGTCCTCCTCTTCCCCTACTGTCTTCTACTCTACCAACCTACCGTAGTGGCTGAGTTACCTGTACCTAAACCCACTTGAGACCCTCAACCAGTATCTGTTCTTCCGGACCACACGACACCAAGTACCCTAACGTTTCTCTGCCTGTACTGACTCACTAACTTGACGTGACTCCTCTATCTATTTATATCCATCTTTATATTGGTTAACTTACTTACTTACTAATTTCCCGAATAGTATTAAACCCCTTTACCCTGTCCTCCCTTTCATTTTCTACCCTACAGGTTCTCTTATTCTTAAAAACTTAGTACTAATACCTCTACTAATTCTGTAAACTTACATATTTAAGATATTCAAATCTCCTCTTAGTCGTCTAGTCGTTGTTTCTCTTAATGACGTGACCTACCCTATCTTTCTTTCTTGTGAGTCAATTACTCTCTCTTTTTTTTAGTGTCTGTAATCGAACCTTTGATATTTACTCTATTCGGTATACTTCATGTCACCTCTAAAACCGTACAGTCCTATTTATTTAGGTTAAGATAAACCTTTTACAAAATTAACTCGACAAAGTCCTGTAACTACTGACGTATCTAGTCTAACACAATCAACGAGTCAGCAGAGACTGAGACTCTAGGGTACCTCATCTCGGGTAGTCCGAGGAGACAGGTAACTTAAGAGGTCCGGTCTTATGACTTCACCCAACGTAGGGAAAGAGGTCCCATAGAAGAGCTGGGTCCCTAGCTTGGGTCTAGAGGGTGTAACGTTCGTCTAAGAAATGATAGGTTCGATGGTCCCTTCCGACATCAAGTTTCCGCTACCGTGGGGTGAGATCATGAGAACGGACCTTTTAGGGTATCCGTCTCCTCGGACCATCCGACGTCAGGTACCCCAGGGCTTCTCAGCCTGTGCTGACTCGCTGAAGTGAAAGTGAAAGGTGAACGTACGTAACCTCTTCCTTTACCGTTGGGTGAGGTCACAAGAGTGGACCTCTTAGGGTCTCTGTCCTCTCGGATCACCCGACGACAGATACACCAACGTGTCTCAACCTGTGCCGTACTGACTTCACTGAATCGTCGTCGTCGTCGTTCTTTCATTCCCCGCCGACGAACACTATCGTTACCTCACACGTCCGTACAACGAACAAACTCCTCGAATCGACATTCTATTATAGTTTACTGTCCTCTCACTAATTTTACTTTATCACCAAAGTTTCTTCTTCTTAAAAATTCTAAAAGTTTTTAGTTTGTATTAAGTTCTTCTTTACTTTCTCAATTTCTTTCTTGTTGATGACAAGGATCTTTTATTGTAATCTCCGTGATCGTAATCTTGTACCTGAGAAACCTTCTTACCTGGTGTAGTCTTTGTTTCCTCCAGTCCAAAATGAGATTCTCATCCGAAACACACATATACTGAATTTTTCTTACCGTTCTTCCCCTAACGACCGAAGTTCACTTGTATGACTTGAGAATCCGACGATGAGAATCCTACTAAACTTTTAAGTGATATCCCTCTTGTGTCAAAGTTCATTGTCTACTTTGACTATAACACTTAACGGAAAAGATGAAAACACCTTCGGAGACCTTGTAGGGGACCTCCTTTTACCGTTAGGTTAGGTCATAAGAACGGCCCCTTTAGGGTACCTGTCTTCTCGGACCACCTGATGGCTAGTACCCCACAGTTTCTCAACCTGTCCTGAAACGCTGATTTGTTGTTGAGTCTCTAAACCATCGAGACTGAGGGTTTATCGGCTACGTACACAAGCTTAGACATTCGTGTACGTCACTATGACACCGGTCACTCGTACATTACGTTTCTGACTTTCGAGAGACTGACTCATCTACAATTGTTGACCCCGAACCAATTACTTCCCCGAGAGGGAGATCCGCTCGACGAGGTCCGTTTAAGGAGGAAACTGAGACGGACCCCGTCCGGAGTCCAGACTTATGTTGGACCTTCTTTTCCTTGACGACATTTTTGGACCAAGATGGTAAAAAGAAAGAGACTAGAACGGGGGAATTGGAGAACCACGGGGTCTAAAAACATTAGTCGTGGAATTAAAGGAGTAACGGGTGGGATTCTCGAATTCTGTACCCATTAAAAATATCATAGATATTTTCTATTTTAAATTCGTGACGACTATAACACCCAATTCTACTTTCTAAGGAGGCAAATAACTTTTTCTTATAATTATCACTACTAAAAGTACGACTTACGGGACTAAATGAAGGTTTTTATACAAACAAGCAAACACTCAAGGTAGTGTCCTCAATAAAAGTGTGTTTTAACTTACAATAAGGACCGACCCATCTTTTTTCCACTGAGTAGATTCTCCAGTTCTCATTATAAGACACAATTCTGACTACAACCAAGGTACGTTAAGTAAGTAACAATAAAGATAACAATACAATACATTTATTTCGACCGGAAAGGAAAGTCACACCAACATAACACCTAAATTAATTTACACTTTAATCCCTTCCCGTCCTTTCGAATAGTCAAAATGTCTATAATTTTTACCCAAGATTGTTAAATCTCAATATTTCGTAAGATCAGACAAATTTCAATTCTATCATTTCATCTAAGAAATTAGTTCGTGACAAAATACTTGTCTAGGTTAGGTAATTTTCGTAAGTTATCTTGGTATAAAAGATGTATTCTAATAGTGCAGTCGTAACGACACATCATACCTTGACCGGTTGTTTTACCATAAAAAAGAATTAACTTTCATTTTTTTTTTAGTCTAAAGACTCATCCTAGGTCTTCATCAAAGACCAATCGGTATAATATCCTTATGAGAGTTCATTGTGTTACCCTATTACTAGTAAAACAATCATTTTAAAAAAGACAATTCTCGTACAAACCAAAAGTTGGTTAATTTTAAGATGAAAAAAACCACCATAAAAAAGACTCAGATCACAAATGGGAGGGTCTCATACCACAAAGATGGGTCCTGTCTTATATTTACACAAAAAAATTAGTCATCTCGTGATCATGTCTTCGTAGACACAAGTTATAAGTCATGAATGTATAATTTATATCAAGTAAGTAATGTCTAATAAAAGGTGGGAAAGATTAATGTCTTCTAAACACGGATCACTTTTCAATAATAAATATTAGAAACCGGTTAAATGAATCCCGTAATCAATTTAGAAGTAAGAAAGTATTATACCCCTTCATTAATACTATCTTCTTTCTTTACGGTTAAATTTTTATCTCCGTAAGAATAGTACAAAAAATATACTTCTTTTCCCAAAATTTTTATCAAAATTAAACCTAATTAAGTATAACGTCACATGTCAATTCTTTCTGCAAATGTAAACCCTGGTTTTACCTCTTTTAGGTATTCGTGATTTGTCTCCTTATTACTACGGGTCAACTAATAAGTTTAAACTGAATTAGTCATAAAAACAGATAAGGATATTTTGACTTTTCTGTCAAACCAGTATAGTTAATACCATATTTATTACTAGTCGTAACCGTGTCATGTTGGTCATTTTAGATAACACAAGTCATTTTACTTCGATCTCTAAAAATTAGGGTCATTGTCCTTGATAGAAAGAAAGTAATGACAAGTTATAGATGGTAAAAAAGAACAAAAGATTTTTTCAGTTAAAAAAGGGTGTTAACTTTTTTTTAAAGTTGGAATAAATTTCATTTTCTTGTTTTAGACCCTAATATTTTTCGTCGTCGACGGGTAGACAGAGTTGGGGTGTGTTAACAAGTTTGACTGTTCGACATAAGACTCTGGAATAAGGTCGTTTACACCCTGTGACACATAAACGTTTACTGATTTCTCGGTATGACTATAAAATCATCGTAAAAATATAACGGAGGAAGTATCTACTTTATACCATAAGAAAAGAACTTTTTCTCTTCTCTGGAGTGGTACAGTGCACTAACTAACGATATCTCAAAAAGAAAATTTTCTGTATAGAGTGTTGTGTCTTGTCGTCTAACGTATTACCATGAGTATAACAAGACAAAATATTGTATTTTGAACAAATCATTTCATGTAAAATTTCAACCCCTAACACACGGTACTCGACATGCCACAACGTCTCCGTCGACCTTTTACACGTTACACAGCAACAGCAAACTTCTCTCGCTATTGTACCGATGGTCTTCTGAAGACTCTTACAGACCACATTTAAAGTCGAAGTCTGGTACACTGTCTCAGATTTTACTCGTTTCCCTTTTAAGCAAGACACAATTACATGAAGACGAAGTTTGAAAGACGTGTCTGATTGAGTGGAACCACCTCATAGAGTACATACACTAAAATATTTGTCTCTTCTTGTCTCAGGGTCAGGGTTGAATCTCTATTTCACAAACCCTATATTGCGATCATAAAACGTCCATGTTCGTGTACGGAACGAGAAATTCTACGTATATTTTACCGATGTACATCTTTCCGTAATATTTGTACCATTAGCAGTCCTTTTTACTTATGAATTACGTTCTTAACAGTGATACTGTACAAAAGGTGATCTACAATTTTTAGGGAAATACGGTTATTAGACGTATTGTACGAATCTGTTCGTATGTAACAAGGAGTTAAAGACTTTTCTTTACTGGGTCCAATTGTCACACCATTCTCTACACAAGTATAAAGTAATATATGTCAATCGTACCCGATCTCTACTAGGGTGTGATTTCTTTTATTTTTAATATCTCTTTTCCCTCAAATCCCTTAAAACTATGACTATCAAGTTCTTATTAATATGTAAATAATGTATAAATTAGATGTATCTTAAAACCTTAAAATCCTTTAATAAGAATACTACTTGCTGAAAGAAAATTCTTTTTAAGATCGGACCTACCAGTTTTGTATAAAACTTATAAATAACACGGGTGAACCACAAATTAGACTTTCTAAATTTAGATGATAAAGTTTAGAGAATTAGTCATGTCAACAAAAGATTATACTTGTAATTTTGACTAGCAGTTTAGACTTCTTTCTCGTCCGACACCCTTAAGAACTTATGAAAAAAATTGTTAACTGTTAGTTAAATAAATTTAGATGTCACCACTGAAGTTGGAGCTCAGAATCGATATAAAGTTGATAGTACATAAAATTATTCATAGTAGAGTTTTTGTACAATGAAATTATCTGGATGAAGTCATCATATACTGCACAACGTTTTTTCCTTCGTAAAGACGTGACTTCGGTAGGGTCAGATGTTTTATTGTGTCGATTGGAATGTACGAACTTCTTAAGTACGGGTTACCTGACGGTGTAAATGGAAAAAGAACGAAAGTGACAAATAGATTTAGTAGTACATTTTCACGGCAAATAGTTGATCTCAAACTTTAACGTCTGGTGAAATCAACTTCTTCCCGTCGTTTGTGTTTATTTCTGAGTAGTCGTTCTCTTCTTAGTCACAGTAATGAATTGTCTTACTTGATAGTGTCTCAACTCCTTCAACTCGATCTATGGAACAAAAACGGTTCTAAAAGATATATTAGGGGGTCCCTCACTCAGTACTTTGTCTCAATCCATCAAAACGTTAAAAACAAGAGCCTATAATGTTCGACCGAAGAATGGACATATCCAAAGACCATTCCATTTGAGATAACACTCCTAAGGTTACCGTCATTATATACATATACTGGACGTCAGAACCCACCGGGGTGTGACGTACCGAATCAAAGTAACTCAATCTGTTCCGACACCAGGTACACTAGTCTGACCGATCAAAAGACACTAATACCAAAGTCACACAGACGGGAGACTGTGGGAGACCGTTGTGGATGGGAGAATGAACCCAAGGAGAATGGAACCTGCACCCCATAGAGAAGTACCGACAAAGAATGAAACCTGCTCAGTGGGGAGGACTGGAACTTGCACCTCATCAAGGAGAGCCGGGAGGACGTGGCGCGTCGGTGACGAGGAACCTGCACCCCAACGAGGAGAACCGGTGGTGGGGAACGGAGCCCGCACCCCAACGACGAGAGCCGGCGGTGGGGACTGGAGTCTACACTCCATCGAGGAGAACCGACGAGAACGCGACAGATATTTTTCGGTGAAGTGCGGAAGACCCCAAGAGGACGCAGTAAGGAATCTGAGTGTGCCGGATACGTCGAGTGTCGCCATTACTTCGACGTCGTTTTATTGGAGTCGACGAAGTTGTAAACACTCTGAGGTACGTTTTATCTCCTTTTGTTGTTCCGTTTTGTCTCCTCTTGTCGTCTTACCCTTTCTGATCTCTAGAGAAGTTCTTTTAATCTCTATGGTTCCCTTGTAAAGTACGTTTCTGCCCGAGTTATTTACTGTCTTTACCATATCTGGATTGTCTTCGTCTTATATAATTCTTCTCCACCGTTCTTATGTGTCTTCTTGACATGTTTTTTCTAGAAGTGTTGGGTCTATTAGTGTTACCACACTAGTCAGTAGATCTCGGTCTGTAGGACCTTACACTTCAGTTCACCCGGAATCCTTCGTAGTGATACTCGTTTCGATCACCTCCACTACCTTAAGGTCACCTCGATAAAGTTTAGGACTTTCTACTACGACACTTTCACGACATGAGTTATACGGTCGTTTAAACCTTTTGAGTCGCCACCGGTGTCCTTACCTTATCCAGTCAAAAGTAAGGTTAGGGTTTCTTTCCGTTACGGTTTCTTACGAGTTTGATGGCGTGTTAACGTGGGTAGAGTGTGCGATCATTACATTACGAGTTTTAAGAGGTTCGGTCCGAAGTCGTCATACCCTTGGCACTTGACGGTCTACAAGTTCGACCAAAATCTTTTCCGTCTCCTTGGTCTCTAGTTTCACGGTTGTAGACGACCTAGTAGCTTTTTCGTTCTCTCAAGGGCTTTTTGTATAAAGACGAAATAACTGATACGGTTTCAGAAACTGACACACCTAGTGTTATTTGACACCTTTTAAGACTTTCTCTACCCTTATGGTCTGATGGACTGGACGGAGAACTATTTGGATATACGTCCAGTCCTTCGTTGTCAATCTTGACCTGTACCTTGTTGTCTGACCAAGGTTTATCCTTTTCCTCACGCAGTTCCGACATATAACAGTGGGACGAATAAATTGAAGATACGTCTCGTGTAGTACTCTTTGCGACCCGAGCTTCTTCGTGGTCCACCTTAGTTCTAACGGTCCTCTTTATAGTTATTGGAGTCTATACGTCTACTGTGGTGGGATTACCGTCTTTCACTTCTCTTTGATTTTTCGGAGAACTACTTTCACTTTCTCCTCTCACTTTTTCAACCGAATTTCAAGTTGTAAGTCTTTTACTTCTAGTACCGTAGGCCCGGGTAGTGAAGTACCCTTTATCTACTCCTTTGTCACAGTCTAAAATAAGAACCCCCGAGGTTTTAGCGACGTCTACCACTGACGTCGGTACTTTAATTTTCTGGAATGAGGAACTTTCCTTTCAATACTGGTTGGATCTATCGTATAAGTTTTCGTCTCTGTAATGAAACGGTTGTTTCCAGGTAGATCAGTTCCGATACCAAAAAGGTCACCAGTACATACCTACACTTTCAACCTGACACTTCTTTCGACTCACGACTTCTTAACTACGAAAACTTGACACCATAACCTCTTCTGAGAACTCTCAGGGAACCTGACGTTCCTCTAGGTTGGTCAGGTAAGATTTCCTCTAGTCGGGACCCTAAAGAAACCTTCCTCACTACGATTTCGACTCTGAGGTTATGAAACCAGTGGAGTACACTTCTCAACTGAGTAACATTTTCTGGAACTACGACCCTCCCTAAGCCCCGGTCTCCTCTTCCCCGCTGTCTCCTACTCTCCCGACCTACCGTAGTGACTGAGCTACCTGTACTCAAACCCACTTGAGACCCTCAACCACTACCGGTCCCTCCGGACCGCACGACGTTAAGTACCCTAGTGTTTCTCAACCTGTGCTGACTCGTTGACTTGACTTGACTTGAGTTGACTCATCCCAAGAGAAAAGAGGCATGGGAGAGGTCGTAAATAATAAACATCTAAAAACTACTATCGGTAAGACTGACCACACTCCACTATGGAGTAATATCAAAACTAAACGTAGACAGATTATTAACTGTTACAACTTGTAGAAAAGTACACAGAGAACCGGTAAACATATAGAAGAAGTCTCTTTACAGATAAACACAGAAGACGGGGGAAAAACCAACCCAACACGTGTTGTCCTAAAACTACATTAATTTAAACTGGTGAAAACGAGATAACAAAGATCAAAAAATGCTGTACCAATCTTTCCGAAGGGGATTTCGGTCAAATATCCATAAAATTCGTAATGTAAGATACTTATTTAAGTATTAACGACAATACGTTTTTATTAATAACGATAAATATAAGAAAAATAACAACAACCTACAATCTTTACTCCATCTCTAGAGTAAAATAAAAAAGGGTTTACTGATTGGTCAACAAGATTATAACAGTAACTTATTAGATAAAAAGGTGATTAAACATATAAAAAAATAATGTATCATGACTTAAATAAAGATCTAATGGACAATGTAAATAAACCAAACGATTTCAAACGTGACCATGGTGTCAAAATTTGTACGATGGTTATAACACCCATTTTGGTAATAAATACTTAACGTTTGTGTTCCTAAACCTCCAATTATTCTTTTTTGAGGTCGAGTTTCATATTAACCTTCATAACCAAGATATCTCCTACTCCACCAATCTATCGTCGTGGTCGAGTTACCCGTACTTAAACTTGTTTGAGGTCCTCTATCATCTCCTGTCTCTTCGGACCGCACGACGTCAGGTACCCGAGTGTTTCTCAGTTTGTGTTGAATCACTGACTAGTTGTTATTGTTATTGTCTTGACTGACTGTACCCGAACGTCTACTGTTGTTTTCCGATCTATTTTACTACTCTTTACTCCGACTCCTGTCTTTCTTCCTCTTGTGTCTACCTGACTCTTCTCTTCGTTCTCACCAGAACTTTAACATCTATGACTAATTTAACTTCTCGGAAAATTTATATTCTCTGAATCTCTCACTTTCTTGGTTCACCATCTCAACACCAGTCTATACTTTTAAACTTCAAATACACCGAAGTCCATATTCCTTGGGTAAACATAAAGGCAGGTCGACGGACAAAAATATGTTCGTTTAATAGATTCCCAACTCTACGTTCCATCTATTTTTGGAACACCTGTCTCTTTTACACTTTAAGAAGACGATATCACTCCGTTCTTCTCTACATCTTCTTTTCCTTCCGTTCGATACAAAAAAATTTTTATTCCAGAATAATCCTAAACCCTACACTCGGTGATATGGGTCGTCTTTTTTACCTTACCGGTCATAAAACCTTTTTTACTTTTATCTAGACTAGATTTTACATGTCTTTACTACCCCGTCCTTCACTTTCTGTTTCACCCCTATTTGTAAGCTTTTCTCAAGAGGTTCAAGTTAATTTATGAATTCGTTCAGGGGCTTAATTTAATCAACGGTTCTTTATCAACCGTTCGTTTCACATCATTAATTCTCGGTACCCTGCTCCTTACTCCGACTCGGACCGGTATAACACGTGGAGCGGGACCGGACAAGTTGTCAGATATTACCCCTCGAATCAGTTACTTTGTTTATCTAGTGTCAGGTTTTATCTTGTTTTTCTATTGACTTTGGTCTATGATTCCTATTTGTGTTGACCCCGGTCTCTACACTAAGGTTCCCGTCGAGACGAAATCGGTTTACCCGTAAAGACGAGACCATATTGATTACACGGTCTAAGGACCCTAGGTCGGACTTACTACCTTCTACGTCATAAGTGTGTCCTTTCTTTTCGTCCGATGTTTAATTATGTGACAACTACAGAAAGTTTATTTCTATACATACCCAAACATCGAATCCATTATTTATTGGTCTCAAAGTTCGAAAATTTCATTCAAGATCGTACGTCTGTGGTCCGAGGACAATATCGGTACCGTCATAGAGACTTTCATGGTTACCATATTTGGGTCGAATTGAAGTTTAATCTTACGTCTTTAGTCTTAAGACTTTATAGATTCGCAAGAATGACTTCAAAGTTTCAATAAAGTGATAAAGTTTCGATAACTATACATTTATAGTTAAATGTATGATTATCAAAGGTCACCAGAACGGACCTCTTAAGGTACCAGTCTTCTCGGACCACCTAATGTCAGGTACCCCAGCATTCTCAGTCTGTACTGACTCGTTGATTTGGTAGTGGTTATACATTTATTTGTATATATAAGTAGGACGTTAAACGAGAATAAAACTGACAATATTTGTCACAAATTAAATCTCGTCTCCTAAGGTGGTTTTATTAAAGCAAAACATAAAATATATCAATAAAAACTTCTCATCTCACCTGAAAGACTACCTCTCAACTCTTAAGATTTTCTAACACTAACAGTCTCCCTTCATTAACCTCAAATGGACATGGAGTCTAGGTTCATGTATCGTCTGTGTAAATCAATGAAGTAAAGTTCACCTATTCGGAATTGAAACGACACATACTTGTGTTTATTTCCCCTTTAATATCGACGACTTTCTTTCAGACCCCAGTGGATTTTGTAAAACGTCTCTAGTCTTTGACCAATTAGGTTCGTAAAACACTCCTAGTCTTTCGTCAGTTAGTTTCCTTATTCTTAATATTCCATAACACTTTTTGTCTCTAAGTCTTTAAAGAGAAATACATAATATTTTTGGTCATCTCCTATAGGTCCTTCAGGAGACACAACACCAATACTTTATCCTCAGCAAAAAGAAAGTAAGTAAAAGCCGTCTGTAACAACGTAAGTAAGTGTGTAGTAGGAACTTATTTCAACTAGGTCCCTGGTACCGGAGGTCAAATCCCTACACGTGTACGGACGTCTTTCTAGAGGCTCTTACCAGGTTTCTTTAGGTCGACCCAGTCTCCACTCTGACTTCGGGACGATGACCAGAGTTGTAGAAAAATTGACCAGATACGACAGAAAATATAAGGAATCCAAGAATTTCGGTTTCACCAGTGAACTTGTTTTGGGATATTATGTCTCTAACTTGATAATGTTATAATTTTTATATACTCTAAATAGTTATGCAGTATACTTGTCATACTTTTCCGTTTTATTATCCTATGACTTACTCCTTGAGGGGTCTAGTCATCCACAGGTTATACGATGACCTCTAGTCACCTCTTTATTAAGGTCTTTCTTTCTTCCCTACCTCGGTTTCGTTTTTGTTATGGGTCGACACCTACACTGACCACTATCTTTGTTTCAGGTTACGACATTTCTCGTTATAACGTATCCTTGGACCTTACAGTCCAGGTACTTAGTTCCGTTTAACCTTCACCAGTTTGTTCTCTACCGTTCTCACTTGTAACTGTAAGATTCTTAGTCGATTGATTTTACCTGACCTTACCCACTTAAATTGAGTCTACTGGTAATATAGATGATGACACCCGCCCTTAGGGAGTCTTCTTTACCTCATCGGTAGTACCAGTCGTTTTGTCAGGTTTTACGTCATGAACCTACGTTAGAGTTTTTGCTGTCTTACTAGAGAGAAGCAAAGGTTCCGTTTGGTAAGTTATAGTGACATTAGGTTCACATACGGGGTTGGTCATTGCGACTTCTTCGACATCAACTTACCAAGATACTTCTGGATGTTCTGGAAAATCTTGATTGTGGGTTTTGTCTACAGTAAAAGTAATATCCCCTGACCTTACGTTTTCATCCTTCAGTTCTTTGTGGACCTCATTACCCGTTTAAACCGAAACCTTACACCTTACTTCGTCCCGTTTCTGATTATCTCAAAACGGTTCTTTTACGTGACCAGTACCGTTTGTGGGAGAAGGTTGTTGTGTTCTCTTCTGAGATGTGTACCTGTAGTGGTCTACCAGTTGTGGTTTTAGTCTAACTAATATAAGAAACGTCGGTTTCTACCTCTTCGAGATATGTCAGTCGTTTTTGTTCTGGCCCTCGACTGACACCGAGTCTAGTACTTGAGGAATAACGGTATAAGTCTGAATTTAACTTCTTTCATCCCTTTTGGCGATCTGGTAAATCCATACTGGATTTAGTTTAGGGAATACTAATATGTCACCTTCACTCTTTATCTAAATTCCCGGATCTAGACTATCTATCTCACGGACTACTTGATTCCTTACTCCAAACACTGTAACATGTCCTCTGTCCCTAGTTCTGGTAGGGGTACCTTTTCTTTACGTTTTTTCATTCTTTCCGGACGTCTCCGGAATGTTTCTCGACACTTTTCTTCTCTTCACTTTTCGTTTCCTCGTTTTCTTTCTATATTTGTAGACTTATGTCTCAAGGTTTCTTGTCGTTCTTCTCTATTCTTTCGGAAGAAGTCAATAGTTACGTTTCTTTATCTCCTTTTGTTGTCTTACCCTTTCTGATCTCTAGAGAAGTTCTTTTAATCTCTATGGTTCCCTTGTAAAGTACGTTTCTGCCTGAACTATTTCCTGTCTTTACTATACCTGGATTGTCTTCGTCTTCTATAATTCTTCTCCACCGTTCTTATGTGTCTTCTTGACATGTTTTTTCTAGAAGTCCTGGGCCTATTAGTGCTATCACACTAGTGAGTAGATCTCGGTCTGTAGGACCTTACACTTCAGTTCACCCGGAATCCTTCGTAGTGATGCTTGTTCACCTCCACTACCTTAAGGTCACCTCGATAAAGTTTAGGACTTTCTACTACGACACTTTCACGACGTGAGTTATACGGTCGTTTAAACCTTTTGAGTCGCCACCGGTGTCCTTACCTTATCCAGTCAAAAGTAAGGTTAGGGTTTCTTTCCGTTACGGTTTCTTACGAGTTTGATGGCGTTTTAACGTGGGTAGAGTGTGCGATCATTACATTACGAGTTTTAAGAGGTCGGTCCGAAGTCGTCATACCCTTGGCATTTGAAAGTCTACAAGTTCGACCAAAATCTTTTCCGTCTCCTTGGTCTCTAGTTTAACGGTTGTAGACGACCTAGTAGTTTTTTCGTTCTCTCAAGGTCTTTTTGAAGATAAAGACGAAATAACTGATACGGTTTCAGAAACTGACACACCTAGTGTTATTTGACACCTTTTAAGACTTTCTCTACCCTTATGGTCTGATGGACTGGACGGAGAACTCTTTATAAGTACGTCCAGTCCTTCGTTGTCAATCTTGACCTGTACCTTGTTGTCTGACCAAGGTTTATCCTTTTCCTCACGCAGTTCCGACATATAACAGTGGGACGAATAAATTGAAGATACGTCTCATGTAGTACTCTTTGCGACCGGACCTTCTTTGTCTTCGACCTTAGTTCTAACGGCCCTCTTTATAGTTATTGGAGTCTATACGTCTACTGTGGTGGGATTACCGTCTTTCACTTCTCTTTGATTTTTCGGAGAACTACTTTCACTTTCTCCTCTCACTTTTTCAACCGAATTTCGAGTTGTAAGTCTTTTGCTCCTCGTACCGTAGACCAGGGTAGTGAAGTACCCTTTATCTACCCCTTTGTCACCTTTGTCACAGTCTGAAATAAAAACCCCCGAGATTTTAGTGACGTCTACCACTAACGTCGGTACTTTAATTTTCTGCGAATGAGGAACCTTCCTTTCAATACTGGTTGGATCTACCGTATAAATTTTCGTCTCTGTAATGAAACGGTTGTTTCCAGGTAGATCAGTTCCGATACCAAAAAGGTCACTAGTACATACCTACCCTCTCAACCTGACACTTCTTCCGACTCGCGACTCCTTAACTACGAAAACTTGATACCACAACCTCTTCTGAGAACTCTCAGGGAACCTGAAGTGCCTCTAGGTTGGTCAGGTAAGACTTCCTGTAGTCGGGACCCTAAAGAAACCTTCCTTACTACGATTTCGACTTTGAGGTCATGAAACCGGTGGAGTACCCTTCTCAACTGAGTAACCATTTCTGACACTACGACCCTCCCTAACCCCCGTCCTCCTCTTCCCCTGGTGTCTCCTACTCTACCGACGTACCGTAGTGCCTGACTTACCTGCACTCAGACTCACTTGAGGCCCTTTACCACTACCTGTCCCTCCGGACCGCACGACGTCAAGTACCCCAGTGTTTCTCAGCCTGTGCTGACTCGCTGACTTGACTGGTTCTGAAGTATTTACAACGATTTAGTGGTTCTTTTATGATTTAAAGTTCAATACCAGTGTCCACAAAAATTACCTCAATATCCTTTCGAGTTTTTCGTCTTTAAAAAGGTAAAAATGTTGACTGTCGGTTCTTATGGACACTATTCAAAACACGTTTTTAATGACAACTTACCACAATACATAAGTTCTTAAAACGAGTTTATTTAATAGACACTTTACCCTTATTTCGAATACTGACGAAACGAAGCATCTCTTATTCCTAATTACTTATTGTGACTTCTGACGAGATTTTACTAACCTTTTCCCTAAGTCCCATAACAGTTTAGTGATCCTAATTTCCCCTTTCTCTAAACAGGTCCTCCTTTACAATTAAACGAATATTGAATACGTCACTTAGGTCCTATGGGAATGTACACGAGAGGTAATCTGGTTGTAGGATTTATATCCATATTTAGTCAAAAGAAAATAGAGGTTTTTGTTTATTCATACTTTCTTTAAATTTAGATTCGTTATCTCTAACTAATCTATAAAAATTTAGGACAATAAAGTGTTAGACGATTAAATATTAAATGTTGTTAAGTTGGTCTTTACCTAACTCGAAATTACACTATACACAGAATTTTTTTTTTTTTTTCTAAAGAATTAATTCAATTTTTTTTCTTTTAACGAGACAAGGAGATCTTTCTTTATGAATAGAACAAATTTGTAAGTCAGACCAAAATTCATCGAATTGTCATGGATGACCGATGTTTATCATTGAAAAATTTACAAACAAGATTATTAGGCTTGTAAAACGTCTTAAGATGAAGTGTTGTGAAATAAACGACCATGAAAAATACACTGACAGATACTTATTTTCAGTAAGTTATTTGAAATATAAAAAAGAGTAGTTAAAGTTTACAATATCGACCGTGATTTTGACTGGAAAGAAGATTTTTAATTCAAAAGGGGTCTGTACATTGGATGGTCGAGGGACAAAAGGTAGGAAAAGATTGTCGGAATCAAATGTGGAAGGACTAAAGCGTTCACCTAATAACGTTCAAAAGACACAGTATCCCAAAAAGACCGTGTGACATAGAGGGTCTAGAGAGAGAAAGGACCCCAGGTAGAATAGAATGATAACGGTATTACTAGAAACCTTTACCGTAGACAACAATAATGTAATTTTTTAAATTTTTTTTCGGAGATTACTAAGGGAGTCTCTTCCGTTGCCGTTGGGTGAGGTCACGAGAACGGACCTTTACGGGTGCCTGTCTCCTCGGACCACCCGACGTCAGGTACCCCAGAGATTCTCACGTTGTGCTGACTCGTTGAAGTGAAAGTGAAAAGTGAAAGTACGTAACCTCCTGTACCGTTGGGTGAGGTCACAAGAACGGACCTCTTAGGGTCTCTGTCTCCTCGGACCACTCGGGGGCAGATACCCCAGCGTGTCTCAAGTGTGCTGACTTCTCTGAATCGTCGTCGTCGTAGATCTCTTATCTCAGATTGTGGAAGCACCACAAGAAAGTGTAAAAGTAGAGGGTCGGGATTTGAAGTGGGACTTTCGGATGTGAACCCAAATAAACGAAAAGACCTTAGAGAATAACAAATCATCGAGTCAGTACAGAGTCAGAAAAGCTGGGGGAGCTAACGTCGTGCGGTCCGAAGGGACAGGAAGTGATAGAGGGTCTCAAACGAGTTTGAGTCCAGGAAACTCTGGACTGGTAGAGTAGGAGACAACAGGGGAAGAGGAGGACGGAAGTTAGAAAGGGTCGTAGTCCCAGAAAATGTCACTCAGTCAAGAAACGTAGTTCACCGGTTTTATGACCTCGAAGTCGAAGTCATAGTCAGGAAGGTTACTTGTGGGTCCTCACTAGAGGAAATCCTATCTGACCAACCTAGAGGAACGTCAGGTTCCCTGAGAGTTCTCAGAAGAGGACGTGGTGTCAAGTTTTCGTAGTTAAGAAGTCGTAAGTTGGAAGAGAGATCTATAGTCAATAAATCTAAAGAAACGTAGGATTCCAGACACTACTAATTTTTGTTTGTTTGTTTTTTTGTTTCAATACCAACATATCCAACAGACCCAATAAGAGTAACGATCCTACCTTCGTTGTAATGGGACGTTGACAAAAATAGGACTTACCTTCACCTTATATTCCATGAAAATTGACTCAAAAGACCTCATCGACGACTTATATGGGATTAGTTTAGATATGACATAAACTTTAACAAGAAACCCTACTCTTTTAGTACCTAATAAAATTAATGTAAAGACCACTAATATTTCAACCAAATAAAAAAACAATCTCTTGTGTAATTTTCATGTCTGTTTAACGTCTCTCCTTTTATCTTTAATGGGTGTCAGTGAAAAGTATCTATATTCACACTTATAGAAAAACAATTTATAGAAAAGTTTCAAAAAAGATATTATATGTAGGTCAAAAAGCAACGAATTTTGTTTTATATGAAAGACAAATACATTCTGATAGAGTACGTGTAAAAGACATAATAATTTATAAGGTTTCCGTACTGAAACTTACGTTGTAATATAAAACTCTAATTTTTTTTTAAGACAAATGAACTAGTGTATAATAACCGGTAAGACTTACAAAGATTAAGAAGTGTCACTGTTTATCGAAACACTACTTTTGGGAATATAAGACCTTTCCTTGTAATAACTTTCGGTTTATCGACCAATCACCGATTACGACGTGGTCCACACTCCAGATGTGGTGACAAGAAAGGAGACGGTTACGTGAACTGTGAAAGTGTGTGTGACGAACATTATTATCTTGTTACCCCTCACATGTCCAGTTTCCCCTTTCACTTCTAATCTGTCGAATAATATCCTCTTTAGCTCTGGACTCTCGGACTTCACATTTCACAGACCCTGAGTCCTTCTTGGATTCAATCTCATCAGATCTCGAGCCGTTCATTTGACAAATTCAACAATACTGACCTAGTGACATTCATAAAGGGCTCGTCCCTATTTTACACAGACTTCACATTAGACGAACGTGAGAGTCACGGGTACCTAACCATCAGAGAGCATCTCGTGAGTCGAATGTCACGGACATAAGGAATTGTGTCACCTTGAATTAAAGGAAAAAGGGTTAGGGACAATAGTCACGGAATAAATCCTAGAGTGGTAAAGATAGGAACAAAGTACATTTTCGTAAGACAAACATCAAAAACGGAAATCAGAGTGGGAGTAGATTAAATAGATTAGTATGATAAGGGACCACGGAGTATCATTTCTTAGGCAGATGTTACGTTTTCTGGGCCCAAATCACAGACCCAACCCTTCTATGGGACCTCTTCCCTTACCGTTGGGTGAGGTCATAAGAACGGACCTATTAAGGTACCTGTCTCCTCAGACCGCCTGACGTCAAGTACCCCAGTGTTTCTCAGATTGTGAGAGTTACAAGGGGGTATAAATTTAGGACAATACAGAAAAGTATATAAAGCAATTTTTAGTTTGCGGATCGAGAGATCTGTTTTGAAATACTAAAACAGAGACGACTCGTAGAGTCGAAAAGTAAACAGTGATAGGTTACATCTGGGAAATAAGACACTCGAAGATCGAAAGGTTTTTAAACACGAAATAAAGAGAAACGTAAACGGGTGTTTGAAGAAATTTCTTTTAAAAAAAATTCCACCTGGTAAAAATTTCAGAAATAACTTAAACGATGTTGTAACGAAGACAAAATACAAAACCAAAAAACCAGTACTCCGTACATCCTAGAATCGAGGGACTGGTCCCTGACTTGGGTGTGGGGGACGTAATCTACCGTTTCAGAATTGGTGACCTGGTGGTCCCTTCAGGGACCGGTACGTGTGATAGGAGACATAGAGGATAGCTAACAATAAGAACGATTAAAGTTGAGTAGAAAATTTTGTGTCGAGGTCAAAGTAGGAATGACCTTTACGAATTATTAGAGAGTTTGAGTATATCTAAGAAATGAGAGACGACGAGTTTATAGGAGAAGTATGTGAATACTATCATGTTTAATATAGATGTGATATTAAAGATCAAACCAAAAATAAAAGAAACGTATTCATTTCCAAAATAAAATACAAGGGTTGTGAATAGTGTCTCAGACCTAGGATCTTTAAATAATTATAAATAAACTTTCGATATTATTACTATCATATAATTCTCCTCCTTTTTTCGTTTTCACGGATTAAAAAGTTAGTGGGTGGGGGTTAGGAGAGAAGGAGTTCAGAACATGGATAGTCATGCTCTGGGGGTGATAAATGTCTCAACAATCCTAGTTTGCAGTTTCTAAGTAAGAACAACGAAGAAAAAGGAAGTATAACTAGTGAATAAGACAACCGTCTAGGACAACCCGTTTTACATAGGACTGAGTTTGGACAAGAGTAGGAAGGTAGTGACGGGAGGATACCGTTCGAGAACAGTATAATAAAAGAGAGATGAAACTAACCGAAGTATAATCGGAGAGAAGGAGAGAGGAAAATGAGATGGTAAAAGTGTAATCAGATGTGAAGGGTCTCATGGATCTCTATAGACATTCTCTACCTTAGGACAGAATTCGGAGGTACGTTGAAGTGGTAGTATGAATCCTACTTCAGGTCTCAAAAACGTTTCTACTGTTCGGAGGTGTCTCGACCGTCGACGTAGAGACACACACAGTAAAGTTGGTGAGGAGTGAAATCAGTGAGGTCAGGTGAGTTTGACTAAAAGAACGTCAAGGAGTTATGTGCGGCTAGAACAAGGATGGAACCCCTGAAACGGAAACAACTCAAGAGCAAAGTTTACGAGAAGAAGTGTGACAAGTTTAAGGACTAGTCTACCGTTGGGGAAGCACCCATCGAAAATGTCAGTATAAATAACATTCTCAAGGGGAGGATGGGAACCAAAGTAAGAGATTAGGAGAAATAGAAAGGAAAGAAATATCGTGAATAGTGATCTCTCATATAGCTTTTACGTAAAACAAATGGTATATAAAAAAGATGATATTGTATTCAAGGTAGTAAGGTATCTGAAACAGAACAAGAGACAACATGATCACTATTTATAAATAACTTGTATATGTAATTCATTACGTAAAGTATCAGATCTGAGATAAAAAAAGATACAAGGATATACGACGAAATAACCTTCTAGAAGGGGTGACAACACTGATATTAAATGACGTTGCTTATGTATTATGTAATGTTATATGTGTGACTCTGTGTCTGTGTACAGACTATTTTGTAGAATGTCTTGTAATAAATAGAAATGATATACTTTACTTAAAAGACAAAATGAGATAAAAAGTATCTTGATTAAAATGGTGAATCATCGCCAATTATTGGTCCCAACGGTAAATACCAAAACGTCCGACATAGGACGGTTTCCCTAATATCGGTCTATATATATCTATACATACATAGATGTATTTTTACTCTTTCTACCCACCCATGTATGTGTGTATAGATATTCATGAATAATATAGTTTAAATTAAAGTCTCATTGTCCGAATATTCTTTTGTAATCAACTCACTTTATAAAGGACCTTTAATCCCGGAACAAAAAGAAAAGTTGGTCATTAAAGAAAACTTTATACCTGAAACGAAACTCTTTTCTAAGTAAATAAAATTTAACCCAATTTGTATTTTTAATCGTTTTCCATTTTTAACAATTTTATAAACCATACTTTCTTTTTCAAAAAATTTCTACGTTTATGTTCAAAAATAAAGACAATTCTTTTACACACACTATTTTTGAATTTTCATCTACGTTCTTATTTACTTTCAGTGAGGGGACGTAACACTAGTACCGAGAAGGTCGGTCCTCGGGTTCAGGTCTTTATTTGTCTACCTACAAGAGAAGAAACATTTGAACGGAAATCTTAAATTCAGACCTTCTTACTCTTCAAGTACAAATCCCCGAGGCACCTTTTTACAGTGACTATTTTCTCCCAGCCTTTTCAACCTCATTCCAGTTTCCTAATAAAGACATAGATAAGAAAAAAATCCGGCCATTTAAAGTGAAACTAAACAGTACAAGTAAGTAGAACAACGTAAAGAGTCCGTCTTGTGACTCCTTGTCGTTTCTCTTAAAATAAATATAATTAATTATACGATTAATCGACGTCGAATCTCGAGAACCTTTTAACGGGAAAATAAATAACACGTATTTCTAACACACAGGGGTGGGAACACACGGAAATTTTTATTCTTTGTTGGGATGATTTCATGAAAACGGTAAGATTTCCCTTTACACTTTATGTTACCCGGAGTACGAGTCAAAGACTTACAAGGTATCATCGGAAAAAAAAGAGGGGTGATAAACACAAAAATCGGATCTTAGACACGAAAAATAAATAAAACTCCTCCTCATCCATTTCAAGATATTACAAAATTGAGAACGTAGAATACAACTAATTGTTAATACAAACATAAATATCGTACAAAATGTATAAATTTATACATATATGTATATAAGACTATACGGGTCTTTTGTATATTATGATTATTTGTTTGATACATTTTTACGTTTTGTGTACACTTAAAGTTTCCTACTTGACGAAATTAATTATAAAACCTACGTAAGGGAATTTCCTACACAAGGTTTTCCAACATAAGGGTATACCCTAGAGTGTCGTAACTCGACTTGTTGGAAGTGGTCAATTGACCTAAAAAGAAGTAAAACTGTTACCGTACAATCACTTTATAAACGGAGGAAGTACAAAGTCTTATTATAAAACCTTTCTTAGATTTACTATGTGTGTACTCTATGAGTGAAGATAGTTGTGTGTCTGTGTGTGACTGTGAATCTGTGTGTGTGTGTGGTTCTTTTGGGGTTGACTTGATTATATCTTTCACTTTCTTACACGTTCAGCGAGTCAGTGCAGGTCGAGAAGCGGTGGGGTACCTGACATCGGACGGTCCGAGGAGACAGGTACCTTGTGTATCTGTGTGTGTGTACATGTGTGTGGTTCTTTTGGGGGTTGACTTGATTATATCCTTCATTATATGTTTCATATTATTTCATTTTCAGCGAGTCAGTGCAGCCTACGAAACGCTGGGGAACCTGACAGTCCGAAGAGACAGGTACGTTAAGAGGTCCGGTCTTATGACGTCGCCCATCGGAAAGGGAAGAGGTCCCCTAGAAGGGTCGGATCCCTAGCTTGGGACCAGAAGGGATAACGTCCAGCTAAGAAATGACAGACTCACACAATAATCAATTACGTGTACTTATGATTACGTCGTGTTTATCTGAGAAACAAAGACAGGTAGGAAGAATCTAAATTTTAAAGTCTGTTCATCGGACCAGGAAATAAAATAAAACAAAGGGAATTGTTTCCCCTCTCAAACAAAACAAGAAGCAGACAATGGTGAGGAGATAGTATTACCTGTGTTCTGTCTGATAAAAATTGACTGTTTCTTAGTCTACTAATTTTAAATTAGTGTTTTCTCGGATTTTGAAAACCTTTTGAGGTGGGGACTAAAAGAAGGGGTTTCATTTGGGGTCACTGACACCTCGCCCTACAGGGTAGACGAAGTAGAAAATTTTCATCTTCTTTCTAAGGACAAAACTTTATAGGATTTAGGAAGGACACATAGGGTCTTGGAGACTTTTTCTTGGTGTCGTAAAATTCTTAGGAAATATTAGACACGTTACCTTTCTTGTGGTTCCCTTTACAGTACTCTTCCCATCTTTTACTTCCGTTACTAAAACCGAGTATCTTCTCAACTCTTAAAGGTATCGCTATCTCCTAATACTCTTTGTGTCCTTCTACGTTTGCCCCATCCTTCTGTGAATTCATCGGAGAGGAATAAGTGGGAAGGACTTTGTTTGTTTGTTTGTTTGTTTATGTAATTGTGATCAAGACCTTTCCTTTCCCGTTTTGACATTATACCATATTCTTCGTAGTTGGTTACACAACACACTAGAACCATGACCAGAACGGAGACGGTGACTTCTAAATGAAGTCGACTCCTGTTTAACGAAATAAAGTGGGCGTACAACAGAAACTGGACATCATACTCTACCAACCGAGGTCATTCAGGAGTTCGGGAAGATGAAGCTACTTAGATATTAGTATAAAAATAAACAGTCTCTGATAGGTTGGACACTTATTTATGAATGTACAAACGATAACGTTTGGTAAGGTATTCAATACTTTTTGTTATGATCGTTTTCAACAGATCGTACAATTTAAACCGTCTCAAGGGACTTTAAGAATATTTTCTCTTCACCACTCTATTGGTTCATCGGACCATTGAGAAAAATTAAGATACAAATTTTATAAGACCTAAAACTAAGATGAACAAACTGAATCATACTCATCTTACGATCTAAAGATTAAAACCCTCAAAGGGTCCATCGAGTCGACCATTTCTTAGGTGGACGTTATTTCCTCTCGGACCAAGTTAAGGACCCAGTCCTTCAAGGGACCTCTTCCCTATCCGATTGGTGAGCTCATAAGAACCCGAAGGGACCACCGAGTCTGGTATTTCTTAGGTAGACGTTACGTCCTTTGGACCCAAGTTAGGGACCCAATCCTTCGAAGGGACCACCTACCGTACCGTTGGGTGAGGTCATAAGAACCGACCTCTTAGGGGTACCTGTCTCCTCGGACCACCCTATTAGATCTTATCGGACCACCTGATAAGATCTAAAACTAAGGTGAACAAACTGAATCATACTTATCTTACTATCTAAAGATAAAAAAAAATTAACCTATACGTTGTTCGTTGTTTCCACAATACATGTCCCGTTTCTGATGTTATAGAACATTATTGGACATTACCTTTTATTAGAGTTTTTATTGTATACACATGTACACATTGACACATGGACTTTGTACAGTCGATACACACACGAGTCAGAGAGTCAGCCCAGGTTGAGAAACGCTGGGATACCTGACATCGGGAGGTCCGAGGAGACAGGTACCCTAAGGGGTCCGTTCTTATGACCTCACTTAACGGTGAGGGAGGAGATCCCTAGAAGGGTTGGGTCCCTAGCTTGGGTGTAGAGAACAAAGAACATAACCGTCCGACTAAGAAATGGTGATCACGGTGGACCCTTCGGTGATATGAGAGAGAGAGAGAGAGAGAGAGAGAGATATATATATATATATATATATATATACATATATATATATATGATATGTGAATATATATATATTCTCTATATGATCTTAACTGCCTAAAGGGACCACCAGGTCATCAATCCTGATGGAAGGTTCCGTCCCCCACACCAAAGAGAGGGACCAGTACCCCCCATCCTAGGACGTACGGACCTCCGGTTTTATGGTTTTCTCTTCGTTATAAAATTGTTTAAGTTATAAACAATGTTATTTATGAGATAACAACTGAAAATTTTATAAGAAATTTTTACAAGATCTTAACTTTAATCATCAAGAGTTGACAATTATCGACACCCGTCACATCTCATGCTAAAGGATACTTATGTTAGGTCTCTTCTTGTTTACTTTCTCTAAGGTGCCTTCACTGTTCACTATCCGATCGTCGAAAAATTTTCGATGACAGATGTAATAAGATTCAGAAAAGAGATCTTCAGTTAGTTGACTCCTGTTAAACCCCGTAGCCGTAAGGTATTGATCTGTTACGATAAACGTAGAACTTAATAAGATAATCTAAGATTGGAACCGTGACATATTGGGAAAACGACTTTATAAATATTAACGGATCATCGTACCCTTTATTTGTTAAATAAGGAAAATAGACACACGTACAAAACTATGTCTTTTTTCGTTTGACACTTACTGATCTATGATTATTCTAGTACCTTACAGGGGTCGAACAGTGTTACCTGCCATTGTTTATGAACGCAGTTCGAAACCAATAGGTTTATAAGGAACACTTTTCACCGACTCACTCAAACTAAAGAGATTGGAACTTCTTAGTAAAATAAGATAACAAAGGCACTACGCAAACATCCCATTACGTCGGGTATCGGAAGTCCGTTACGTACTTGTCCTATAAATGATAAACACATCGGACAACAAAGACTTCGTAGATTAAACCCTCACTAAATCATTTACGTCGGTAGTTCTTACACCGCTACAAACGGGAAACCAAAACGTATCCACCTAAAACTTCTCCAGGGGGAGGGGGGTGAGTGACATTAAATATTCTTTTACCTTCTTCATCGGATTGGATTCCGACCATTCCTCACTTTATACATATACATATAAAACCGCCAGCCACGGACTCAAACTCCCTTTCTTTACTAAAGTTGATTTACGTACCTAGGTGTAATATTTTTTCGGTGTAAAAGTACAATAGTGAAAGTACAATAGACTGTCTTTTTGAGAGTTTAATAATATGTTCTCACGATTGTGATTTACTGAAACTAATTTTTCTAGTAGAAACCCCCTGTGTGTGCATAACAGTACCTGTAATAGACGTTTGAGCTCGTGTCGTGTAGTTTTCCTTTTCGGGAATAACATTCAGTCTTGACAAAATTAAATTACTTGATTATAATTTTTCTAAGTGTATCATATAGAAAGTGGTAGAAAGTCGACCTTTCGTAAGTAATTCCTTTTAGATACGATTACAATCGTCGTATTTGTCTTAAGGTTTATTCCTTCTTGTGTTACTTGTAGGATTTTTCGGGACACCAGAGGAAGTTCCTAAATGACGAGTCAAGTAGAGACTCCGTCGCGGTGGGGGGGTTGGGCGGAGGTGGTGTCGAGGGGAGGGGTGAAGGGGCACACAACGATGTCTCGACTACCCCCGAGGTCTCTGTTCAACGAGGACCGCTGGTAGTGGAGAATATCACTCCCCTGTGACTGACGAAACCTTTTCAAAGTTTAGTCGAGGTGAAACCACCAAAGTTTCGAACTGGATAAAATCGGAACTGAAAAAAGAATAAGGGAATTCTTTTTACATAAAAACGTGATAGTCCCCGCCCCCCACCCCTTTCGGTTTTACTCAAGATTTAGAGAAATCTATTATTTGTCGCAGCCTAGACGATTTGTGTTTCTCTGGTTTTTTTCTAACTCTCTCTCTAATATAAAGAGAAAGACGATAGTACCTCGTGACACCACACAGGACTCTCAGACCTTTTCAAGAAGTGTGAACTTTCTATGGTTAACTTACTAGAACTCGTTTAGTGGAGAAAGTAAAGATCCAGAACCAAAGGAGTCCATGTCTTATATCTTAATCTGATTTAAAAAGACCAAGACTTTTATTAGATGGGTAGTCAGTATAAAAATCTTGAAAGGGACTATTACAAACCACAATATCCTTTACATATTCTTTAAACTTCCCACCCACCCGTTCCTCATCCTCCGTATACCTACTCTCTCTTTGAAACAGTATTTACAAGTCTCTTAAGACCTCGGGGTATGTATCTTCTTCACAGAGAACTTCAACCGAAAATTCAGAATTACCAATCCTTTACCTTATCGTATAATTGTTCTTAAAAATGTTGTTAAAAAAAGGTTACTTTAGACATCTAAAGAGGTAGATTCATTTTATTTCGTTCTCTTTTAAAATTTCCTAATTTTGTTAAGAGTGTAAATGTAAAACTTTATAGGTTTGAATGTGTTTTCTTTAACCGGGTCCCTTTATGTAATTTCCTAAACTACTGAGGGACAGGTCTGTATAGAATATATGTACCTGGACGTACACACGGACACACGATTCATCGAAGTCAGTACAGGTTGAGAAACACTGGATACCTGATATCGGTTGGTCCGAGGAGACAGGTACCATAAGAGAAGAGGTCCGTTCTTATGACCTCACTAAACGGTAACGGAGGAGGTCCTCTAGAAGGTCTGAGTCCCTACCTTGGGTGTAGAGAATACTAAGGACGTAACCGTCTACTTAAGAAATGGTGATCACGGAAGACCTTCTTGACATGTTTTTTCTAGAAGTGCTGGTTCTATTAGTACTACAACACCAGTGATTAGATCTCGGTCTGTAGAACCTTACACTTCAGTTCACCCGGAATCTTTCGTAGTGATACTTGTTTCGATCACCTCCACTACCTTAAGGTCAACTCGACAAAGTTTAGGACTTTCTACTACGACACTTTCACGACGTGAGTTATACGGTTGTTTAAACCTTTTGAGTCGTCACCGGTGTCCTGACCTTTTCCAGTCAAAAGTAAGGTTAAGGTTTCTTTCCGTTACGTTTTCTTACGAGTTTAATGGTGTGTTAACGTGAGTAGAGTGTACGATCATTTCATTACGAGTTTTAAGAGGTTCGGTCCGAAGTCGTTATGCACTTGGTACTTGAGGGACTACAAGTTCGACCAAAATCTTTTCTGTCTCCTTGGTCTCTAGTTTAACGGTTGTAGACGACCTAGTACCTTTTTCGTTCTCTCAAGGTCTTTTTGTAGACAAAGACGAAATAACTGATACGGTTTCGGAAACTGGTACACCTAGTTTTATTTGACACCTTTTAAGACTTTCTCTGCCCGTATGGTCTGGTGGACTGGACGGAGAACTATTTGGATATACGTCCAGTCCTTCGTTGTCAATCTTGACCTGTACCTTGTTGTCTGACCAAGGTTTATCCTTTTTCTCATGCAGTTCCGACATATAACAGTGAGACGAATAAATTGAAGATACGTCTCATGTAGTACTCTTTGCGACCGGACCTTCTTTGTATTCGACCTTAGTTCTAACGACCCTCTTTATAGTTATTGGAGTCTATACGTCTACTGTGGTGGGAATACCGTCCTTCATTTCTCCTTGATTTTTCGGAGAACTACTTTCACTTTCTCCTCTCACTTTTTCAACCGAATTTCGAGTTGTAAGTCTTTTGCTTCTAGTACCGTAGACCAGGGTAGTGAAGTACCCTTTATCNTAATTTTCTGTGAATGAGGAACCTTCTTTTCAATACTGGTTGGATCTATCATATAAGTTTTCGTCTCTGTAATGAAACGGCTGATTCCAGGCAGATCAGTTCAGATACCAAAAAGGACACCAGTACATACCTACACTCTCAACCTGACACTTCTTCCGACTCGCGGTTTCTTAACTACGAAAACTTGACACCACACCCTCTTCTGAGAACTCTCAGGGAACCTGACGTTCCTCTAGGTTGGTCAGGTAAGACTTCCTCTAGTCGGGACCCACAAGAAACCTTCCTTACTACGATTTCGACTTCGAGGTCATGAAACCGGTGGAGTACGCTTCTCAACTGAGTAATCTTTTCTGAGACTACGACCCTCCCTAACCCCCGTCCTCCTCTTCCCCTGTTGTCTCCTACTCTACCGACCTACCGTAGTGCCTGAGCTACCTGTACTCAGACTCACTTGAGGCCCTCTACCACTACCTGTCCCTTCGGACCGCACGACGTCAAGTGTCCCAGCGTTCCTCAGCCTGTGCTGACTCTCTGACTTGACTTGACTCACGGAAGACCCTTCGGGTATATGCACCTGTACATTGATTAAATTCAGTTGGTCACCTATGTTACAAGTATTAATATTTAAATATTTAGTTTATAAAGATTCAAACTTCACGAAAAATAATGAGGAGATTGTCACGTGACTTTATGTAATCAAGAAAGGACAAGGTTTGAAAACATCAGTTTTTATTTTTACCTCGGGGTTTTATTACTATAACGGTAAAAGGACCTTACCCCTTCACTTTCAATTATTCTGTAATGTAGATTTTTAATAAAATGAAATGTTAATTTCAACCAAAACTATACGAGAAATTAGATCAAAAATAAGACTCAACTTAAATTTAGGATTCACTCCTTAATGAGTATCTCTGTTTCACTAGTACACTGAATTATGGTAAAAGTATTGATACAAGACGTTATTTATATACACACTTTTATTTTAAAAGACTTTTACAAAATCTGTGTGTGTAGTCCTTAGCCTGTGAGTTCCAAGATAGGGGAAGTTTTTCAGTGGAATTTAACTACTTACCCGTGACTATTTTTATAATAATTTTCCCTTAAAACCTTTACAAAAGTGCTGGACACTGTACAAGAAGTTTAATGTGTGAGGGTAGTTACTAACGCTTGGAAAAGAGAAACTCCTAATAAAACCAAACTCTTTATTACTATTAAGTAAGTTTCTGTGCAGGTGTATTTGGCTCGTAAGGTTTGACCTATTACGGTAAAATCCCCAGACTTTAACACTACGTTTCCATTATTCTGACTGAAAGAACACACTGACTACTTTACTGGTTTATTTCCTGAGACATTCGTTTTGGGTCACACCACCTTATTTTACGACAAGGACAAATATTTATGTAATGTTTATCTAATGACAAATATTTATCGTCAGGACCCTCTTTTACCAATTGACCGACCTTGGGTTCGATGTCTTATATGACAGCGAGGTCAAAGGTTGACGTGTACTAAAAAAGAGAAAGTTCTATATTTACGTCACTTTCAATATTTTACACAACGGTATCTCATTACTCATCTATATAAATTTTCATCGTTTAATCATACGTATATAAGTTTACTCATAACAGGAAATATACTCGGTAGAACCCCGGGTATGTAGGTCAAGTGGTTAAGATGACAGAAACAAGCATTGATCAAAACTTTGAGTAGAAACTCTTGATAGAAGACTTATACTAGTGCTTAGTATGTTCTAAACAACACTCTGAAGGAACCTGAAGGTCACTAATTCTGAAATGGAAGGTTACGTTTCCCGAGTCCAAGCTAGGGTCCAGTCCCTCGAATCTAGGGTGTACAGACCGTCGGTTTTGTCGTTTTGTATTTTGTCTTCGTTATAACATTGTTTAGGGGGTATTTCCGAAAATTTTAACAGATGTAATTTTGTCTTTTGAATTTTTTTTAATTCTGACTAGAGTACTAATATAGTGGGTCGGAGAATGTTACAAAGAAAAGAAAAAGTGGATTTTGTTCGATCTAATGGATGTACAGGTGGTCATAACTGTAACTTACTACAATGTCTAGAAGAGTTATGTGTTATTAAATGGGAGTGACGTTTAAACATCCACCTACACGTATGTTCAAGTAAAACTTCTGTTCTTACCGGTGTGTTTACCTTATTCATGTCCGAGACCTCTACTACGGAGGTTTACTTTTCTAAAGAAACTTATACAGTCAAACCCCAAAAAGACACTCTAGTACAGATAATTAAATATAAGTCAAGAGATGTAAATCACCTTAAGACCATGGGGTTTAGTCCTTTGTTAATATACCACGAACTTACCCTAGACAGTCACCTTAACTAATATCATATAATCTACCTTCATTGATTCACTTTTATTCATATATAACTCACAAAACTCTCCCAACTTATATAAAATGGTTCGGTTCTATTCTTAAAAATTAAGTGTGTATGTAAGGGAATCTTTCTGTTTCTAATATTAAAGTTCCTTAATCGGAGTACACTTTTGTGATCGTAAAGTTTCTAAAGATAACGTATAGTATACACTCTATACCCCACCTCCCCTCCCTTCACCTTTGTAAGGAACTTTACAAGATTTAGGTGTTCCATATCTTCCATTAATTTAATAGGTGTTTTTATACATTGAAGGACTATGTTTTATTTAACTTTTTTTTTTTAGAGAGAAATGTGGGGGTTCCTTTTGTTCTTTCTTGTAGAATTCAAAAGTGAAAAGAAGTTTAAATCATACCGAGTAGGAAGTTAAACTACTAAACGACCCCTTTTTTTTTTCCTTTGATAATGAAAAAAGTAATTGAGTTCTTACTTGTGAAAACAATGAAATGTTTTACTCCCAACGTTATTTTGTCTATGACTTCGAATTTGGGAAGGAAACACAAACCCGAGTATTAAGAGAGAGACGAAACGTACAGACCTCGAGTGTACTATAGTTCTCATAGGTTTAAAATTTGTTTAATTATGTAATTTATTAGAAAAATTGTTCATCTCTAATCTAATGAAAAAGGTTTAATATTATTTGGTCGTTTTGTTGACTCTCCCGTGTAGAATCCTGTATAAGTAAAAACATTTTAGTAAAGTCAGTTGGTCAAAGGGGAAACGTTCGTACCTATATAGTTTAGTATAAAGATTTATATAGGACACGTGAAACGAAACTTTTATTTGAGGTTACTCTTTCTCATGTTAATTATGGGATGAATCTAGAAATTATACGTTTATGGTATATAAAACCGAGAGACTTCATTATCTCGGTCGTAGTAAAATATCAACGTTGTACACTCTTTATAAACTGTGAACATTAGTTCCGAAGTCTCTAAGGACACACACAATAAAATTTATGAAGGACGTAGACACTAGTAAAGATGAAGAGGAATCCATACTTTAAAGGATCGGTAGTAGGGAGAGAGTTGTATGTGTGTATTTGTGTGTGTGTGTGTGTGTGTGTGTGTGTATGCTTCTGTTATATAAGGGGTTTGTTTTATTCTACTAGTTAATTCGTTTTATTGACAAGTTGATTTGTTTTTAAGACAGTTTAACAAGTTAACTAGCAATGTAAATAAAATTCTATAAGGTAACATAGAATCCGTAGTTCAGTCTAGTTCAGTCAAGTCAGTCAATCTTACTAGTCACTTTCTCGTTTATTTTTTTAGAACGGACATATAGTGTTTATGGTAGATTATTTCTACTCTAAAACAACAACGACCCAAAAAAAAAGAAAAAACCCCCGTTCTATAAAGAATTATAGAGGTTTTTGGGATAACTATATTTGTCCGGTAAAGAAAGAGGACCCCTTAAAAAATATCACTCTTTCACCGTTTCTTTCTTCTAGAAATACGTGGCTTTTGTAAGAATTTATAAGAGTCTACCTGTGGAACAAATGTGTGGACTAACGTGTGAAAGGAGTAGTAAAGTGAATCGTCAAGGACACTGAAAGTAAGAAATGTTGTAAAATTCCACTTACATGTATATAGTGTGTGTGTTTATAATAGAGTCGTATGTTTTGTTGTTCCAATAGACTTTGTTTATACCTTAAGTATCGACACACAGGAAAAATTTACTGTAAACGTTTACCAGTGTGACGTGTAGACACCAAACGAGACTTATTTACGTTCTAATATCGTAATGGAAAATTTGGACGTCTAAGAAGAAAGGTATTCGAAACTGAGGTCGTTTAGAGTCGATAAGAATAATGTCGGGAAAAGTGTACGGGGGTTCACTCCCTGCGAAACGTTCGAAAATCCGTTTAACACAACAAATTCTACTCGATAAATAGACTATTTGTTAAAAGTGATATTGAGTCACAAAAAATAAAAGGAGAGAACAGAATTTCTTGACTTCTTTAAGATTTGACATATTCCTTCTTTTTTTTCTTGAGTCCCACTAAAAATTAGAAGTGTTTTCACAGGTGGCATTATCATAAGTTTGTTGATAGAAAGGGATAAAAGAATTTTCACTAAATCGATTGTAATAATATACTAACTAATAGTGCATTAGAAATGTTAACAAATGTTTCACGAAAGTTACTACACCCTTTTAAGATTATATGAAAACTTGTTTTCATGTCTTATGATTCAATACATTTTAAATATTATAATTTAAATATACTTTTCGTTTTAAGATCCCTTTTTTCTCTGACCTTCCTTTATAAGGTTTTATAAAAGTCATCAACGGATATCAAGAATCCTAACATCTAATAAATAAAAGAATAATACGTAAAAAAAAAGTCTAAATTGTGTCACCTCAATTTTTTTACTTTTTTTTTTATTGATATTTCTAAAAAAAAGGAATTGTTTTATTAAGATACTTTCGAAAATTTCACAGTGAAGGGACCATATTCCGTTCTTTCTGTATTTATTAAAAATTTCTATATTTTACTAAACTTATCTCTGATCTATTAAATACACTAAATCGTAGAGACTCTCATTCAAGGGTCAATATTCTCCTTAAAATAATTGGTTTATGATGGATATACCTTACACAACTATAAATTTTTAAGAAGGACAAACTGTTATATAAACAGTTCACTATCAAGATAAAGATAGGACACCTAAAAATCTCGTCGTAAATCGATTTTTATAAAAACAAAAAACTTATTTTTTTGAATGTATTTCGAATTTCCATTAAAATTATTATAATTTCAGAAAGAGTCTATATATAAATTTCGTAAGGATCAACCGGTCTTCTTAAGAGAGAAGGAGTTTAATATAAACTGTCAAAAGATTTAAGTTCCATAGGTATATAAACCATTTGTTTAGCAAATTCCCTAAAAAAAAAGGTTCATCTCTATTCTTATCGAACCAAAATGATGTTAATCGTTGGAAAAACTATAATAAAAGTAATCTTTTTTTAGTTCCAAAATGTGGTTAATAAATGTCTTTTTTTTTAGACGAAATATTTAGTAAAAGTGTTTACGAAGAACTAGGAACATTCATCTAAATTTTACCTTAAACATCTCGTATTATTTCATAACTAATATAACAGATTTCCATATGTATTCATAAATTTTGAGAAGAGGGTTCACCATGCGTCTTTCGTCTGTTTTGCATCCATTTCTTTTCCGTTCATTTTTACCAGACTCCAGGTCAACATGTCCATATGTGTCGTTAAAATTTCATGATTAAAATAAGGTAAATTTTACTATGTCTTAATAAAGAGAAAGGAAGAAACGGATTTCCAGTAGATATTAACTCCTGTTTAATCGTTCTCAGGTCTGCGACTCGTACCGAAACTAGTCCCACAGGTCGGAAAGAGTCACGTTTGGTAAGACGCCTCTTTCCATCCTCAGGATTTCCAATAGTTCTGGGGGAAAAGAGGAGGAGACGACGGAGGGGGTGGAATGAGAGAAACCCTCGTGAAGATATAAAGACGTCGTCAAACTGAAACCGTCCTTAACATAAGTCCATATTACGATTCGGAATTTGGACAAGTAGAAATAAACATGAGCTAATGGGACTAAAATGAGACTCTAAGTACGTACACAAAAGTAGAGACTGGTGGAAATAGTTTAGAAAATTTTATATATATATCGTGTAAAATTTTTTTAAAAACCTATTCGTCTTATAAGAGTAAGAGTTTTTTCTTCGTCTTATAGTGAACGATATATTTATTAAAGTATACTACGAAAGTAAATTCTTAATCCTATTAATATAACTATGATACTTAAAAGAAAACTTTATTTTTCTTATCGTGATTTACGAGGTTGAATCTTATTTAGGGTCTTTACCATTTTTTTAATATATATATATATATATATATATATATATTTTGGATCCATGTAAATACCTTCAGAAACCTTTATAAAAATAGTACAAAAATGAATACAACGTTCGTTATTATTTTTGGTCTTATTTTTAATTTTAGTAAGATTTATTGGAAATTCGTTAATAAATCTGGTGGAACATGTTAAACTTTTGTACCGTCATTAAAATAGTTTGTAGAATATTTAGTGACAGTCCCAAGACAATTTGTCAGTAAAACTTAATGTGACATTGGTTAATAAAAATATTAGTTTATAAAGTAGTTAATAGTTTACGTAAGTAGAAAATAGAATAAATCCATTTTTATTCGGTCGATAAAGGTTTGTGTCACAAAGAACATTAGTGAAGATGTCCCGATTAGATACAAGTGTAGTAAAATGTGAAAAAAGATAGTTTGTTTTTATAAAAAGTGACTTCTTTATTATATCGAAATTAAAGTTAGGGGTATGATAAATGAGTTTATTTGTAAATATAACTGTTTTTGTGAAATTTATGATAAGATTAGAATTTCTCCGCCACTACTGTCGATATGTAAACAAGGGTTCGTTACAGAATTTCATTATCCCGCTCAAGAAAACTTCTTCTTATTTAAGACTGTTCCAATGGATATGATAGTAAAGAAAGAATACAGTAAGACGGAAGAACTCTTGAAATTATATCTATCTAATTTATAATGTAAATTCTATTGATATCTTTAAAACACCATATTTTACTCATGAATGATAACGAACGATTTCATTTTAATATATTAAAATTATAATACATAGAAAGAAACCTTATTAAAGTAAAGAAAATTACGTTATTAAGACGTCATACAAAATTATTATCGTTTGGAGATCAACGGGTATACATGGTACATATACCGATTTTATTTTATGTTAAAATCATCTACCACTCACTTAAACCAAGTATCTTACATTAAAAACGTACTATATGAAAGTTAAACTAATAAAAATACATTATACACTACGATACTTGTGAAAAAACCATTGTAGTGTTTTGTGTTTTTATGTAAAAATAGAAGTCAATACATTTTCGTCTAGAGTCACATGTGTCCTAGATTAATGTAAATATTTGCTGTGTAATAATATAAATATCTATTAAAAACAAGGATTATAAAACTTATTGTATAAGATAATTGAAAATTTTTTGGACAGTTGTATTTCTGTAGAAAAGTGAAAAATTAGTACCGTCCTGATAAAAGATCTCTTGAGATAGAGTTTTAAATTGTTTTCTAACGATAACTTATTATAATTTAAATTAGTGACTGTTATGTAAAAGTAAAAATTTTTAAGGGATGTAAAAAGACAGGGGATTATTTTATAATCAGGTAAAAATACAGTGTTAATAAGTAGTGGAAACGGGTACATCGGACCAACATATAATATAATGTGTCAGAATTGTGAACGACAGGACTCTTTTAGGTTAAGTTTACGATTGTTTATCTTTTGCGAAAACGTACACTATGAAATAGGAGTTCTTTTTATTAAGAACTAAAAGAGACTTATAGTAAATCCTACGTTCTCTATCAATAAAAAAGGTTTACACTAGCCATTCACAGGTAAAAGTATAGTAAAAATCATTTTCTTCGTTAGAATAAATCCTTCTTCCGGTAAATTTAGATTCACCTAGGACCATACTTTTCTTCGAACAGTGTGAGGAGAGATTATCAATTCCTAAAGTCAAAGGGAAATGGGTCTGTAAACGTGGATTATAAAAGGTTAAGACATTACATTTGTAAGTGTCTCTCCAATTTATGTCACAACCGAAACGTTATACATACGTCTTCTCGGTGTGTGTAAAACGTGTCCGAAGGAACTTAAATTGGGACCCAGTTGTCTGTACAAATTTGCACCTGAACTTGTATTCACCACGGATGTCTTTCTCTCAGTTGCTCACCCTTCAAAAGTAGTTTACAGTGGGGACTACATTCCTTGCTCTAGATCTACCCTTTTCTGTTTCCACTCTTTCTACAAGGGTTCAGTAAACCTGTACTTAAAGTAGAAAATTAAACTAATGATAGGGTTTAGTGTTCCTCGGGTTGACCTCAATGTCGATACGTGATTGTAAAAGAAAAGACGTAAGGACTATACAAGAAAGTGAAAGGTTGAGAGGATAAAGGTCCGTCAACATGGTGTACTTTGACTGTCGTTAACAAGACTAAGTACCAAATCCTCCTCATCGACTAATTAGGGTACAGTCGTCAGAACTGGGATGCACCTTTTATCTTGGAATCTGCCGGGTGAGGTATTATATAGTCCATCGTCTGAACACACCGAACGGAACGAGAATTTACATTACTTTCAAATCCCGTTGCGACTTACACGCGGAGGAGGGGAGAAAATTGGATTTCTTGTAAGACCACACCTCACTCTTACGTTACCCCTCTCTCCCACTGGTTAATTCTAAAAGACCCTGTTTTAGAAGTCAAAAGTTTATAAAATAAATACAAGATATTCTTTACGAAATAAAAAAAAAGGGAATTCAAATTAATGACTAAATTTTCCTATCATTGACGAACATACACAAATAGAATTTGGAAAATTTAAAGTTGGAACCGTTAAGAAAAAGGAGAAATTACTGATATCTTACGAGGAGGTGGAAAGTACAGCTCTAGATTAACATGAATAATATTTTATTAACATTTATTGAGGTTTAAAGTCTTAACACACATTATTCTGTACAAATTGAAATTTCTTTTTATATGTACAATGTAAAATTTTTGTGTTTTCTGTACGAAACTCCTTAGGTAAATCAGGATTTCTAGCTTTTTAAAGTACTTTCGGAATTTGACTCATACATAAAGATAATATTCAATCCTCTTTTGGAACCATAAAACATAGAGTAAAAGTCTTGAATGGTAACTTTATTTCTCTATTTCACCGTAATGTAGAGAAAGTTTCTCCTGGTGCCCGTGCTTCCGTACTTGTACACTTAAAATAAATGTTGATATCTCGTCTAACTTTACGGTTTCGTTGAACTTTTGGACAGTTTATTACGATTTAGACTTTTGTGTCCCGAGACATTTACCACCAGTGTCTCAGGTTTGACCTAAAGTCTTAACCTTCGATCCGTGTTGATAATCATTTTCTTTTCTTTTTTTTTTTTTTCTTTCTTTCTTTTCTTTGTGTGTTGATGGATCGTATTGATCTATTTCGACTTCACACGACTTTCGAGGGGCACGTTTGACGTATTATCGTGAACGTCACCGGGGAAAGACAGTGGGTGGCATTGGTAGTTCGGACTAGGACGACGTCAGTCCACGTGCCGCCGTCTCGCGACTACTAACAGACGTCTCTTAAGGCTCCTTTCCGTGTAAACACGGTAAAAGGGGACCTGTTATTAGTTGTCATGAAAAACTATGTAAATCTAAAAAAGGGGATTCAGTCAACCTTTGTCACACATCCTAAATGAAGACGAAAGAGGAATTGCACCTCCAAAATAAAAACGGACTTAGGAAGGGATCCTTGCACGTCGGGAAACTAGTTCATAGTAAACGTAAAGACATACCCCGGCCCAAAATACAAGAAAAGTATGTATGACAGATGATGTACATAGTACAACCAAGCACGATCAGTGGTAAATTTTGTGATCCATGGGTCACAACGGAACACTCGTCTTAGGTATACATATTCGCCTTCTGTTATCTTATCACGTTAAATTTTAAGTTTTAATTATCCAGAAACCTTACCTTGTATAAAAACGACACCCATAAAATTTATCTATGAGTTTATGTTTTACGTCATAAAACCACAAATTTACGAAGTAGAAGGTTAATCGAGACAGAGTATTTAATTTTCCTTTTTTTTGTTTACTTTACGAAGAACTCCGAAAAGAAGTCTCGGTCCGTGAGATACATATGACAGTTCCACTCATCGAAATTTTTTATTATTATTTTACTTGAGATACAGTGTAATACATCGCGTCTCAAGAATTTGTACTCTGAGACCAAAACACAGAAACTCCCCTAGTCGTTCGTATGACGAAACAGATTTTTTTTTACCTTTCTTAAAGATTCCCTTACATATTCCCACACACTTTATTAGAAATACAGTAAAACAAAATTTCCTGTTGTCAAAAAAAAAAGAAGGAAACGCAGTGTCTCTTTACAAGGAAATAGTAGGAAGGGAGTTTTTCGACCATTTTTTTTTTTTTTGTTTTGTCAAAAGGGGAAAAGAGGTTAAAACTTCCGTAGAAAAGTATTTCTTTACTGATCTGGGAAAGACGGTAAATAGGTACACACCGATAATTTTGACGGACCTAGAGTTTCTGTGTGTTTGTGGAACAGTTATTTCATCATTTAATTTACTGACCGTAATTTTCTTTTTTGGGGGTTTTTGTCTTTTAGAAGGTCATTTAAAGGAGTAATCGTCTGTTGATAAAACCCACAAAAGTCCGAATCTCGAAATTGTGACCGTTTTAAAATTTTTCTACCCGAGACCCAAATCGTTTTTCACATAATATTGTTTGTACCTCCCGGTGAATAAAAGAGTAAAAATTCTTTTTATAAAGTCAAATTGAGTCAAAAAAAAAAAAGAATTTTCCTTTTGTCGAAATAAATGTTCTAAAGGGTATCGTGTAAAAAAAACTTTATATACTAAATTCAAACGTAAAACTTCGCAACACTAGGGCAAGTAGTTTTTATTTTCGATTCATCTTATGTTTAATGTATAGAGAGTTAGTCTCTCTCAACCCCCGAGATTACAGTTCTTATATAATACCCTCCTCTCGAAAAGACACAGAAGTGATTAGCCTACCAAGAAAGACGTAAAGAAGTGGATGCCTCGGTCCGTCGTACATCTTAGATACCTCTACGAACTACAAAGAATCTATTATACCAAACCTTCTAAGACAAACGTTCGAATAAACGAAGACCCAACACAAGTATTTCGTCCTCTTACACTAAGTAAAGACGTATAGAGGATCTGACCTGTTTAGTTCCACTGTTAGGCACCAATCGAGGCAGTCCGGGAAACAGGGTGACGACGACACCTACCTTCATGTTACCCTCGTTTCACCTTATATATTGCCACGTCGACCGAACACTGTCGCGTCAGGGTGGTAACGGCACACAGTCGAGTACAAACACGTGGCCATCGGTCAGGTATTCTACTGTTACGTTTAACACACTTTTCAGAAGGTCTTCTATTGTTTAGTACAACCCCCAGCTCCACGTTCTCCTCTCCGTTTCCCCTCCGACCTGTGTACAGAATCTTTTTATTACTAGACATTTTCCAATATAAAAACCATGTCACTAAGGTAAGTTTACGCCCCCGGGAGCAGGGGTAAAACCGTACACGGAGTTTCTGGTCCATCCGCGAATAGAAATTTAAATAGTATGGTAAAGACACACGTTCAAAGTCGTAATTACAATGAAAATCCCGACAAATATAAAGTAAATGCGTACGTTAATTAGTAGAAATGACGCAACTACGATGACCGCAGTCGTCACACTGAATTAATTTAAACTTTAATATCATGTCATTTATATCCGAAGGTTGATCGGCCAGGTTTAATTTACGACACCAGATAAAGAATGGGTACCACAAAAGGTTAAATTCACAAGTAAACTTTCCAATGTAAAGTCCGTCTTTAATCCAAAGAAAAAATTTTTTGAATTGACAACGATATGATCTTATCGAGAAAGTTCCCCACGGAAGAACGATAATAGAGATAAACATAATATATTCATGTTACGGCAGACATAACTGTGGTAATGGAAATTATAAATAGCCGAACCTAGTGAGTATCAGAAATCCCCTGCAAAAATGGGGGCGGTGTGTAAATAAGGGGAGACTATGTAGTCGGGACTCGACGGAATTTTTCCAGACCGGAGGTAAAACAAAGTCCGACCATTAGTTCGTTAATCGGTGTTTTACCTCCAAGAGACGAGACGAGATATATAAACGAGAGGCTACCCCACCGAAGTGGACAAACGTTCGAGTCCGACTTGTCAAATGACAACTAGACCAATTTGACCGGAGACTTCTTGTAAGAAAATTACAGTTTCTTTACTGACACCGAATCCTCTCTGGAATCCTGGGACTCTAACACCACAATAGATAGTCATCCCTCTGTAGGAGTCTCATTTTGGACACGCAGGGACGAGAGGAAATGAACTATCTCAGTTGTTAATTTGGTAAGTAAGTTTTTAAGGAGACATGTCACGGACCGAGATTTTGTGACGATTGAAGTAAAGGAAGTCACAAATATACAATACATAATGTCGGAAGAAACGTATCAAGTATAGTACAGATCGTTCCATAGACTGGTCTTAACGTCAGTGTGATGATAGTATATATGTTATGTCCCGAACTTATGATCCTTTAAACAGTAGGCATTTCACGTCGCGTCCTGAACACACGTTTTTCGTGTTCGAGAAAGAGAAAGAAAAACGAAAAAAAAAATTACGTCACGACGGAACAGACGTGAAAAACTTTAACGTATAAATAGTCAAGTACTTAATAAATACTCTAACCTTTTCACCTCCCCCCCTCATGACTCTCCTACTCCTTCTTGTATATTTATATATACATATCCGAACTTTATGAACCCTATCCTCTACGTAAATTACACTTACGGTCGTTAAGACGAGTTTTTATCGACATAAAACTAAAAAAAAAGGCATACAACCCCAAGTCACAACATACAAAACCACAAATTTACGACAAACCGACTACACAGATGAACCAAAGACTCCTTTAACACTTCTCGTATCAAACAAATTTTAATCCACTTTCCGTCTGTTTTTACTTGTCTCACAGAGTTTGTGAAGAATTCACATCTCATAAATTATTTAAAATTAGAAAACAGACAGTCGGAGATAACAACAGTTTCTTTCTCGACTGTCTAACCCCTAATTACTTTACAAAGTATTTAATCTCTACTTTGATAGTCGTCTTACAGGTTTCATCCTGAGTTTGTAACAAACTCGGTCTCGAAACCCGGTCATCTTATCGGGCCAGAATTTAGGTTAGGGAAAGTTAGAACACCCCCTTTTTTATTTGGAGGGATAGGTAACCGACTCTTACATATAAGTCAAAGAAAGGAATTTCTTTAGATATAAAAGATGTACAAAAACCGTTCAACTGTAAAAAGTAAAGATAAAGAGTTTCTGTTTGATTTACGTGTTATTTTTCCTTTTGTTGGAGTTTCCACGGAAATTTTAGTTCTTTGAGTCACGATTCCTAACGTAATCACACATAATTACACAATTGACCATCTTATCGTGGTTCACAATTGTCTTACATCCTAAGCTTTAGAAGATAAAGGTCTCGTGAAAGGACTCAGACACCTTTCTCCCGAATACCCTTCTCTCTCCCACCTACATAAATCCTAAGATAACATTAAAGGTGTTATATTGTAGTCCTAACTAGTGATTTAGGGGGTTGGATTACGAGGGACAATTTTTTCTTTTCTTTTCTTTTCTTTTACTTACCAGACTGTTATTTAAGATTTTTACTATAAAGGGATTAGGAGTGTCTTAAAGGATATATTTCACACGTTATCCTTTGTACGAACAGATTTTATTTATTCTCCGCGTACACTACACAATTTGGAACTTTTGTACGATACGTTTTTTCCTTTTATGAAAAAACACACTTTTTATTTTATGTCCTTTTTATAAAAAGGACATTATGTCCTGGGTTACGAGGTAAAAACCAAGTCTTTTAGGACTAAATCCATAATCGTCAAATTTCAACTTTGTTCTTTAGAGAAGTAAGAAGAAGAACGACAAGATAAGTAAGTCTAAATAATTGAAAAGACGTACCAGTAAGACTTGTGAGTGGACTTCATGGAAAAAAGGATGGCCGTTCTCTATGTCTTAAAGTTTCACCTGACCATCTCACATATTTTTACAAATCGGATTAGTGAGGGATTACTGTCGCTGAATACAGGAATCACGTCAGCTAAACAAAGGACCCAAAATTTTCATCTAATAAAGGTACCATGTCCGAATCACATTCGACAACTCTTTTGGTGTTCGTGCCGTGAGGTCGGACCCAAACCCTGTAAGCGGTTCCCATTAGACTAATTTTCCCGTAAAAAGAAAAGAAAGAAAAAAAAAAAAAAAAAAAAAAAAATGTTGTACCACGACGAAACTTTTACGACGCGGATGGGTTATGTCACCCCCGGTGTCTCAACGAAAAACTTCTGATTGATCAAAAAGATCTCGTTTTAATTTTCGGACTACTAAGAGAAGTTTGGTTCATGGTACCTATTTGTGTTGCAGGAATATTGTGTAGACAGTGGATAGTGTTCAGGAAAGTACTAGATAAATTCGTCGACAAGTCTGAACAAAACGAAATTCGGTACACTTGAATGTTGTATCCACGTACCGAACAATCGACCGAAGGTGCCTCTTCATACTTTTGTCATTCAAAGGTCAAGACCAACACAATAGCGGCCTGAGCAGGTCATCGTCAATACCAACCAATGGATTCTTCAATTGTCAACATTCAACAATGTCCCATTAATAGTATAGAGTTCAGAACCCACAGAAAATTTGCTACCTTATATTATGACTAATTCATACAGTACAAACGTATGTGACCTTACATGAGCTTTCTTTGAAAGAACATAGTGAATAATTTCATAAAAGTATAAGGAGGGAGGTGGGGGCGGGTACCCTAGAGTCATCCGTTCATTTATTTCTATCTATTGATTTCATTTTCACTTGACTTTCAGTGAGTCAGTAAAGACTGAGACGCTGGGGTACCTAATATGTCAGGTACCTTAAGAGGTCCGGTCTTATGACCTCACCCATCGGAAAGGGAAGAGGTCCCCTAGAAGGGTTGGGTCCCTAGCTTCGGTCCAGGGGACGTAACGTCCGTCTAAGAAATGGTCGACTCGGTGTCCCTTCGGGTATCCATTGATTCACATATGGGTAAGAGGATTATAAGGATCTCATCTTACCTATCATTTAAGTACACTCTTTGGTGGGTAGATGTATTGGTATCCAGTCCTGAAGGGACCACGAGGTCCCAAATTCTTAGACGGAAGATCACGTCCCCCTACTTCCAGACTAGGACCGACCCCTTGATTCTAGGGTTCATATCGACCCGTTGATTCGGGACCTCGGTGTTTACCTCTTCGGACCCACGGTTTTATCCCTGGGTGACATCGGTGATTTATTTATTTATATTTTTTATTTTTATTAGTATCCACACAAATGTGGTTTTGTAAACATATGGAACGACTACCCATTTAAGAACCAAAGAACACACTCCATTCACAAAGGAGTGTGAATTAGACGATTACCTAGAACAATTGTAAGACAGAAACAACCTTCCCGGAACTTATCAAAGGGGAGTGGGAAGTGGGGTTATTTAATTTTGAAAAGTTTTGTCGACTTTACAATAGTACTCTATGATATTGTGTCAAGATTTTTCTTTTTCCTTTTCACAAACTTACGGTACACACTAACCAAGTCGTTCACACGGTTTGTAACACAGTCGTGACACGAGTTTGGTCATGGACGGGTGCTCTACTAGGATGTGAATCCTCATGCTACACTTCCCCATTCACGATATGAATTAGGACTTCGGTTACTGGTCTGTCCTCTCTTGCCATAATGAGAACTCTCTCTAATCATAGTCACTTGACATCCAACCACCACCCCCCC